>JAKRZM010000906.1:195941-337233 GCA_036379175.1 Heliconius cydno galanthus | reverse complement strand
TCTGTCTGTCTGTCTGTCTTTTACGCAATCAGGGCCAAACCGCTAATTTAATTGTGATAAAATACTCATATAGAGATACTTGAGGGTCTCGGGATGAACATAGGATATTTTTTTTCTCATATTTGTAATATTTTCCAATTTATTCCGCCATGTTAATAACAGCCGTCGCTATGCAACCGTTGCTAAGCAACGATTTGCAAAGTTTGTTGTTAGAAAACGTCACCCAAAATGAGCTTGCTTAACGCATCTCTCTATTGAAAACTGAAAATAATTTCATAAATATATTTAATAAATATTCGTATAGGTCAAGCAGATGAAGCCGCGTTCGGGTTCACTAGTATTCCATATATAACTACTTAATTTAAAAATTGCACCTATCATTAAACGACATAAGGATCCTCTTAAATGGCACGCAAGAGGTGATGTCACGTTAAAAACATGTAAACTAAGCCTATTAATATATTAGTAAGCACTTTATATCGATATGCCCATAGAAATATAGTAGGTACTATTCCATATTGAGTACTTCATCCAGGGTTGAGGTGTCTGCGAAGTGTTTACGTAGACCCCCATCGTACGACGTGATAATGATGTCGAGATATATTGGCTACGACCAATGGTTGTACATTATTTATGTTAAATAAACTTTTCTATGAGTAAAATCGTCTTTAAATTGTTTATATAAAGCTTATATTTACTTTTAAATAAATAAAAATGTAAATCAGTCACGAAAAGGTAATTTTAGGGAGAAAAATGGAGGATTTTCTCAATGTCTCACAAGATATTTTAATATCAAAAATAAAGGCAATCGACTCGCACTGACACAAACGTGTGAAATTGTGAATGTTAACGCAAAGATTGTGGGTTCGATCCACTCGGGGAAATAAATTATTGTTTATTAATATTTTCATTTCATCGCTCTGGTATATTCGAGGTACATTGTAAAGCTAAAAAAAAATAAAAAAGCATAAAGACATATTTATAAAGTTAACATAAGTATATTTCACAACTAGATAAGGCTTATTTGACACATGCAAATTAAAACAAGGTCTTCTAAAATAAAAGTTACTATTTTCGTGAAAGCGGAAAAGTATGTAAATTGTATCTCATTGTTAGTAGAAACGTAAAGAATATGTTAAAGGGACAATAGGGGATGAGGGGTTGAAGGACTTATTGTTTAATGCTTGTTGTAGTTCTGTTAAAAAGTATTCATTTACGACGGCCTCAAATGGCTGAAAAATTTTAAGCTAGTTTTGTTTCCCGATACTAATAGACTAAGTGAGGGGTTGGGTTCCCTGGGAGTGTCTAAATATTAGGTTCCCTCTGTGTACCCACTCGGAAAATGTGAAGCTGATTTTTTTAGCGCATATTACAAAAATGCTATTACCTAAGGAAGTACATTTTTGTTTTTTACTACTCTAGTAAAGATGATGTTTTTAATAAACAATAACGTCAATACACATAAATAATGATAAAAAAAGTTCATTTCGCAATCTAAAAGCTATAGCTGTAGCTGTAGGGAATCAAGAATTAGGAAGGTAAAGGTAAAGTAAATATTATTTTAAGCTTTAGTAGTAGAGCTATCGGTTTTACAGTCACGTAGCTGTCGGTGATTTCAATTTTGAAAGAGGCTCACCCTGGCTGGTCTGGGGCGTCCCTCAGTGGGTGCGAAACGATGAAGAACTAAAGAATAAATTTCATTGTTTTATTAACTTTTGTGGAGAGTAAAAAGATGACAAACGATTTGTTATATTGGTGGGTGTTGTTTATAAGAAAAATCAGTATTGGTTTTTTTAAAGGGACCATTTTCAGGCATTTTTTGTTCAATTTGCCTAAAAATTTGGTTAGTTAGTTAAATATTTATGTTCACTTTACGCATTTAACTATTTATAATTTTAAATAAACACGAATAGAGTACGTAATGCTTCCAAAATTCATCGGAATGTGGAAAGCGGAGTGTCTTAACACTAGGCTCCCTCTACCCTACCTATAGTCTACTACATGTAGAATACAACGTGGAATTGAAAAACAAATAATAGAGTAGCTTAATGAAAAATAGAAAAGTGTCACAGTTGAAAGTTTTCACAATTAATTCAGTTTTATTATAAAGTCGAAAAAATATATATAGGATGTGTAATTATCAGCTGTAAACGTCCAGAATAAGATAACCAGAACTTACAAATATTATATTGATTTATTTAGTAGTAGGTAGGTAGGTTCTTTATTATTAAGACGACGTAGGTGTGCGACGAGGCTGAGTTAATCTAGGCCAACAAAAGCTTACTTAACAGATGATAGGTATCGTTGTCTAAACATAGAATTTCTTTTATAGTAAATGCTTATTAGGTCACAATAAAGGTTTTTTCATATTAATTCATCACATATTTTGATATTTTTTGTAAAAGTAAATATATATTTTTTAACATAAGTGTAAATTACTCTACCGTAGTACTCTCAAAATGAAGTTTTGCTGGTTGAAACATTGAAAAAAATAATAAAAAAAAACTGAAACGTAAAAAAACGTAAACTGAAAGAATAAAATATTTCTTGCTACACCAGAAGACCATTGAGTAGTTTAAAAAAGAAAAATTCGAGAAAATGTTTTTATGTAAAAGGTACTTTCGTTCGCTACTAAAACGGCGTTGGATATAAAAGGTGAAGAATGTGAAGAATGTGGTGCCTTAACACTATACTCTCTTCATAGCCCATTAGATAATAAGTAACTTTAACTCAAAATATTTTATTACATATTAACTAGAAATAAAAACATTTTTAAATAACACTTTCAGTTAACCTAATATGTTACTGAAAAGTCATGCTTTAATTTTTAGTGATTTTTATCGGTATCCATAGAAATCTATTGTTCTTTTATTTTATCCTATAATATAACTAATAAATGCGATTGTACTATACTAGAGTTTAATATCATCCATCTTTTAACACAGAAACAAGTTTTCAAAATTTTATTCATGAAAATAACATCGGCAACTTATAAGATTTATGTTCTTATCAAAATTCTAGCACGAAACAATACGTAACGGATATATTTGAAAGTTTCTCGCTTAAAATAAAATAGCTTCATGAAAAATTTTATAGACTATCAATATTTAATACCAAAGCCGCTAGTTATTTATATAAATATGTAGTCATGATACACAAATGGCAAAAAAAGAAGCAAACATAAATAAATTTAATAAAAATGTAGGCCAGACGTATATTTTATTAAATGTGTATTCACATTATTTTCTTCATAGTAATCAGGGATTGTGTCGTCGCTATGTAGCTGAAAAGATGAAAAGTTGCTCATTTAAAAAGGAAAATGGCGTTTTTAATCAGTTTTATACAAAACATTTCCAGTAAAGTTTGTGGAAGAAAGCAATGTGTGGATATCTTAATCATATCTAAACTTGCACTTAATTAGTTTATACAATAAACCTTTGTTTTTTGTTTTCCAGCTTCACGTTTCATCTCGCACATGGTAGGGTGGAGGAGGGGGAGGCTAACCTGAGACTCTAGTAAAAGTTAGTTAGTTAGTTAAATCACTAAGTTCCCATTAAAACGCTTCCCTTGCCCTTGCCTTGCAGTGTGTGTTGAGTGGCGGACCTCAACGCCGCACCTCGACACCAAAGCGAAGAAATCAAAATATTTAATTTCCTGGAGTAGGAATCGAATGACAATCTGTCGCGTTTACATTTGAGCACCTGCGTGACGACTCAACTAGTATTTTTTATATCAATTTTCTCGTAAATTCAAAGAACAATACTTATTAAAACAATATTTTACATCGAAGCGAGATTTTATATCTGTGAAGGTTCTTTATACGAAGAAAGTGGTAGAATTAACACCATTTAGTCTTTAGACGTATAACCAAGGAAGATCGCCCGAGCGCCACTCTCGAGCGTAAATTATTACTCTCACCGATCCTGTTTCTCCGCAATTTACTGTCTGGTAAGTACAGCTCTTGTATTAGTTTAAAATAAGGTTAGGTAATAGCTGCAGGGTAGCTGTATTTTTAATTTTATACAAATTATGTTGTTTTTAAACTAGTTGAGGTATAAAAGAATATGAGAATCTTTTAAAATATACATTTTTCATATTATAAAGTTTGTGTTTCATAGTATATTTTTAAATTCAACTAGCAGACTCAGGCGGCTTCGCCCGCTTGTATCATATGAATATTTATTAAATATATTTATGAAATGATTTTCAGTTTAGGGACTAAATTCTAATAAACCTGCAACACGTGTTCAATGAAGGGTTTTTAAGAGTCTGAATTTCAAATTTTATAAAAGTCAGTTCCAATAGAAAAAAATATCATAATAAAATAATTAATTGTAATAATTATTATTTTTAGTTGATATAAACATAAATAGTTAAAAATTGCAGGCAAGAACAGGTTGAAGGAACCGACAACCCTCGTGTTTACAGTCACTAGCGCCACCACACATACACCATTATGTATATATGAAAAAAAATCTAACATATAAATATATGTTATAAAATAGATAGTTCTATTGGAATTACCCGCATCTTTTGTGAAAGTAAATTTATCTTACTTAATAAATGAATGTGAAAATCCCTTTATATGCTTTTTACTTGAATACTTTATTTAACCTCATTTAGTGTAATGAATGTAAAGAAATGTATGTAGGAACCTAGGGCCAATGGTAGGGTACAAGCATATGACTGTAAATGGGAAAGATTGTGGGTTCGATTTCCACTTGAGGAAATAAAATATTTAATATTTACATTTCTTTGTTTTAGTGTCGAAACAGAAGCGTTGGTCTCTGCCACTCAACACGCTCCAGAAGTAGCTGGAAAGTGGAAAGCGGTGTGTTTTAACACCAGCCTCCGTATGTTTTCTAATACAGTGGCTCTTTGAGTATCCTACAGAACAAAAAGATTTTTTTGATATAATTTATTATGGAACTTGATCGGGTCTGAACATAACTGAAAATATGTAAGGTTGTTATCACCTAATATTTTAAATAAATAAGTACAATAGTCCAAGTTCTATAAGAAGGACGTTCAAGAAGTGCCTACCTCATAATATTTACACATTCATTAAGACCAAATTTAACATTCATATGTCATTTTAAATTGTGTTTTGTGTGTTTAAAAAAATCATATTTTTATAATAAAACACGAAATAGAGTGCAGGCAGAATTCTCGAGTAATGAGACCGTAATTTTTCCATAAAAATAAAAAAAAAAAACTTTATTTGCTCTAGACATAGAAAATAAAAAGCTCAAGTGGAATATAAACAAGCATGAAAAAGTTTAATCTCATGGCTATGTTAATGTGTCACTAGGTACTTATCCGAGACGTCTATTTCATTCGGAACAGTGTATGGAACTTGAAATAATTCAAAGTGAAAAGTATGCTAATATTGTTGCTTTTGTACGTTAGCGTTTTATCTTGGCGTCGTAAAGGATAATGGAATAAAATATTTACGAAAAGATTTGTTAGTGCTATTTTATATAATTAACATTTAAAATATTTTTAGTAAAAACCTAGTGAATGAGCCAAAATTACATATTATTACAATTTTGTGGCTTACATTAACCCCCCCCCCCCATATTGCAGGGTTCTGGGTAGGTAGAGAGAGCCTAGTGTTAGGACACTCCGTCGAATGTTGGAGGCATTGCGTGTTGAGTAGCTCGGTGGGAATCGAATCCACAACAGTACAGTAGTTTACAGTCACATGCGCAACGACTGGGTTCAATTTACTTTAAAACAACTTTGCAGATATTTTAAACTAATGCTATCTTCTGTATATACGAAGTAGCAGGATAAGTACAAAGAACAAGAAGTCATTCTGAATACATTTTCATATCTGAAAATTTTCATATATGGGTCATAATCAGAAAAAGTGTACTTTTTGTGTCTTTTCTTGTCCCGCTACTTTGAATGCGTTTTAAAAATACAATNTTTAGTTTTAAATTTTGTTTAGTTCAATATAATAGTTTCTTCGATATAATTTATTATGAAACTCTATCGATTCTGAACATAATTGAAAATATGTAAGATTGTTATCACCTAATATTTTTAATAAATAAGTACAGAAGTCCAAGTTCTATGAGAAAGATTTTATAAAAAGAAGTGCCTACCTCGTAATATTTACACATTCAATAAAACCAAAAACTTAACATTCATCTGTCATTTTAAATTGTCTTTTGTGTGTCTAAAAACATATTTTTATAACAAAATAACCAAATAGAGCGCAGGCAGAATTCTCGAGTAATGAGACCGTAATTATTCCATAAAAATAAAAAAAAAAACTTTATTTGCTCCAGAAATAGAAAATAAAAAGCTCAAGTGGAATATAAACAAGCATAAAAAGTTTAATCTCATGGCTATGTTAATGTGTCACTAGGTACCTACTTATCCGAGACGTCTATTTCATTCGGAACACTGTATGGAACTTGAAATAATTCGAAGTGAAAAGTATGCTAATATTGTTGCTTTTGTACGTTAGCGTTTTATCTAGGCGTCGTAAAGGATAATGGAATAAAATATTTACGAAAAGATTTGTTAGTGCTATTTTATATAATTAACGTTTAATATATTTTTAGTAAAAACCTAGTGAATGAGCTAAAATTACATATTATTATAATTTTGTGGCTTACACTAACCCCCCTCACCCCCATTGCAGGGTACTGGGTAGGTAGAGAGAGCCTAGTGTTAAGACACTCCGCTCCCCACTTTCCGTCGAATGTTTGAGGCGTTTGCTTATTGAGTAGTGCAAGAAATGGAAATATTAATTATTTCATTTCCTCGAGTGGAAATCGAATCCACAACAGTACAGTAGTTACATTCACATGTGCCCCTGCGCAACGACTGGCCTCAATTTACTTCAAAACAGCTTTGTAGATATTTTATAAATTCTCAAATCTGAAAATTTTCGTTTATATAAGAGTACAAAAATGTAAGATATCAGAGTATAAAAACGAAAATAATTATTCCGCCGAATAAGCTCATAACTATCGCAAGACGAACACTGTAAGACTGCGCCATGGTGGTGTTAGTATTTGATTGTTTATTTATAGGATAGATAAGTTGTAGTATTTATTATGATTATTTTATAATAGACATTTTAATTTGAATTACGATTACCAAAATAATTCTCTTTAAAGTTAGTAAAAGTAAATAATGTAGACGAATAGGAATTCCTTAATTACTTCCTAGCTTGGCCAGCATGTCTATTTATTTGTGTGTGGACTGTAAGGAAAGTTATGTTTTTAGAATAGATTTGTTTAATATGTTTAAACAAATCCCATTTTAATTGTCTAACTACTAAAATTAAACCGTAACGAAAACTGTTTACAATATTACATATTTTTTTGGATATTATTTGCAAGTATATTTTATTTCAGGTTCACACTGTTTCCCAAGCAGGATAAGCAGGCGGAACCTAGTGTTTCGAGACACCCCGTTCCCCGTCTTTCAGCCAATTTTCAAGACATTGCGTGTTAAGTGGCGGAGTTCAACGCCAGAGTCATCATCAGTCATCTTGACGAGAGTCACTACCGCGTCTAGCACCTTTAAACTTTATAAACATTTAAATAAAGATAAAGATTTTTAGATTAAGGTGGGGCGGGGGCATCAGCGCGATGATTGTGGGCCACGTTGTGTCTCGCGTTGCATGAAGATTAAGAGATTCCCCTCCCATTAAGACATTTCCGTTCCACACTTTTCCCCAAATTCTGGGAACTAAACGCGCTCTACCTGGTATCTACCAGAGCGAAGAAATAAAAATTTACTAAATATAACGTAAAAAACAAATATCTTTCAATTCTGATTGCCCTGCGATAAAATAACTTGTTCAAATGAGTAAACAATTGATTACATTCTAGAGGAGCAATATTTTTCGATTCGTACTTAATTGGTAGAAAACGCCCTTTTTTTTAACACAGCCCTAAAGCAGATAAAAGAAAATACATTTAAAAGAATTGCGAGCACTGAGTTAGAATAAAACAAAGGATTCTGAATACTTTTAATTACAAATTAGAAACGCGGCACTTTTTGAGTGGCCTAATCAAATTTCTAGTATCCATTATTATGCAAAGCTTCATTAACAAACGAATTTTGAAAGCCTACTGAATTTACTTCATTTGTTTGGAGATTTAAATTTAATTTAAATATTTGAGAATCTTTATTTGTGATGAGTATGGCTGGTCGTGGTAACTAGACAGATTCTGGGTTCGATTCTCACTCGAGGAAATGAAATTTTTATTACATTCATTTCCTAGCTTTGGTACCAAGACAATGCCTATAGAATTTGAAGAATGTAGGGAGCGGAGTGTTTTAACACTAACGCTACCTTTGAAAAAACAAAACTTATAAAATAATATAAAAATTTACTAAAATAATAGTTTAAAGAGCTCCGCCAATTAACGTACATACAACAACGGAGGGAAATAATGTTACGACTCTTACACTCTCTCTAATGGAAATAATATTTTTAAAAATTGTGGAAATAATAATGGAAATTACAAAATGATGTGTTTTGTAATTTTCACAATCATTTTCACAAGTAAACGAAACATGTGAAATTAATGAAAATCCTGTAAAGATTTCTTTATTTGGTGTATATTAATTAAAATATTATTTATATGATACATATATAAATAACTAAAAACTAAACTAACTGACTTAATAACTAATGAAATTTTTATTATATAGTAAATAGGTAATAGCACAAAAATATTAAAAGTATTTTTTAATCTATATACAATTTTTTAAATCTCAAACACCTAAAGAATATTGCAATGAATTTATTATTTAATCAATTAATATGATTATTATTACAAAGTTGAATTTTGTTGCCAATTTGAAGCACAAGTCGAGCTAAAAAGCCTTCAAAGGTCGCGGCGTTTCAAAAGGGAAATTAGGGTGACGTTAATGCTAATATATTTTCTTTACAAGAACATAATTGGAGTGAATTCAGCTCTTTAGAGAGACCAAAGTAAGAGTTAGCTTTATAAGTTTCATACAAAAAAAATCGTTTTGAGTTAAAAACACTAATAAGCACGTCCTTTGAGCGTATAAGTAGAAAGAAGGGTTTGTTAAGCATGACGTGGCAAGTAATTTTTTAAACTCATTTAATGATCATTAATTTCAATTTATCTTTATTATTTCTAATTTAGGTAATTTCTAATTATTAACGTATTAATGGTAATAATTAGATAGAATTATTAAATACTATAAAATTATATTTTATTTATTATATAATTATCCGATATATGGCAATGATTATTTGGGCCAATATTTTTTTGAATTACAAGATATCTTAAATTAAACTTGACGCAATGCCTCCAGAATTCGGAAGAAAACGGAAGTCTTAATAGGAACGGAGTGTCTCAACCTTAGGTTACCAGGTTCTCTATGCCTACCCTGCTATGTGCTGAACATAGAGCAAAGCAAAGAAAATATTTAATTGTTGCAAGAAATTTAATATATAAAATTGAAATTTATTTATTTCATTAAACTATTTTAAAAAATGAAACTAAGTGTCAGTTTGCCAAGAATAATGGTACTTGTATCCATACCACTACGAGCTAAAGCAGAATGGGGTGCTGGTTTATAATAATTTTATCGTTTCCTTTTTCTATTATAAAAAGAAAACGTGTCGATAATTCTAGAGAAATTGGATAGAATTATGGTTTGGCATTTCTGTACACAGAGGGTGGAAATGGAAACTTGGGAACCCTAAATAAATATCGACAGGGCGTCTAATGCATTTCGAATTTCAAGCAGATATACGTAACCTAGATAGTTCTACATATATCTCAGACACATTAGTAAGATTGGAACCTCTTCGGTGGTTAGAATTGTAAAACAGTGCACCCACTAGGGGATGCTGTTTGATTCAAAGAAAACACGTTTTTTTACAAATGTCACGCTAAATTCAATTTATTCCCAGACTTTCTAGTTCGTCGCTCCTACGTCTACTGAGGTCAAGAGATACGACAGCTAAAATTCAATTTATGTAAGTAAATTGTATATTTTGGAACTTATTATGTTAATATTGTCTGATTAGAATATATTCTGAAATTAAAAAAACAAAATTCATGTTTTTTAAAGCGTCACACCGTATTCCGCATACAGTAAGGAAAGGCAGGGGGAACCTAGTGCTAGGACACTCCGTTGCCCATTTTCCGCTGAATTCGTGTGGCATTGCTTGTTGAGTGGCGGAACTTAACGCCGAGCTTAACGACACCAGAGCGAAGAAATCCTCCTCCGCTCCTGCACCATAACTGGCCTCAAAATAAATAAATAAATTATGAAATTAAAATATAACAGTCTAGTCACTGGTGTAAGTTCATTTGTTTGGCTCGGGGCGGTAATCAAAGTTGTAGCCGCACGCGACGTCAGCGGAAACTAATTCGATCAAAACTTCCAAGAAAGTTATTTGCAATACTAGTTATGATCTTTAACGCAATAAACATAGTATTATTTTACGGATTCCATAGTAAACAAAGTTGGTGACATGGGCGTAAGAAAGAGGGGACGGGTTGTCCGTGCCCACCCCTGAAATCTTACTAGCAAAAAAAAAAACATTTATACGGACATATCTGTTCAAGGCTTAAGTCCAGAAGAAAATATCTCCAGATACACCCATGCTTGGTGATATATTTGAAAATATCTATATATCTACGCCTAACTTATTAATTCCTCGATCCGATCTAATATTTCCTTTACAAAGTTGATATATATTATAGGCAGGCACCGAAGTCAATTCCTTAAGTACGGTTAGCTAACCGCCGTGACCGAATTTCAGTTTAAACTTTGATTATAAGGCTTAAACGCGCTCTACCTTGAAATATGGAGGATTCTAGCCTAATATGTTCAGCTCACTCGTAAATTTCTGACTCAAGTAAATTAATGAGACCCTATGTTATTTATATTGATATACCAAGTCCACTTTATAGTTCAAAGAGAAATATACTCAGTAAACAAACACTTAAAGAAATTATAAGAATTAAATTTGTTATATTTTGCTGAAATATAGCTCTAAAAAAGCCTTACCTTTTTCGCCTTTCCATTTTTCCTCAGCAGTTTAGCACAACAAAGCCCCCTCGTATCAGGCAAGGGTGCGGGGGGTCTCTTTGGCCAGCAGAGCCGTTTCGGAGTGACCGCCGCCGCCGCCTCACTTCTAGCCTCTTCCTTATCTTCACACATTACCACCACAACTTGACCCCCTTGTCTACGCTACCCAACACTCAGTGCCGAGATATCGATGCTTTATGAGGACCTCAGGCATTGTTTTCTCCTATAAAACTCCCCACGATAACACTATCTCACTCTAATTTATGGCTTTGCAAAAATCTATTTGACGGTATGAGATCGCTACTCCTAAAAACTACATATGAAGCTATTTTCCTAAGGAGATAAGTTCGAAAGGTTTGTACTGGTCTTGCTAAATCTATGTACGAGCTATCTAATCTCTACAATACGTATGAACGTCCGTTTTAACATCTGAAACAAAGAAAACATCAAAAATTAGTTAAATAAATAATTTGCAAGTCTAATTAATATTTATGGAGAAATTAAGGAATACCACGAAGTTACTCAACATAATTATCGCGAACTCATTGAATTCTTTTCGAACTTCATCGCGTCATTCAATATTCTTTGGACGGACGACAAACATAATTAAGATGGAGAATAAAATAAAAAAAACGTTATTTTCCTTAGTCGTTAGCTTTTTAAGAAAATGTGTTGTTATTTTGTTCAAAGTATTTTTTTATGTTTTATAATGAAAGCTGTTTAGCAGGTTCAAATAGAAATTAGTGGCAAGAGCCTCCATTTTATGCTTTTTGCCATATTTTGTCTTGCCAAAATGACGAAATGGAAATAGTTCTAGTCCCCAGGTGTGAACTGAACCCATTACCATCACAATCACCCTCTGCGCCAAGATAGCGTCCACAATATATATTAAAAAATCCCTCTCTCTCTGTTTAAATACTTCTTGTCGTTTGACTCTCTGATTATTCACAAAAGTTATTCTACAGTCCATTCTTATAGCCTTATCTTAGTCCTCTCTTAACATTAAGAAATGTAAATTTATCTCAGCCGAAGATACCCAATGAATAATATTATGAGTAATAATCGTCAAATGTCAAGTTTGCCTGAAATAAGCGGGTGGTCGGACCGCGCTCGTAGTCTCAGGTACCGCAGCACCGCGTTCTGGATCCATTCCAGCTAATATACCATTCTGTTTGTCTTTCGAGGCAATAAAATGAATTTTATGCAAATCATACGAATTCTATACATTTTTGATGAGCGTATCTCAGATGTGTTCGCGGCGTTTAATTAATACATTTTTCCATCAAAACTTTATAATTCCATAATGTGTACTTTGGATTTCGTAAAGGATTGTTGAAATGTTTGATTACAATAAGTTTAAATTAACGGGGATTCAGATTAATAAATGAATTTGAAATTTGAGGAGGGTTGTCTTACAATGTTCGTACGTACTTGTAGATTATAGATCGTTCTAAAACTTTTTCTCATATGGCAACTTCTTATAAAAAATTTCACGATTCATTGGTTTGAAACTATTGTTCTTTATAATATCCATTTATATTAAACTGAACGAGTAGAGATTGGTAAAGGATGAACATGTTATATTAAAAATATTTTAAGGGGAAAAAATAATATATTGTGAACATTTCTTTCAGGTAACCGGGCTCTCGTCCTCTCGGTACTTGGGTAAAATAACGTCATAATTCACCCTTATTAATAAACACGTAGGAACTCGAGAGCCACACACGGCAAAGTTTGTTGACATGTAAGAGAATAAGCGGATTTTTATTTTTTTGTCAAGCTACGTCTCGACTTTGCCGGCATAAGCCACTTTGCATCATAAAAATCAGGTATATTTAAATTTTTTACTGCAAACACCGGAACCTCATATATATTTAGAGAGAAATCTTGTTTATACATTACTGTTTATTAGAGGACTACAATGTATAAAAAATACATATATAAATAAAAAATTCAAGAATGGCAAAAAAGATTATGATGGGAAATTGAGCGGTAGTAGAAGTAGGGGAGAACCTCGGTTGACCTTCGAAAACATAGTATCAAAGATAGTGGAGGAAGGTCACGTAAAAAGCACGAGGACCCCCGGAGGACATGTATAAAGAGGTTGATGAGTGGACGAGGCGAAAGATGCATGCAGAGACCGCCAGAGACCAGAGCGTTTCGTCCAGAGCTTTGAACTACTGATACATAGTTTATAGGCAAATTATGTTATTTATTAATTAGGTTTTTATTATTTATATTAATTTATCGATTATCATATATTTTCCATTGATATTGATATAATACCACAATAGTTTCCAGATTACTTTGAGATATGATCTCAGCAAATATTCATATAACATTTTCATTCAATATCAGTTGAGGTTTGAATAAAGGACGTTATGTAGGTGCGTGTATGTGGCACGGAAAATTATTACAGCAAAATGATTTATGTTGATGAAAAATATCTATGACAGAGTAATGGATGCTCCCTCTAATAATTACAAGGAGGCAAGAAAAAATGTAATAAATAAGAAATTGAATCACATTTTTAAATCTTTTTTATGTTTTTCTTATAGCTATGATTTTTTATTATTTGTTTATTGTTTAGAAATTTATTTTAATGTTGTTATTATTTGTGATAATTTCTAATTCGAGTTTATGTTGAAGAATATAATATAAATAAACTCAACACACAATGTGGGATGGGAAGCGTCTTAATGGGAACGGAATTTATTAAAACTAGGTTCCCTGGTTATCCCTCCTACCTTGATATTTGCAGTACACAGCGTAAAGCTAAAAAAAATTAAAGAATATATTTTTATATTTACTTATATACAATCTCTATTGTATTACGTTACATCCATTGTATTGTGTGTATTATTTATACCATGTATCATTTGTCATTTTATCATTTTAATGAAATACAAAAATAAATACTATTATTATAATTATTTAGTGATTTTTATGATAAAATAACCATTGATAAACAATATTCAACAAATAAAAACTAAAAAAAACTTTATAAACCAAAAAAAAAAAACAAAACATTTTATTACATTTAAAAACAAAACAAAGGTTGGCTCATATCTATTCTTACCAAGAAACAAGCAACAACTCTATTCTCCTATCTCAAGTCCAACACTATCATCTAATCACTACTTATCGAGGTTATTTCGAAGTTAAGTTTATCGTAGCTCGTAACGCGGCGTGGCTACGTGCCTCTACGGCGGCTCTGGGCGCTCTGCCGCTCTGTAGGGCGCCGCCCGCCTTATATGCCCGCCTGGACCCCTTGCAGACGCCTTTCCCGCCAAACCCCCCTAGACTATACGAATTGCATTCCAATTCTTTCTTTTGTAATACAAATTGAATGTAAGTATTTCATGAATAAGATGATAGATACTGCAGCGTCACTTCTTATTATTGACAAAGATGTGGATTATGGCATGTATAAGATATTAGACTTTTGGATTGTTAAGAATAATTTTATTTTTTCTTTCAGTTTCACGCGGTTTCCCTCAAATAGGGTAGGTTACGTACTAAGACAATAAGTGCCCCAATTTACGTTAAATTTTCGAGGTATTACGTGTTGAAAGGCGGAATTAAACACCGCGCTTTGCCTTGTTACCAGAGGGAATACATGAAAATATTAATAAAACCGGCTTGTGTTAGTACGCACGAGAGCCACAATTTTTTATTTTCTTGCCATATTTTTTTATTTATTATTGGTATTAAGAATAGGATTTCCCGTATACAAAATATTTAATGTCTTTTATACCTAAACAAGAAATTCCACATAATGAAATGTATTTTTGAATTTACATACTAAAAATCACATGAAACTTACAATTATTTATATTGAATCATTAATATTTCAGTATAAAAGTTGTAGTTATATAAAATATTTTCATATTTTAAACGACGTCAACTATCATTTTATCTAATACGAATTAACATTATCGTACGACAAAGACGCATACGTTCCTGTTTTGGTATTTTAATATTATCCTCCTCGCACAGCATCCGAATCGATATTTTCTTAAGACAATTATTCAATGTATTGAAAATATCCAGTCCTTGTCTCTCTATATAGCTAGCTATAAGTATATACCATTATCAATATTGACAAACTAACGAGAGACACACGTCCAAGACTTAGGGATCTACATTTTTAATAGAGACGTCTATTTCCCGCTACATTTAAGCACATGGCACTAGCGTATACGCTGAAGTAGCCAATTACTAAAGCGTTATTGTATCATTGTACTCACCTTAAGCTTGTCCGCAACCGCTTTTTAATAGAAAACTCAACAAATTCGTAATCACTGGGAACTAAAACAACCATTTTAAACACTATAAAACAAATAAGCACATTTATAAAAACAATTTCATACACAACTGTTTGTTTACACGATACAAAATAAGATATTAAAGCGTGTTGTTAGGGCGGGCACGAGCGCCGACTAGCGGCGGGCGGGCGAAGCGCTAGGGCGGCCACGGCTAGGGTCGAGGGCATCCCCGTCCCTCTCGCACGCACACCTCAATAGGTTCCGGCTAACGCGTTACGCAAAAAGGGCACTTTTATCAATGACATAGGAGATACGTAAGGCATCCTGCGTAAAGTTTGAACCCCTCTCCTGCGCGTGGCCTTGAGCAAGCCTGATGTTTTCATCCCGTGTGCGTAATAAAGCGTTTAGGGAGGGGACAGGCGACTTCCTCTGAAGGATTTATGGCGGAATCTCTAGAATTAATTCGGACCGATTTTAGCCCTCACGGCTGTCAAGGGGAGACGTCAGCAGACTTTGCATTATTTACATAATTATTACGAACACATTGCGTTGATTTAAATAATGTTATTTTTGGGAATAAGTAATTAGCGGTGGGGATCTTTAAGATATAGTTATTTTGTGTAGTTATTTTTTTAAAAAGAAAGTAATAAAAATAACAAATAGTTATGAAACTTTTAATAAATCTTTATTATAAACTTGTAACATAATAAAGCTGTAAACATTTTAGATTTAAGTTAAATGCAAAAAAAAATTAAAACTTGTAAAATACAACATAGATGAATTTTGGCAACAATAATTTCTTTTCTTTAGCAATTTATATATAAATATAGAACAAAAATATATTTATTGTGAGTGCTTTATTTTATTATTTGACATAAAAGTTATCCGATAAGCATTGGCTGCAATTTTCCAGACTCATACAAGCTCTTAACATCGGATCCTCCTCCCACACAGTTGCCATTGATGAACACTTGAGGTACCTTAAAAATATAAAATAACATAAAATAAATAAAAAAATGGATTTAATCTATTTAAAAATACTACTATCAATTATAATATTTTTGACATCCTGTTATTTCATCACTGTGGTTACAACCATATCATAAAATGTTTGTGGTTGTAACCATATGATAAAATGGACTATATTTGAAAATACACTTTTACTAAATAAAAAATACTTATTTAAGAATTGTATCATATTTCCTACCAGATTTTTATTCATTCAGAAGGCCGAGAGAATCTAGTATTAAAATATTTAATTCTAAGCTTTCTGTGCAAGTCAAAATATGCAATATTTTGAATTGCGCATACATAGTCTAAGTCATACTTTCATTTAAAACTGTAAATAAATTGCAATAATATAATATTATAAAGCTGACAGGTTTGTTTGGTCCAATGTGCCAATTTCAGGAATTACTGTTTGGAAATTAAGGAATCTTTTTGTTGAATAATCCATTTATCAAGGACAGATTAACTCTTAGATATTTCCACAGACAACTAAATAAAAACAAGACACACTTAGATTTTAACCACAGAGGCAAATCCATAGATAAATATTAGTTATAAATTTATGTAAGCTATTGTAATTTGATACTTAAAATGAACTATAATTTAGATTTTATTTATAATCTTATATCTAATCTAAAGTACTCATTAGAGATAGAAATACTTCAATTTAAATACCTACATAAATGAAAACTATTTTGTTTTTTAGCTTGACAATATATCAAACATACAGCAAGTAGTCACAGGGAAGATTCATTAATATCAGCCAACCATATCATGTTTAAAATATCTACAATTGTTATCTCTAAATAGTTTGTTAAATTGAGCAGAACTAATTCCAAATAAATCAGATGTGTAATATTATCCAATAATGTGAAATTTATAATATTTTTTTCATAAAAAATACATTTTTATACATTAAGGGTACTAAATGTTTATTATAGATTAAACTTTTTATTAATTTTGATGTATTGATATAAAACAAAAATAAAATATTTCATACAGGGAAAGTAGGGGAAAGTAACACTAAGAAATCATTTCTAAAAATTGCTATAAGAACAAAAAAAAAATTGCAATAAATTAATGGGAAGTTGTGTGTAATGACTAGATTACTATAAAGCTTTTGTAATTTCATTTTCGTGGCATAACCTGGGACAAATTACATAAAATATATAAGTTCCACTTCATTCCATCCACTCCATTCTATTTTTTTCTAACCATAACATACATTCAATATTTTAAAACAATAAACTAAGATTATTAATAGAGATATGATAATCATTGCATTTAACATTGAAGTGTCACTGCTTATAAAATGACATCATCAAAACAACTCAGAGGTAAAATTTTCCCTAATTGTATTTACAGAAATTTGTAATATTTAAAAATTTGGAAGTTAAATTTATTTTTAAGATATACATAAGAATATATTTTCCGTAAGTTCTATAAGGACTAACAATTACTTACTGTCCTAAAACCGGTAATTTCCGCTAGGTTGTTCTGAATATCAGTTCCATCATTGCGCTCGTCAAGCTCGTAAACCTTTATGGGTTGTTTGACCTGCTGGAAAACCTGTAAATCATAAATAATAATAAATAAGTGACTAATGCATTCGTTCAATATCTGTAAGGATTATTATAATAATCCTCTAGTTTAGTGATCGAAATTTAAAATAATAACCTATATACTAGACTTACTTCTTTCGCTAATTTACAATAAGGACAATAAGATTTTGAAAACACAACTACTTTTTCTTGAGAAACAGCTTCTTTAATAAATTGTTGAATTTCTGAGGAGCTCGCCATGTTAGATGAACGTACAAATTTGCTTGTAAATGAGCCCATTAATAAAAACTAGAATTTTGACAATGGTTGTTGACGTTGACATTGACAGTCGGTGCTACCTAGATAATAACAAAAAATACATTAATAATTTTCCTTACTTATAAAAAAATACAACACTATAGGTAAGGTACCGTATCGCATGTGAAATATATTTTACGTATTAAATACTTATTTTTACAATACAATTAAACAAAATGACTACAGTGTAAATATATAGAAAAATATGTGTTTTCTTTTCTATATGAATATTTTACGTTCGTTCGTTTATGTTCACTTGTAAAGTATTACACTTATACGCTCGGGGTAGGTCGTGGCTGGTGATGGCTTGCGAGGGCTAAAGATCTGGACCAGTGTTTGTGAACGGTTTTTGAACACAGATCAAACAAAGCTTGCGGCGCTTGGAACGTATTTATACGTTGGCGTATAAAAAAACATTGCGTCTGAACCATGAGGTAGTCATTAAAGACATTAAATTCATAAATATATATAAATTTATTTCAATATAGAAATTCAATTAATAATTATATTTTAATGTTAAAATTAAATGTATTTCTGTTCTGTTCTTTAATTACGTTATTGTAAAAAAGCTGAAATAACTTTTACATCCACGTTTGGCATTTTCATACTTGCATGTCAGGAACTAATGCGCTTACAAGCGTATGAATGGAAGCCAAACATTAGTGAACAAAGACGTAGAGATTGTAGTGTAGCCGATTACGGACCGTAACAAGCGTGTAAATGGCTTATGAGATGTATATTTTTTTAAATAATTTCTCGGAATATATATATTTCTATTCACTATTTCACTATTCTTAAGTAGACTTTATACTTTAGTATTAAAATTTTGTTTTACTAATTTAAAAAATGTCACAAAATTAAACGAGCAAAAACGTGCTACAGATTGTATATTTTGAACAATAAATGGTAAAGAGACATTTAATATTTTATTAAGCTAGCATAATTTTACAGTTGAGACTTTTTTCGTAATGTGGGGAACGGTATGGGATTAATGCGGAATGTTGTATCTTAACACCAAGTTCCAGGTATCCTCTGCCTATACTACTATGTATGTAATACAAACACTTAAAATGAAGTTCAATATTTCAACATTACACAGAGCAATGTTTAATAATTTAAAAAGCTATTCTTATTACTCACTTTTCCTTCATAAATCTATTTTGCCATTTTTTTATCACTCATTCTCTCTACGTGACCAAACCACCTGAACACGTTCTTCTTAAGTCTCACTGTAACATCTTTGCTAGTAGCTGCAACCAGCTAAACTGACTCCCGAAGTTGTGAAGCCGTGACGTGTTTGATGGCGATGCTCAATGCCACATTCGTCGCCACTTATCGCACCTACGGGGACGCACTGGGGCGCGTCTCCTTTTAGGGGACGCCCTATCAGTGCGCTCTGGTGGTCGTGGACAGTAGACCATACCAGAGCGCGATAGGCGTGGGCTGCCAAGGGTCGCCATAAGTAAGGCTTCTATAATCGAACCCCGAAAAAAAGTTTTGTGCAAATAAAAAAATACATTATCGTTTTAAATTTTAATTCTAAACCTTACATACATACACATTCACATATATAACTCTTAAAATATTTTTTAAGCCTAATAAATAATGAAAGATTTTTCATGCATTGTTATTAATATTACGTAATATTTCTAGCTATTATTACACATTAGGCCGTCGTGGCGCTGGAGCACAAGAGAAAGACTGTAAAATGGCGGTAGTGGGTTCGACAAACATTAGGGGGAATGACTTAATTATTTATTAATATTATGTTAATTTCGCTCTGGCACTAAGTCAAAAACCCGGCAATAAGTTTCGCCAGTCAACACGGAATGCCTTGAAAAATTCGATGGAAAATGGAATGCGGAGTGTCTAAACACTAGGTTCCTTATGCCTACCCTGCTGTATGGGGGATACGGAGAGCAGCTGATTTTATTATTAAACATGTAAACTTTAGTAAAATAGATATTAACTCTACATTGTGCGCTGCAGTGTGAAGTAAGTGATGTACGATTATAGCAAACGGTACAATCTGGTATGCACCGTTAGTTAATTACAGGAGCACAACATTTNATCGAAATTTAAAATAATAACCTAAATACTAGACTTACTTCTTTCGCTAATTTACAATAAGGACAATAAGATTTTGAAAACACAACTACTTTTTCTTGAGAAACAGCTTCTTTAATAAATTGTTGAATTTCTGAGGAGCTCGCCATGTTAGATGAACGTACAAATTTGCTTGTAAATGAGCCCATTAATAAAAACTAGAATTTTGACAATGGTTGTTGACGTTGACATTGACAGTCGGTGCTACTTAGATAATAACAAAAAATAAATTAATAATTTTCCTTACTTATAAAAAATACAGCACTATAGGTAAGGTACCGTATCGTATGTTAAATATATTTTACTTATTAAATACTTATTTTTAAAACACAATTAAACAAAATGACTACAGTGTAAATATATATAAAAATATGTGCTTTCTTTTCTAATTTAATATTTTACGTTCGTTCGTTTATGTTCACTTGTAAAGTATTACACTTATACGCTCGGGGTAGGTCGTGGCTGGTGATGGCTTGCGAGAGCTAAAGATCTGGACCAGTGTTTGTAAACGGTTTTTGAACACAGATCAAACAAAGTTTGCGGCGCTTGGAACGTATTTACACGTTGGCGTATAAATAAATATTGTTCAGTCTTAATCATTATATTTCAATTTAAATTTAAAAATAAATAATTTAGTTCTGTTCTGTTCTTTAATTACGTTATTGTACAAAAGCTGAAATAACTTTGACATCCACGTTTGGCATTTTCATACTTGCATGTCAGGAACTAATGCGCTTACAAGCGTATAAATGGAAGCCAAACGTTAGTGAACAAAGACGTAGAGATTGTAGTGTAGCCGTTTACGGACCGTTACAAGCGTGTAAATGGCTTATGAGATGTATATTTTTTTTAAATAAGTTCTCGGAAGATATATATTTCTATTTACTATTTCACTATTCTTAAGTAGACTTTATACGATACTTTAGTATTAAAATTTTGTTTTACTAATTTAAAAATGTCACAAAATTAAACGAGCAAAAACGTGCTACAGATTGTATATTTTGAACAATAAATTGTAAAGAGACATTTAATATTTTTTTAGCTAGCATAATTTTACAGTTGAGATTTTTTCATTTCATCTCTGTAGTAACGAGGAAAAGCGCGGCGATGAGCCATCCACCATTCAACATGCACGTCCTCAAGAATTTGTCGTAATGTGGGGAACGGTATGGTGTCTTAATGCGGAATGTTGTATCTTAACACGTTTCAGGTATCCTCTGCCTATACATATATAAGACATACACTATATACATATGTAAGACAAGCACTTAAAATGAAGTTCAATATTTCAATATTACACAGGTTAGTTAGTTAGTTAGCGTTAGTTTAATAATTTAAAAAGCTATTCTTATTACTCACTTTTCCTTCATAAATCTATTTTGCCATTTTTATCTATTTTTCATTCTGTCGACGTGCCCGAACCACCTGAGCGCGTTCTTCTTCAGTCTCACCGATAACATTTTCGCAAGAGCCTGCCAATCAGCTAAATTGACTCTGCACATCCTAAAAATCGTCCTCTAACATTCCCGAAGTTTTGAAGCTATGACGTGTTTGATGGCGATGCTCAATGCCACATTCGTCGCTACTTATCGCACCTACGGGGACGCACTGGGGCGCGTCTCCTCTTGGAGGACGCCCTATCAGTGCGCTCTGTTGCACGTGGACACTATAACAGAGCGCGATAGGCGTGGGCTGCCAGGGGTCGTTATGAGTAAGGTTTCCATCATCGAACCCCGAAAAGAATTTTTGTTCAAATATAAAAATACATTAATTATACGCTTGTGGGTTCGACCCACATTCGGGAGTATGACTTAATCATTTAATAATATTAGGTATGTTTGCCTGAATGATGCCTTGCCTTGAAAAATTCGATGGAAAGTAGAAAGAGGAGTGTCTTAACACTAGGTTCCTTATGCCTACCCTGCTGTATGGGGGATACGGAGAGCAGCTGATTTTATTATTAAACATATAAACGTTAGCAAAATAGATATTAACTCTACATTGTGCGCTGCAGTGTGAAGTAAGTGATGTACGATTATAGCAAACGGTACAATCTGGTATGCACCGTTAGTTAATTACAGGAGCACTACACTTATTACATTTTACTTGTCAAATGTTTAGAATATCCAGTAAAACGACTCACTTTTGTAGTTAAGATTTATTTTCTAAATTGTTATTATACATATATTTATATATATTATACAGGTATATTATCACTTATGAGGCCGTCGTGATGCAGGGGCAAAAGGGTGTGGCTGTAACGTGACGGTTTTGGGTGCGATGCCCACTCGGGGAAATGAATTATTATTTATTAATATATTTTTTTTCGCTCTGGCACCAAGGTAAAAGCCCGGCGTTTATTTCCCCCACTCAACACGCAATGCCTCGAAAATATCGGCGGAAAGTGGAGAACGCAGTGTGAGTATGTGTTAAGACTAAGTTCGCTCTGCCTACCGTGCTATTATTATCATATTAACACTTTTATTATATTTTATTTTCTTAATAAATTATTTACGTCGGAGAGTATGGTTCACTTTTAATTTATTTTATTAAGATTACTGCTTAAATAAAGAGGGTATATAAAAAATGGAATCTACAACCATGAGTCAGGCAATTCTGTAGCTAAGTATAGCTTATAGGTTACAGGTTTTGAGACACATTTATCATTCATATTGTTTAAGGAAGTAATATAAAATAAGATTTTATTTTTTCTGTCCCATTAGGTAAATTATGCTGATTTTATCTTTTTATTTCTTGAATGAAAGACAGCGAAAACCTTGACGTTTCTCACTGATATATGTCTACAAATAATGTTCATTTTTGAAATGTTACTTTTATGGTTGGTAGAGCGTATAGGAAAGGCATCTATTGGTAATCGGGTTTCACTCTCTCTTCGACACGTTGGGCATTCTTCTTCTTCCTGGCATTAATCCCGGCTGTTACCAGGGTCTGCCTTCCTACTTAACCTACTCCACTTTGCACGATCTTTTGCGTCCTCGGTGGTTAGACCATTGGCTCTCATGACCATGACCAATTCTTGATCCACTTCTTGCCGGCAAATTTTCTTTAAAACTGTTATACTTGTTCCTATTCGATAATAATATCTTTGTAGTAGGAACCAGTCGTGATTGCCGGAGATATCGGAGATGATGAGCATAAATACAAACTTGTAAGTATATTTTCAAGACTATGTAGTGGTTATTTTAAATATTATCCTAATTTAAACTTTGAACTAGGTATCTAACTATCGATCAAAAATAACGTCGTCCCAACTGCGCTATAACGGCTAATGCTATCTTAAATTGTCTTCGAATCCGCAAATTACTTTTAAATTGTTTTAATTACTGAAACGACAAACATGGTACAAATCAAGTAAATAAAGGACCAATTGCCCACAAATGGTAAAATAAGATAAAATAAAAGTTAAATCAAGGCTAGTTTTTAATTTTAATATCACATTCTATATTATATATAATATGCTTTTAATTATTATCCATTGTTTTTATTATGAATAGTCTGCAATCTGCACCTGTTCTTATTACACTACACTATACATACACTACCTACTCTATAGAGTAAACTTAATATACCTGCATATTTTATAAACATTGTTTACGTAGAATGAAAAGGGCAACACAATTTACAACATGCTATATGCCGCGTCTTTGTCTTTGATATTTTTGCTTAATTTTCTTTTTTACAATGGGAACATAATGATAAGACACTTCTCGTTTCCTACTTTGCGCCGAATTCTATAGGAATTGTGTGTTACCAGAGCGAAAAAATGATATATATTTTATTTTCCCAAGTGGGAATCAAACTCACAGCCTGTCGCGTTTACTTGCACGCTTGTGACCCTGCACCACGACGGTAATAATATGAAATTTATATTCATTGAATATATTTTTGAATTACTTACTTATTCATTGCTCTTATTATTGACAAGAGAAACAAAAAGGAAATCTTGTCAGAGTCCGGCCTTTACTTCGTCATAAAAACCCTTATTATAAAGCAGTCGTCATAAAAAAATATCACTCAGAAAGTACGTTCTTATAATATTTCAAGGTAACATGTGTTCTAGATTAAGTTTACTTTAAAATCAGCCAGATTAGGCGAGTTATCCGATATCGAGACAAGCCGGTGCTAAAAATATCTTCCAAAAATCTTTTATCAAATATTATCATTGATAATATAGATAATGTCGTGTTTGTAGAGAGCTGAGAAGATATTACAGTTCTCAGTTGTCCGGGTTAAGTAAATTCATTTTAAACAAAGCAGTAAGTAAAGAAAATTTTAAAATATAGTACAATAATAATATTAGAATTAGATTTCTTAAATACAATAGATAGAAAAACTTATTTAACCTCGATTTTTATTCGAAAATGTCCATCTATTTATTGTTTTCCTTGCACACTGTTATACATAACGAAAATGAATACTTATTAGTTACCTTTAAATATCCATTTAATTTTTAATTCATTTTTATGACACAAACAGTAAGTTCCTAAGTGTATTTTTATTTTTTTTATCTTAATCGGGTATATTATGTATAGCATATCAAATTATAGCCAAATAATTAATATACCAAATACTTGCATATAATTATATGTTGATAATTTTTATAGGTTATTTTAAATTTGATTTTTTTTGATCAGCTTCACGCTACACACAGCAGAGCAGGCAGAGGAAACCTAGTGTTAAGAAACTCCGTTCCCCACTTTCCGCCCAATTCTATTCGCCGCTCTTTGCCTCGATACCAGAGCAAAGAAATGAAAATATAAATTTAAATAAATATTTCACTTCCTCGACTGGGATTCGAACCCACTATCGTCGGGTTACAGTCACAGACTTGGGCCCTTGCATCACGAAGGCCTCAAATTTAGATCGTAGCAGAAAATTAGATTTAAATTTAAAATTATAAAGAAAACAAAAAATACAAGTCGTTTTTAACGACAGTTCCAATACTCCCACAATGTGTTCCCAGTTTTTACGATCATTCTCATTTTTATTCGACTAATAAACTTCAACAAAGGTAGGTAGGTATATGTTCTTTTCCGCATGACCACGTGGGTGTGGTGTGCATTCTCCTTTTGTCTGATGAATCATATCTTTGACGAAACCGATTTATCTTATCGAAATTGGACAAAGAAAGAGGTGTTCACCAAGTCTTATTATGACTGTTCGAAGAAAGACGCAAACGTCACACGAAACGGGTTTAAATTAACGTTAGTCATTTTAATGTTGAAGATAAGTAAATCTTTGAGCATTCTTTAAAAAATTCTAAAACTAAAGATTGACTTATTTGAGACTATGTTTTTTCAATCTATAAGAAATCAATTATTATTACATTTATCAATTGATAAATCACGCTGTATCCCGCACACAGCAGGCAGCAGAGGGAACCTAGTGTTCCACACTTTCTGCCGAATTCTGGAGGCACTGCGTGTTGAGTGGCAGAACTCAACGCCGCACTTTTCCTCGACACCAGAGCGAAGAAATGGAAATATAAACGTAAATAAATATTTCACTTCCTCGAGTGGGGATCGAACCCATAACCATCGCGTAAAGCCACTGCGCCATGACGGTCTTTTTTTTCTAAATTGATAAATCGATAGTTACCGAGAGTAATATGTTATTTATTCGAGGAACGATCTATTGTAACCACAAAATGATTGTTGTCACGTACTTGAGCCACCTTGAACCTGTACATAGAACCTATACATAAGGCAAAGGCCTTGTGAATATATAAGAAAAGTCAAGTAAATATATATAATATATACTGGCGATTCTACTTAGTCCTTGCAAAATGTATCGCCATTTTAAAATGACAATTCTTTTCGTAACAATGCCATCAATTTTTGCAGTTTCACCCTCAGAGAGATTACATGTATATTTGTTTATAGTCCTTGTCTAGTCTCTCCATATGCAATATGTCTTTTCAATATAGGGGAGAGAGGCGAAGGTGATGGATTAGATCAGGTCAAGTTAGTGGCAAAGAGACTCGAACATGAAGTTTTGATGAGAAAACTTTAAAATCCTTAAATAATTTCTTATGAAGTAAAAATATAAGAGAATAACAAAGGCCTCCGACCTGTATATCTTTATGTCAATAAATCGTCGATTTTATTGACAACTCTACATAAACAAAATTTGCTACTATTATCTTTAAGACAAAAATCCATGTGATACTTTTGATTATATAAAAAACAATATTGATCTATTAACATAAATAAATAAATTTATTTGTTGTAAATGTGTGTAGGTACAACACTATCTGCTATGCCAATTATATAAATATTAATATTCATATTATGATTATAATAAATTCATGAAATATTTATTTTAATAATATTTTCAATTCGTTTACTGTATTTCAGATTAATTTCTTTGCTTAGTTTTGTACGAAAAGACTCGCCTTTTCTTGTATAGATAAGTATGTGTAAAGGCTCTCTAAAAAAAAAGTTAAAAGATCAATTTAAATTTTAGTATTACATAATACTCATAACTAAAGTATCTGTTTAGCTTATACAGTTAGGCTTAGTTAGTTAATATGATATTTTGTGGTACTGTTTATAATTCGATATGTCTTACAGTTTGACCACAAACCGCCTCGTATTTGTTCTTCTTACGCAATCAGAATCCAAGATTTATAAAATCCTTTATATTGTTATCTTAAAAAAACATGTTTAATGTCTAAATATTTTAAAAAACATAACAATATAGTAAGTTTAAGATTTTATAATAACAATTATTATGTAGTAAGCGACGGTTGTGGATTCGAGTCCCTCTCCGGGAACTATTTTATTTTTTTATTATTTTCATTTCTTCACTCTGGTACCAAAGCATAAACACAACATTGAATACCGCCACTCATCACGTAATGTCTCGAAAAATTCGGTGGGAACTGGAGAACGATGTCTTTCTTAACACTAGGTCCTTCCTCCTAAAAAAATATTATACTCATTAATTGAATATATCGAATACATTGAAATATTAAACATTTTATAAAAAAAAATATACGTCAGTTAATTTAAATAAACATTGGTATATATTTTAAATGTCAGTAAATTAAGTTTAACTATGGTCATTTACAAGAGTGCATCTGTTCGGACGACCACCTGCTGCTCTACCAGATTTTCCGGGTCTGATCGCCCCGTTCACTATATTATACATGTAGGGCGTAGGTTGATAGCCCGTAACTGTTTTTGATGCTTTTATAATTTTCAAACGACATTAATGACTATACGAATTAATTAAGTTATCGGAATCTAACACAAATTCGTGTCTGACCGTCGTGGCGCAGCGGCACAAGGGTGTGACTGTAACGCGACGGTTTTGGGTTGGATCCCCACTCGAGGATGTGTAATATTTATTTACGTTTATATTTCCATTTTTTCACTCTGGTGTCGAGGCAAAGTGCGCCGTCGCCTTCTGCCACTCAACGCGTAATGGCTGCAGAATTCGGAGAGAGTGGGGAACGGAGTGTTTTAACACTAGGTTTCCTCTGCCTACCCTGCTGTGTGCGGGATACAGCGTGAAGCCAAAAAAAAATACAAATATCGAATACCTAGTGTATTCTTTTACAATCATTGTAAAATTTTATGAGTTGGTTACACTACATTTATTTCTTTTTACTATCTAAGCTGCCTATAAAACTAAGATTTTATTTACTTTTTATTGATACTGATAATATTTGATTTTTTCAAAAGTAAAGATAAGAGTTTTTGTTTTACCTGTCAGACCTTTCTCAGTATTGATTAAATACAGCATTTTCTTATTTATAGAGGCCAGTTCATTAAATGAAATGTTTAATAGTATAATTTCTTCGTTCTGGTGTTTCTTCTTGCCTTCCTTTGTAAGGGCGGCGTTGAGTTCCGCCGTTCAACACGCAATGCCTCCAGAATTCAGCGAAAAATAGAAAATGGAAGTGTATTACCTCCAGGTTCCCAGGTTCCTGCCTACTCTGCTATGCGGCGTAAAGCTATAAATTAAAATTTAAGTACTTGTTGGTAAACACAATGCTATCTTTCCATATGTAAAATAAGTAATGTTTTCCTTGTTCAAATGATGATTGCATAAATATAACAGAACCTACATAATTTTTTATAATATTTCTTCAAGTACATCTTCTATGGTATGGTTCTATGGGTCTTCATAGTAAATAGTAAATATGTATGAAACACCTGTTTCACAAGTTTTTTCTCATAATCATTAGACCTAGGAATTTAAACACTTAGAAATTAGATAAGAATTTAAAATATTCATTAAAATTTGCAGCTATCTTTCCGGAGGCCAAAAAACTAAATGACTTTTAATCAATATTCGTATTGAATAACATTAGCGGGTCATTACAAGGCTGTGCGGATTAATATAATAAGTGTCGAGTGTCGATAGGTAGGTGCCTTCCGCTGGGCGCGCGGCGGAAACGTGCCTCGTGACTCACATGAGGTGCGTGTAGGACGTACAGCATTTTTATAATGAATGGGACTTTAGTATAATTAAATAAAAAACTCTCCTGTCTGTGTCTCTCCTGTGTGCGGGATACAGCGTGAAGCTACGAAAAAATAGTAATGACAAAACAAAACGAAAAATCTTTCGAGTGTTTGAGAATATGTTATTAACCTCTATGTTATTACAATTAACGACTCTTGTATTATAACCTATATTTAAACTATTTTTCTATTTAAATTATTTTCGTTTCGTCGCTCTGGTGAAACAAAACTCTGTGACATTTATGCCACTCGACACGAAATATCTTGAATTCTGGCAGCAACTGGAGACTGACTGCTGGTCCTGAGAAAGCAGTCACTATAAATATTTATATATAAAAGCTAATAATATCCATATAGTACAGACAAACTTACAACCTCTAGTATCAAATTTATCTTTTAGCGAATTCCCTAAAATTTAAAACCCTAATTCCATATGAATGTTTCTAAATTAACAAGACGTATAGAAAACAAATATTATCGTTAGTAATTAGGTCAAGTGCTAATGTAATAAGGAAGATGAAATCGGCACTGATCTTACTCATACTGAGAGTTACTCAAGCGAGACGCCCCACTAACTAGTCATGTTTCAATGCATAAGAGCAATGCAAGTCGGTATGTATTTCTTAAAAAAAATAAGTATTTTGCTCTATCCCGCATGTAGCAGGAAAGGCAGAGAGAGAGAGCCTAGTGTTAAGACACTCTGCTGCTCAATTTTCGCCGAGTTCTAGGGACATTGCGTATTGGACGGTAGAATTTACCGTGCTTTGTCTCGATACCAGAGCGAAGAAATGCAAATATTAATATTTCATTTCCTGGAATGAGAATCAAACCTGTCGCAATTACAGTAACACGCTTGTTCTCCAGGGCCATGACTGGCCTCCCAAAAAAAAACACTAAGCAAATACTAACACAATGCAAAAGTCATCTATTATATTCTTACGACCCGAAGCAACAATTTCATTTTCTTTTGTTTACAAAAGTTTAATAGCATGGTGGCCCTAACAAGAACAACACTGGCACTGTCCATTGTCTCCCGCGCATCGTAAACTGAGCTGCAACGCCTGCAACGCCTGCAACTGACTTTTTGCGCAACATAATAAATATGTCATTCAAAGAACTATTATTTTTAGCGTCGTAAAAGGAAAATTGCTATAAATTCTTATTTATGGTAGAAATTTAACGATGCCATTTTGAAGCACATCACGCTGTAATTTTAACTCATATACTCGTAGATTTAGTTTAATATGATTTTCTAAATAAATCGTTAAGCGAGCACTAGTTTAAAAATGAGTTGGTAAACGAGTGTGAGTCGGCACTAAATATAATGTAAACACTTTTTTTTGCTTCACGCTATATCACGCACATACCAGGATAGACATAGGGGACTTAGACCTACTGTTAGGACACTCCGTTCCCATTAAGATACTTCCGTTCCTCACTTTCCACGGAACTCTGGAGGTGTTGCGTGCTTTCCCTCATTACCAAACCGATGAAAAGAAAATATTTAATTTCATCGAGTGGGAATCGAACCAATAACATGTAGCAATTACAGTCGCGAGCTTAAAATTTAAAAATAATACAGCTTATTTAAGCTGTATTTTTACAAGATAATTTTCTAGATAATTTAGATATAGATAGATAAAGATTTTTTTCTAGTAAGTAAGATTTCTTGCCGAATCACGCTGTATTTATTTTTTTTAATGTCATTAAGGAAAAGTATAATCTAATGTAAATATGTAAGCTTAGATTAAACGGTAATTAGTTATTAAGTATGTTAATAGATCAGACTGTAACAGTTTAAATACATAAAATATTTGGGGAAAGTAGAACATGTTTTACAAATAAATGAATGTCGTACAATAATAATAACAATTACTTATAATTGAAGATGATTTTTATTTCATTGAAAATATTTTAATTTTTTTAATGGTTTAACTATCGGGCTATAAAGGTCCATAAAAAATCATCTTCACGCTGTATCCCGCACACAGCAGGGCAGACTGAACCTAGAGATAAGACTCTCCGTCCTATTTTCCGCCGAATTCAGGACGCATTTCGTGAACTCAAAGCCATAGTCACTCACACCAAAAACAACAAAGCGAAAAAATGAAAATATAAATCTAAATAAATATTTTATTTTCTCGAGCGGGGATCGAACCCACAACTAGTCGTGTTAAGTCAAACGCTCGTACTAAAATTTGCCTCCTGGCGATATGTATATTAATAATTATTCTTTATTGCATTTAATCATAAAAAAATGTACATTTTAAATTTCATTCTTGGCAAAATGAACTACCATTGTTTACTTTCAATATAATTCGTTACGTAATTGTTCGGTAAAACAATACCTACATTATAATTGAAACAATAAGTAGGTCTTATATCCAATATATTTATTAAATTGATAATATCAGATCAACATTAGCAAGTTTATATTTTAAATATACATATATCAAAAATATTAAAGTAAGGTACACAGGTTCCGTCATTACTTACATACAAAAAAAATCAAGCGATATTATCCAGAATATTTATATTTAAAGTTAATCACGTCAAAAAGAGAGCATTTACAGGATGAGAGCTAAATATAAATACAATAAGAATTAATTAAATGGGGTTTAAGTAAAATTTCATATTATTTATATTATAATACTGCCTTCAAACATGCACCGTGATAGTCCTATTACAATACAAATTAATATAGATTATAATAAATATTTTACATGTGAGAAAAAAAAAACTTAATCTTAAATAATAAATGCGTTACAAGCCTCGCGGAAATTATGAAAGCATATTATTATCTAAGGGTTATTGAAATTTGAAATCAGTCAAAAAATTGTTTACATTTAAAAAAAGTAGGATATTTGTATGTAATATACTTAAAAAATAAAATCACTTTTATTCGTCATGATTTTTCATTTGCTCTTGTCTTATTTATAGTAACTAAAAAAAAAAGTTGATAAGTGTAACATATTGTTATTAGGGCTCGTATTTACAAACTGCTCTCAAGTCTGAGATCAACCTTATAATGAAAGGCTAGGAATGAAAACAGCATCTCAAGACCGATCTTAGACTTGAGAGCGAAATATATCCACGCGCAAATATCTGAAAATAATTATCACAAAGCCAAAACATAACAGTACCATTGAAGGGGATGAGCCAGTTCGCTTGCGAAATTAAGCTGACTCATACATAATTTGAAAGAACAGCGAGGTCTACATTATAATTGGGTTGCAATTGCAATCTCTGTCTTTTTTAACAATTTTCTGCGTCCTTACAAAACTTATTATTATAATTAAAAATCGCATTTATTTGACACTTTTGAATTATCATCATCTATTTAACGATCTTAAAACAATAAATAATTCACATGATATCACAAAATGCATGCACATAGCATGGAACGCCTCGACACGCCCTGATGGCGGCCGAACGTCGCTGTCCATTGCGTCCATGTTGGAACAACACAATACATTCAATCTTTGTCCCGAAGTAATTCAGATTTAGCACCTTTCTCGTTTCCGTGAAATGAAAAGTTCGCACTATCTTTTTGTTTGTAGGCTTTATCAAGTTTGGCAGCGGGAAGATCGTTATCAGCAGGTGGGGCTGTATTGGTTACTATCGGTATCGGCTTCGGATCTATGTTTTCGCAACGGCAGAACTCTTGTAACCAACGCTCCGAATTATAGGAAGGTCCTTCGCCACCCAACTCCGCAGGTAAAATGTCTAGCGGTAGTGAGTCATGTAAAGTGGATAGATTATTTCCATGAAGCACTATTCGTTCCCGTGTCTTCGCTTTTAGATAGGGCTTAATTACTGCGAGCGCTGTCTCTACATACCACGGTTGGCCTATAAAATGTATACTTTTAAATCTCACTGGCATACAATCCTGCAAGCAATCTATCATCATTTTCAATATTTTCGCTTGTAAACTACACGATTGTTTGAATGTGAACTCAGTCCAATCAACAATAATAACATATCCATTGGCTTGATTCTGTGACTCGGCGAGGGTCCGCTCCAACGTGAGAAGTAAGGCTCTGAACACTGACAGGAGCGGGCAGGCATGCGGGGTCCAATTAGAGGCAAACATGATAAGCACGCAGCGGCCGAGCCGGTCTCGTTGCGCCAACACGCCCGGCAGACCATCGGCCAGAGCTCGCAGAACCCCGCCGTCCGCGGACGCCCAGAGCTCCGGATGCTCTCGACGATGTTGATGATAACGAACTAACAACTCAAAACTTTGTTGTACATCGTGTTTACGCGCGTACAAAAACCGCCGTAGAAAATTGTCGTCTTGACATCGGCTTTTGTCGCGAAGGGCTAAGTTGAGACTTGAATCAACGGCGTCTTTGAGGCCGGCCAGGGCGCGCTGGCGGTCTCCGTCGGTGAGCCTCTTCCTGGACACGTCACAAAGGCGCTCGTTCTGCAGCTGGCGCAGCCTCCAGTCGTACTCCACGTACTCGTTCATGTTGGGATTGGGTGTGAGTCATGCGTCCCCTCACGGGTGCGGGTGCGGCGGTACAGTGCGCGCGCGCCGCCTAGAGCTCGAGGCCGACTGCGCGCCGAGCCCGCGCCGCGCGCCGCCGCCATCACGATTCGTTCATTAAACCGCATAGTGCTGCCTTTACGCTCACGAAACGGGCGAGTTACTTGCCTGTTTTAACCATTTAACATTAGCGACGTAAGTACGTATAGTATATGAATGTGTCTATTATAAATATATATAACATCAAAAGTAGTAAAACAAATAAATCTTAAATCATTTGAAAGAGGTTATTACACTACTTTATTCTGCAATATTATTGCGTGTATTTAAAATAACTAGCATAAACGAACTTATTTGTGCAACCTACAAACAATTATAATAAAGAAAATTATGAATTATGTAAATGACATGAAACGAAACAATATGCCCAACCAATTTAAATTTCAACAAAAATAAAGGCAAGTTACTCGAACAACCTAAACGAGGCATAACTTATACAGCCAAAGCGAGTTATAAATAAAAGAAAAACTGAAGGTTGACTATATACCGGTCAATTGGCTGGCTGCGGTGACGTCGGCTGCGCGTGCGCGAGTGACCGACCGCGAGAGAGAGAGAGACGACGCTCTACGCTCTACTGGGAGCCGTACGCCATTACTTCGACGAAGCCTTATAAGCAAAGTATAAACGGATGGCCGAAAATCGTATAACGTCCGCGCTTTGTTCTCTATATCGTTTTCGTAACCGTAACCGGTAACCCATTACTCGTGTGGCATTTATAAACGCCATTCCATATTCATATTCTAGCAGACAAATTAGAATACGATACAAATTAATATAATCAATCAATTGATATGACATCATGCTGTATTTTATTATATTAAAAAAATGAAAACATAAAAAAATCGTTATACAAATGTATGAAAAATATATAGGGGCTAAACGATTTTTTTATTTATATAAGAAACGTCACATCCTACGTTAGACATCAACGAACGCAAGCGTACAAACAACTACAATACCTACAACTAAGCATATTCTATTCCTCAGGGTTCACTTTCTCTTTGAAAAGTAGGCCTTTTCATATTAGGATTAGAGACGGACGGAGAATAAATAAGACTTCCTCGTTTTATTGACATTAGAGACACATTTATCATGTTTGTTTCGTTACACATTAAATCAGCTTCACGCTGTATCCTCCACACAGCAGAATTGGCAGAAGGAGCCTAGTGTTTAGACACTCCACTTTCCGCCGAATTCTGGAGGCATTGCGTGTTGGGTGGCGGAACTGAACGCCGCACTTTGCTTCGACACCAGACCGAAGAAATGGAAATATAAATTTAAATAAACTCATTTCCCCGAATGGGGATCGAACCCAGAACCAGTCGCGTTTACCACTACTAGCCTCACTAACACATTAAGTGAACACAAATGTTCATCAATAGTGATGTACGCAAGGGCAATGACTTCTAAAAAATTAACTGTGGCGTTGCATCGCGTGGTCGTTGACTCGGCGCCGTGCTAGGTACCTTGGAAGTAGCTGGTAGGGTAAAAATAGATTTTCCTGGCGCCCTGAGATGCGGAGATTAGCCCTACATGAGCATACCACCTCAGTGCCTACACAAATGGTGATGCATCGTTGAATTCTCAAGTAGTCGGCAAAAACATGATAAATTACCTCTTGCCTATTCATGTCGTGTAATACATACCGTGGTTGTGTATTTTTAATATTATTCGCTAGTCGTAGTGCAAGTGTATGTGCTATTGTAAACGCGACAGGTTGTGGATTCGATTCTAAGTCAAGGAATATTTAATAATTTTATATTCTCGTTCTTGTAAGCGAGCGAGGCCATGCGTGGCATTAACTTCCGCCACGGAAGTGTCTTAATAGGAATGGAGTCTTAACACTAGGTTCCCAGGTTCCCTTTGCCTACTCTGCAGGACACAGCATGATTCTTCTTTATATATTTATATCTATGGTAAAATTTAAATACAAAAAATAGCTTTAGAGGAATACTAAAGTAATTAGGCGATTTCATTCACCGTAACTAAGATGAAAACTCTTCAAAACTGCAGTTAGATTGTCCATCAGTATTTTAAACTGTAAATTCTTATATTACAATGAGTTAATACAGTAATAAGACGAAAAAAATTATATCACAAAATTTAAATAAATATAATAAATATTATTATTATAAGATTCGAATGCGAAAACAAAACTGGGTCTATTAGGAAGTATTCGATCGATATTCATAGATAAAAGTTATTGATATGTTATCTAAATACGCGATATTATTACAAGTACACCATGACTAGCAGAATAGTAAACAATGACTGAATAATGATGAGACTATTAAATTAAATTAATATTACTACTCCTGTTTACGATTTATATTAAATTAATTATTTCATATAGAAAAATTTAAAAAAATATATTGTTTCGAAATAATTTCCAGATACTTACATATTCTGTAGTGGCAACACCAAGTATTAAAAGTAAGAAGTATATTTTAAAATATTACAAAAAAAACATGCAGTTTCAATATTTAATTGTAACACTTTTTTTATAAAATATAGGCACACCTGGCTCGTGTTGGCGTCTGTGCAGTCGACTGAGCAGCTGCACCCCGTGGAACGACTTCCTTTTGGCAGTTTATAGTATTTAAATTAAAACATTATATGACAAAATTTTACTTGAAAAAATAATTTGTAATTGATATGTAATCTAAAATGGCAATTTTTATGTTAGTACACATTCTAGAAATAGTTCAAAAATAATTAAAGTCACTACGAAATATGAGCTCTACTTGTTGTTCTTGTTTATTATTATTTTTACAATGAATTATAAAACAATACAAACAAAAACTAAGTTTCTAGAAACCAACTTGCATAACGTTTTAGCAAAAATGTAATAGTTCACTTCTAATTTATTAATACGAAATATAGCCTTATGTATCACCTTCTTGAGTAACGGCTATGAACCTTGAAATTTTTGTTACCAATTTTTAATTGATAACCTTCACTTGTATAAAGTAAGATAAGAATTTTATATGAACAACACGTTTAGTTTGTTTTCGAAGAAATATAGAGACTAATTAGACTGTACGGTGCATGCATCGCTTAAAATATCATAACCAAACTCCAAAGTACTAACGTAATAACAGCACCTAAGTGGCCGTAAGGCATTTTATTTAATCAGTTCATATTACATATATGTACATGTTTTGTTTTAGTAACAAAAAATAATAATCGATCTTTAAGAAATTATCAATTTATAAATTTCCTCTTAATTTATACTTGTAAAGTACTTTTCATCTACCTAATAAAATCCTAGTGCGTAGCTGGTGGCGTTAAGATCTTTAAATAGGTGAAGATGGCGTTAAGATCCGCCGCTCGACATACGTTGTCTCGAAACGGGGCGGCATGTAGAGAACGGAGTTAAAACGTGGGTCATTGGGGCACAAAAAGAAATTATTGCAAAAGAAATTTCTGCTAGTACCACATCTAAATGGTAGCTATATATAAAACCAAATGACTGTAATAATTCATAAATAAACATTACATTTGGAACATTTTTAGTATCAACAACTTTTTTAGAGATTGATTAAAAGATTTGTTTTTCAATATGCCATATTTTTAATAACAAACGAACTGGCTTTAAAGTGAATATGATGAAATTTCTGTAAACAAAAAAAATATATATTACTAATACTATTGAAGAAAATTCAATCAGTACACAATATAATTTAATTAATCCATTATCTATTTTGCTGTTTTTTATCGTTGTAACGGCAAGAATTTCCGAATGATAACGTACGATATTTATAATATCTAAAAGTGATATATTTTTTAATAATCCCTGTTTCATGTCTAAAAAGAAACCTGAAATTAAGATATTTTTCTCAAATCTCAATTAGGGACTAAAGTACCTAGGTACATTCACAAATTAAATATAACTGCAGAAGATTTCAATAATTTTACATTTTTTATTATAAATGTATATTTTTTTGTGAAAATATTTAACATCGATTATTATTGAAACTGGATATTATGTAAGAAAATGTAACTATAAAATTCACTTGAATTAATGAGGTTTTACTTCAGTTATAAAACAAAGTGGCGGGCGTCTACGGGTGTCCTTTTAAGGAAAGTTGTTGATGTTGTGTCTGATGATTATAAAAGGAGATATTCCTTCCTATAGGTTCATTTAAGTTGCAATAACCATGATTTTTAAATGTGTTTATACTGGTTTTATATTTAGTTTAACGCTCCTCCCGTATATATTGAATGACCCCTCATTATGAAAATAATATAGAAATTTATTAAACTAAAAAAAAAATCTTGTTTTCAATTTTGTATTTTATTTTAACCAAATTACGAAATAAAATGTTTATAATGAACATGAGTAAGTACTAGATAATATTAAAAATCTATTAATAACCGATTTATTTTAATATGCATAAAGATGAAAAATAAATACATTTTAAATTATACTAAAAAATAAATGCCACTAAATGAATAAAATAATAAAAAACGATGATGAAATGTGTTGTAAAAAAACTACTTTTATAAATATCATTATAAAAGTAGTTTTTATTATTATATCATTATATTTTTTGCTGAAAGCATAACTGTAAACAATTAAATTAAAAAAAGCGACATAAAAATATTTAACATTAATTTAAATCAGTAATTAAAATAAATAAATATTAAATAAAATATACGATACCGTTTCTTACCTTTCGAGACTTCGAGATTATCTGTTGTACATAAACATAATTGGCATCGTATGCACATGCATGCAAATGCATAAAATGTTCATACCGTTCTAGAAATCTGGAGAGAGCGAGATCATTGAGCCGTGTGAAGGCAGGTTTTACGTTACATCTACGTCAGAACTAGTGAATAATTATTATGCTTCATTTATTACATGAACAACACTGTTCACAAAATTTGAATATTTATATAGCTTTGTATAAATATTATATCATATAGCAGCTCTCCCTTACAGAATAAAGAGAGGAGAGGAACAGGAACAGAGGGAACCTGTTAACCTAGTGTTTGGACGCCGTTCCCATTAAAACTCTTCCATTCTCCGCGTTCCGGTTAATTCTGGAGGCATTGCGTGGTGAGTTCCTACTCACCACGCAATGCCCATCGAAACCACAACCCGTCATGTTAAAAGTCACACGCTTGTATCTCTGCACCTAGACCAAAAGAAATAGTATTTTTTAAATTTTTTACTTTCTCATCTCACCCCAATTCTCATCTCACAGAATGGAAGAAGTGGAGAGAGGCCTTTGCCCAACAATGGGATAGTACAGGCTAGGGAAAAAAAATATACTTTCTGAATTATTCTAAATTTATCCTTAACTGTTTAATAACAGATTCCGTTTACATTAAACTGTACAAATCTTTAATATGCACCAATTACCAAATACATTTTTTGGACTAAATCAAAATCCTTCTTACTAAAATGTAACAGATTATTATTTATATTTGCAGTTATATATACTTTAGTATATGTTAGCAATTACCTATCTCATAGCAAATTACATACATCCAATTTAACCAAATCGTGCGTCACGTTTCGCTATGGCAGTCGTGGTAGACGACTGGCTTATCATAATTTTATTAATTTTATATTATATGTTAACATTATAGTACATACTATGTAAAGAAATACACTATAAACCGAATGGACTATAAAATTATGTAAGTGTCGTTATTTCCCGTTTATTCTTTCACAAAAATATAACATACTTCTGTCCGCTTAACCTCCAAAAAGGGGAAATAACGAAACTCATGTTAAAGAGAAAAGCAAGTTATTATTATTGAGAATTATTTAATTTAAATTTAAATAAATAAATAACAGAGTAAATAAAGAATTAAGATCTTTCTTTAAAGTTGTAATTGGGAATTGCATTGTTTTATTTATCTTGACGTTAGAATGAAAATGGAAAACTTCACAGATAATATTTAAAGTTTTATAGTTTAACATTTAAATTTTTCATAAAAAAATATTAAAGAAATATTCTAAAAAATATTTCATTTACTCACAATAGCTATATCTTGTTTCAAACCTGTACATAAGGAGGTACAATGTCACCAATTTAAATCAGAGCAAAAAAAAGAACCTCGCACAAAAGTCGTTAGGTTGCTTTTAAACCTGTTCATTTAAAACTCGTGTTCACGTTTTTGGAACAAAAATCTTTAAATTACTCCACTGGTTAATAATAGCTATGGAAAATCTGTCATTTAAGAATCCTTAACAATGTTAATCCAATCTTAAGTGGATATTATTAAATAAACAACCTTCACACGAAACGCTTAACGCGGCTCGAAATTCTGAAGGTTTAAGATATAATACCAGAGAATAATGAGGCCGGTAGTGGCGTAGTGGTACAAGCGTATGACTGTAAATGTGACTGGTCGTGGGTTCGATTCCCATTCGAGGAAATGAAATATTTAATATTTTCATTTCTTCGCTCTGGTGTCGAGGCAAAGCGCGGCGTTGAGTTCCGCCACTCAACACGAAATGCTTCCAGAATTCGGCAGAAAGTGGACAGCGGAGTGTCTTAACACTAAGCTCTCTATGCCTACTGCTGTGCGGGATACAGCGGGAAGATGGCTTTTAAAAATACGGATTATTTTCTTAAGCCAAATTTACATATTAATGTATATTAACATGTAAAATAATATTGTTATATTTAATATGTTGAATAAAGGGATTTCATATAATAAAATACACATAGCGACAGTTATCGCGTCAACGCTTTGTTAGTTTAAAGAGATTTTTTACTTTCAATTTTTCTTAAGGTTTTTTCTGAGTTCTTGGGAATTTCAATTTGGACAAACTGATTGTTCAGGAAAACGTGATAGATAGAGTCTTTATACATTTCTACATCTCCATATCTTTGACCGGAGGTAATATTTTTATATATAAATATGTAAAAAACAATTTAATAATTATATAGGTACATAGAGGCCAGTTGTGGCGCAGCGACACTAGCGTGTGACACTAAACGCGACAAATTGTGATTTCGGTTCCCATTTAACACACAATGCCGCCAGAATTCGTTGGAAAGTGGGAAACGTAGTGCCTTAACACTAGGCTCTCTCTGTCTACCCTATTACATGCATGATACTTTATATAGGCATATAATATATATGTCAAATGTTGCATAAATATTGTGGTTGAAATTTACACCCATAAAATAAATGTGCGAGTACGTAATGATTGCAGAGGAAGTGTGTTAATTAGATACTGAAACACGTAATAGTAACGCATTTGATTTGATCACTCAACGAGGCGGTGTTGGACAAAGAATTTTAATTTGGCGGCGAATAACAAACGAATATTAATGTTTGCAGTTAAAGTAGTTATTGAATTCTTCTATATATAGGGAATTATATTTTTAATTGAATTCTTCTATATAGGAGATTCCATAAAGGATTCTATAAGGGATATAGCGTGAAGCTGTGATCATCAGCGAGACAAAGAATTAGAAACACGGTGTGTTGGACAAAGAATTTTAATTTGACGGCGAATAACAAACGAATATTAAGGCTTGCAATTAAAGTAGTTATTTTTATTGTTTGTAATTGAATTCTCCCTTCCCAAATAGTGGAAATGTCAATTCATCAATTGACCAGGGCAAGTTTATTTACCTTTAAGCAGTTTTGTCGTAAGAGACACTATGAAAAGTTAATTTTATGATAAAAATCAAATACCAAGTAGAAAATGGCGCTACAAACGCTTGTTAACCATGTTTTCATCGTTATCAGACTACGTCGTAATAATTGCGGTTGGAAAAAACTACTGCAGCCATTTCGTAGTATATATATAGTTCAATTTCTATTGGTCGATTGTTACCAAACAATACCGCCGTGTTCAATAACCATGCTTATTTTATAGGCTTTCACGCTCTATCCCGCACACAGGGAACCTAGTGTTAAAACACTACATTCTCAAGTTCCCGCCGGAATTATATTACATATAGATTAATATTGTAGTTCCTAGCACCTATGTAACATGGCGTAGGTACCGAAGTACGTGATTTTAAATAGTTTTATTGCAAAAAAACAAAATGGAACGCATTTCGATTTGCGAGCGATCCAGTTGAGTGATTCAATTCACAATTTAACAATATTTAACAAAAACATACGGAAAAACGTTAAAAGTTCCCTCTTTAACACTAGATGGCAGCGTGTACATTCACTTCGACCGCTCACTGCGGTTTTTCAGTCGACACGACAATCAAACGATTCTCTGCTATCACAACTTGAAGTAATAAATGTTATGTTATATAACGTAAACGTAGTATATTGTGTAATATTGAGTTTATTGATATATTTGACAATAGAGTTAATTTTTTCCGTATTTCCGTAACCTAGCTGTGCAGTTTCGCTGTAGCCGAGAAGGGAGACGACGGCGGACCGCGCTCCGACAACTTACCGCAACATTCATAGCGTAAAAGTTAACGTGAATGGTTTACTCTATGTAATATGCGAAGACTGAGTTGAGTTCTAAGTTTACTAATCGAATAATACTGTGCGAACGAACTAACGAATTACGATTTTTATATATATGTATTCATTTATGTATGAGAACTCTTTGTGATGATGAGTGTATTTCATTTTTCCAATAAAGTTTTCGCGGGAATGTTGGATCTGTTTGTGCAAGTCAATTATATTAGTAAGTTTTTTTATTTTTGTATTTTAACTTTAACAATAAGTTAAAAGGATACCAAGAAGTGTGTAAGTTTTAACTATACAGCTAGTTATATATAGATGTTCAAAGAATCGTTCGTGAAATACAACTGATATCTTCGAGAGTTTTTACTATGCCTTGTCCTTGTATATAATAATATGATTAGTCTCAACTAAATTATAATATATTTTAATATTGAATGCAATTAATGACGGTTCATGGTCGGTGGTAATTGTAGTTATATTTAGAAGTAACTTTTGATGATTTAAACATTTATACTGCCTTTAAAACTTACACAAAGCCATGATTTTTTTTCTAATAACACCTATAAATGTTACTTGATGAAGGTTACATAAACTATGATTTTCAATATGCATGTAATAGGTATAGCACTTATCCTAATACTTAAAAGATATTTTTTTTTCCTTTTTGGTAAGTGTCTTCAGTTTGAGAGAGAGTGCGGTCTCTACCCAAAAGACAATGTCTGGAAACGATGGAAAAAGTACCTTTAAGCTTTAACCTTTAGCGCTCTCTGGATCTCCTGCAAAAAATGCCTTTTTAAAGCAATCAGTTCAAATATTAATGAATCTTGATTGAATCCAAAAAATGATTATATAAAAGCCGGTGTACTTTACGTACCGTGCCTAGCATTGTTACAATTCCATTTCACGTTTTGGCCAGCAGCCATACATACGGGCCCGAATTCAAGGTCTCCACCAAATTGTATACATTTTCTGCTAAGTTATCTTTCACGACCTTGGCGCTATAATAACAGTGGAAACTTCTCATATTAACATTTTATTGTTTATAAAAACGATCTACTAATTTTAATTACTCAAGTACATTCAACGCTTAAATCATTTAGGTATTCTAAATTTTCTAGAAAAATCGATTTCGAAATAAAATTTCTGTGAAGTTCTGAGAAACATTTTCAATTTGTCATTTTCATTAAAAATAAGTAATCGCCCATAGCTAACGACAGAAATTGAGGTCTTTCGTTACGAACCTATAACTAAATCGCGATCCGCATGGGTTGTTGTGAAGTGTTACCGATAAAAAAGATTACGTTCTAAACAAGTGAAATCGTTGCGAAAGCTGCAAGTAGAAGTACTAGCAGGTAATTAATATACATCTAATTAATGCATTGTTCATAATCAAAACTATGCAGCGATTGAATCTATTTGTTTTAGTTATAATAAAATTAATTAACATGCCCGGAGGCTACTCGTGGTGCAAAGGCTTAAGCGCGTGACGGTAAAAGAGACAGGTTGTTCGATTCCCACTCGAGGAAATAAATTATTGTCATATTTAATTACGAGGAAAATGGGGAACAGAGTCTCTTAACACTGGGTTCCCCCTGCTTCCCTGCTGTGTACGGGATACACCCTGAAACTGTATAATTAACATACCAAAAAAATATATTTTTCATTTTTATTTACAATATACTCGTACGTAGGTGACACGCTCGTTGTACCTATTATGAATTAATTAGGACAACGAAAACAATACATAATTGCACAAAATAAGTATTGTGAAGTCGTTTGTTCATTCTTGCAATATTCTCTGAGAAACGTTTCTTACTGGTTTTACGACATCATCGTGTTGTAACGTACTGCTTAGCGGTAACCACGAAACTTATATTTTTATTTAGTCGATAATAACGTGGCCTAGTATTTAATTAACTACATTTAAATTTTACTTTTAGATAATAAGCTCTATTATGAGCATGCCTGTCTTTTGTTATCAGTTTTATAAAAGAGAAAAAAAACTTTTTTGTTTGGTCCAGGTCATCAGTGGTCATTATCAAAAATAAGTAGTAATATTGCAAAATCATCTAAATACCTTATAGTTTTTAAATTAATTGAATATAAAATAAAAATAATGACAAAAATAAAAACAATATGTTTAGGAACAAACATTTTTTCAAAAACAAATGTACATTTATGGGTCCCTTTTCCGTTTTGTCCTAATAGAAAAGAACCACGAAATTGTTGTGGTTGATTTTCTGCTTCAGTTCTCAATACATATAAGTAGTTAGTTACTAGTTTATAATTTTATGCAGTTTATTATACATATATACGTTATATTTAAAATGCTTACAGTTATTTTTTTTACTATCTCAGCTTCGCGTGAGTCGACCTCATTTGTCATCAAATCTGAACACTAATGGATTCTTACATGAACATTACTTTTACTATCACTTATTTCCAACTTCTTAATATTATAAAAAATAAAATCATTTTATATTTTATCAATCCCTAGTTGGTGATTACTGGTTGGATTTTTTAGTTTTTAATATCTCAAACTTTGCAGAGTACCTATAATATGGGAAATAGTTTCTTACTTCTCTGCAGATATTAAGATATATGTTCAATTTTCCACTTGGTTCTCAGTTTTCAATGGTTATATGTGGATAGTGAAACCATTTTCAGTTGAATTCTGGGGGGATTCTTGTGTTAATTGGTGGAATTAATCATATTAAATAATTCATTGCCACGAATGAAAATCGAACCCACCGTACGTTTATACTTTATAGTCACATGCTTGGGAAAATATAATTATAAAGATTTCTTTCTTGCCACTTATTGTATAGTATGCATTAGATGTGTTAGCTACGGTGCTAATTAAATATACATTACGGTATACAATATAACATCTGAACAAAAATGTATAATCTGTAAACACATTAATAATCTGTGACATTATATTATGAATTTTGTTTGCTTAAATTTCAATTTTACCCATCTGTTTAATTTTTGCAGAACGCTACGTCAATGTGATTTAATTAGATAAAATGAATAGAAATTGCGGAAGAAGACTTGCCGAGTTTCAAGATGAGCACTACTGCGCAGGAAATGTCACAGGAAATTTCCGCCGCTCGTCTTCACTGCGGCTGCGCGGTGAGAAAATGGTGCAACGATCTCCTTTAACAACTAGAAAATATATTCCAATAATCACGGAAAATACAAACCATAAACAACGAAGCGATGGCTCTCGTCTCCCGGAGCCAAGCCATCGACCTCGCAGCCAAGTAAGTAGGGCTTTGCATTTTTAATAAGCGCTTTATTTGTTGCCACGGCTACTACATGGATGCTAAACTCATTTTCGAACACCATAAATCTTATTAGAACTTGCATTACTTTAAATAGTAACAATAGTTGTACAAGTTCATTGTTTTTTTTTTGTTTCAGTCGTTTAACTCAAACATACAAAATAAACCAAAGAAATCCTGTTTGAAAATACAAGAACCGTGCATAGATAGGCATCTAAGTATGACAGATTCGGCCCACACGCCACCTGGTTCACCTGAGGATTTGCCAGATGATGAATCCCTTCACAGTTACGGCAGTGCGGCGACAGCAGCATCAATTGACGCTGGATATGCGCCTTTTAATGGCACAACATTCAGTGGACGCTCAATGCGCTATGTGTTGCATTGTTCTTCACATGCCGGTTTGGCAGGAGAGGAATATCTAACGCCAACACAGCGCGCTCAGAAACAAATCCGTCGCCTTAAAAACTTATTAAGCCAAGCAAAGAAAGACTTAGAGAAGAAAGATAGTGAAATATTCCAGCTCACAAAAGAAGTTGTGGAGTTGAGATTATACAAAGCATCAATATTCTCACCAGATGAAAAATCAAACTCTAGTGAGATTGTAACCATTAGAGAAAATAATGAAGAACATTCCATTGACGATGAAAGTATTAAAATATGCAAAGACAGATCCTATGATATCACCGACAGTCCTCTCTTCAAAGGTCAGACTCCAACTCGCTGTCGAAATGAGATGCAGGGATCGTTTACTGATTCAGGACATTTTGATGATCTCACAAATTCTTCCTTACATTCAAAAGAGTCTGTGCATATGCTGACCCATGATGCATCTTGTATGACAGATATTGGTGACAGTGATGAAGAGCGCCGCAGCTTAATATCTTATTATGAAAAGAAAATAGAAGATGTCATGAGAGCTCATGTTGGTGAAACACAGGAAATGAAAAAGGCTCACAATGACAAAGTCGAAGCCTTATTACAGAAACTTGCCGATGTCAATACTAGATATTGTGAATTATTACCAAACTATGAGCAAGCTAAAGAAAGGATACATGTACTTGAGAAACAGTTGGAAGAGGCAAGCAAGCAATTGGAAGATGAGGAAAGTAGACATAAGTCTATTTATTTACAAATGTATAACAAAGGAAAGGAAGCTGCCAAATTTGAATTGGATAAGGTACTTATTATTCAATCACTTAAATTGTTTTTTATTATTTTACGTAGTAATTTTCTTTCTTTTGTTAGCATTTGCCGCAAACTTTGGTTATGTTACATACACCAGGGTGGGGAACCTAGATTCAAGAAATCTATTTATATTGATTTGCAATGTCACATTTTGTTTTATAAAAGTGGGGAAATGAAAATCTTTAATTATCACTATGCCATTATAGTTATATTAATAATAAATAATTATATAATCCTTAGTTTTATAAATTACTAAATATGTTGTTAATCATTTATACTAAATATTGTCATTATAAAATTTAAGGAGGTTGAGCCAGAGCCGAGCACCAGCCAACTTAACCGTGTATCAGTTGAAGAGTTGTTACAACAACTACAAATAACACAGACAGAGCTCGAGAATGTCCGAGTAAGTTATGGAATAACTAAATTAATGTACAAAAAATTAGATGCCCAGCTAACCTAACTCTTTAGCAAAATCCAAGGCTATATTTTTAACTGAAATCATAATTAGACTCATTTCAAGTTAATTAATTATAATTAAAAGCTAACATTTACTGTGTGGTGTTAAATTCTTTTAGTATTCTAGGTAATCTAGATTTTTAATTAAATATAATCTATCTACTCAATGCACACTTAATGCTTTATTAATATATTAATTTATTTTTTAAATTCAAATATCATTTAGTATTGATAATGTTTATTGGTAATAACTTATGAGACTTCTGGTTGTTATATTATTATGGTGACATAACTATTATTTTTATAAAGTTTTTTTTTTTCACTTCTAATAAATGTATTCCAGTTGAAAAGTATAATAGGACAACACAATAATTTCTTTAAATATGCACAATATTTTAATTAAAAACAAATTAATAAATTTAAAAATAAAATAGTTATGCCCCATGATAAATACATTATTAAAATCGATTATCAAATATATTTATTAATTCGGCCGCGACGTTAGCGTGCATCAGGGATGTTACGGATGTAACGTTTCAAATCTATTTAAATATATGTATTCAATTTAATTATGTAAGAACTATTCATTTAAAGCTAAGTTTGAGCCTAAGACTTTATTCATTTATTAATTTGGGAGTATAATTTACATATGAAATTATATGGATTTGCCTGGGGGGCGCTGGGGAAGAATTTTACCCCAGGCGCGAGTTAAGCCTGCTACTCCACTGCATATTTGTTGTATCTTTTCCTAGTAACTAATTTTTTAACTAATTTCTACGTACTTATTTCTAGTTTTACTGAAGGTTAAAAAGAAGGTTAGGCTTAGGCTTAAACTGAAATAAACTGAAAGTTCCGGATTCGGTTACGGATTGGTCTTTTATTTCGGAAATACGGTTACGGAGCTCCAGAACATCCCTGGTGTACCAAATTAGTCGCAAAAATAACAATCGCTTTAACGTGTAGTGAATTACAGGACACGGCATTCACAGCGGACCGAACTACAAAGTCACAAGTACTTCTAAGTGCAAAGGAGGCTGTTTCTTTATGGGTCCTAGGAGCTCGAAAGGTTGGAGTACACCCAACAGATTAAAAAATCGATTTTTTTTCTCTCATTTACACATTGCTTTAGTGCACAGGTCTTATTATGTCATCCCCGTACTTTTGACATCTGCGGTCGTAAATTTATTTAGATTTTTGTTGCTTTAAAGTTCTTTAAAATCTTTAAAATCTTGGAAAACATTTCAAATATTTTAATACTAGGTTCTCTCTGCGTTTCTTGTTTTATCTTTATTTTCACTTGTAAGCTTTATTATTTAATTTTAACGTCAGTTAAATTATTTTTACATTATATTTTGCATTTTTAAATAGCTAAATTATGAAATGACATACATTAAGAATAAGAAGTTAAAATAAATTAATTTACATGCAATTTCTAAAATTAATTTTGCCATGCAAAGCCATATTCGCTTTTATGACCTCATCTGTCATAATTTAGATTCATTTTGTGTAATAATTATTTAATTGGTGTATTGCAAAATTTATATTAAGATTAATTTTTATGAATTATTTATTGAATTATGCTAATTTTGATATATTATGTGTAATAAATAGGTGTTCTAGGCTTACTAACTTGGTAAAGGTGGGTGAATTTGTATGGGCTAACACCAAATCAGACCCATGAGTATATAAATAGTATAGAGCGTGGCGTTGAGGTCCGCGACTCAACACGTAATGTCTATAAAATTGGAACGCAGTCTTAGCACTGTGCGCAAGGCTAAAAAAATATTATATAAGTACATTTGTATATACAAATTCATTTGTAAGTTATATGAAGAATTTCTGATCTGATTTGAATCTAGAAAGTTTTTAATGGGACATATGCATATGTGATTGTGCCATATTTAGTACGATTCAAATTATTTATTAGTTTTATTCATTAGTTTCATATTGTGTTCATTTTTGCTATTTTATTTATGAAATTCTTGATATATCATTATAAACTATTATTTTTTATCAACCCAGTAACACAGTACCGTCGACAAGCTGTGGTCGCCCTGAAGTAAGGATTTCTGAACTCTTGCACATGTTGCACTCGGGGAAGATAATATTCCAAAAAATTATGAAAATTCTAAAATCATCATCATCAAATCTGTCATCTTCGGGTGCCTACCACTCATCGATCGTACTGTAAAAATGTAGTTCTAATGCTAGACTAGACTACAACCTAACCTGCGCTTAATAGCTTTGCATGTTATTTTTTGAAACAGCCTCTTTTGGATATTTGGTGGAAGTACTTTGATAATATTATTATGAGGTATATTTTAAGTTTACAGATGTTATTTAAGACACACTTGTTTTAACTATTCTTCATATAAAACCCAATTTTTTAAGGCAATGTTGTTTTTATGAATATTCATAAATAATTATTTTTGTAACAAGCATATAAAATTTTGATGTAAGTATGAGTTAATCTATGACATAGTGTACTTAGTTGGTTTACAAGAGGTGTTCGAGTCCTGCTATTTTCAAATTTTCATATGTTTTCTAAAAATAATCACGTTTTTTTTGTGTGAAAATATTTTTTATTAAAAACAAATATTTATTATATTAATAAAAATACTACATTGCTTTACGAGCTGGCTTTTGAATTCACAATACTTTTAAAAAGAAATTAAATTTTGATTTCAACATTTCAAATCATCTACTTTTTAAAGTGTATTTTGAATGTCAATATTATACTTGTTACTGTAAATACTTGGTTATTATGTTGGTTATTCAGTAGTTTTTTTTTGGGTTTTTTTTTACGTAGGTTATTAGTTTTTTAGTACTTATGTGTAAAATTATTTTTAATTTTATTAGATATTTTTTTGTAGATTCGTAAAAATAAATTTAACATATTATTTGAATATAATTAAATCTGTTGCAGGCCATGTATCGTCGCATAGTGGAGTCGCAGAAGGGCAGCAATACAAACATAGACCCTGAGGTGACGTTACAATTTTTGAAGTCCGCCATTTATTACTTCCTAACGGACCCAGAAAACCATCAAGGACACCTCAACGCCATAGAAAATATTTTAGGATTCACTGAAGCAGAGAAAAAGAATATACGCAAGGCCAGACTCACGTAGATTGCAAATGGTAGCGTCACCACTTAGTTAGATATAAATATTGCATGACCATTGAAACTATTATTACAGTTTTAGATATTATGTATACAATAAGTAAATATGGCTGCACGTCGCTTTACGATGCCAGTGTTGTACTTAATCGGTAGGTTTATTATTATTTGTTTTAATACTATTTTTTTTTAAGTACTGGTGGTTGTTTTTCCTATTGTTTTAATCGAATTTATTATCTTTTATTGCTATTGTGATTTTATTCCATAGTTTTTAAGGTCCAAAGAAACATTCCTTTTCTTGTATTCAGTTGTGCAATCCTGACCTATATTTTTAGTTACGTGTAAGTGATGAGGTTCTTAATGACAATGTTATAATAAGTGTTATTTCATATTTTGTTCCTTTTTATTTACTGTTTTTTTAATATTCTTATTTTTCGTTATTTCCGCATGTGATGATTTTTAAATGTTTATTTATAGATTTTATTTGATTTTTGGCTGCGACTTGATAGCTTGGAAGATTAATTTTATTTGTTTTCTCCTTAACTAAAACACCATTCTCTTGTTATAATAAAATTGATCGTCTACAGCTATTGAGCTCTGTGACTATTTTTTATAAGTTTTATCGACGTTTTCTTGCCTTACATGAGCTGCATCTGTGATTAGCGTATTTATTAAATGTTGCATAATAAAAGAAATATGCTTTATACATCCATCTTGGTAGTCCAAATATTTAAAAAAAATACTCATCTCAATTTGAAATTCCCAGAAATTAGAAGCTAAGATTAAAATAGAACTTATTAAATAAGTTATTTTATTTTAAGGCAATGCCTTTAAGTGTTAGTTGTTTAGTATGGCTAGTGTTAAAGCTGTTTACTTAAGCGACACATCACATTAATTTACAATTAATATCATAGCAAGTTTTAATTTATATTATTTGCTCATATAATTAAATAATAATTAATTCTGTGAGTGTCAAATTGAGAATGATTTTAAGAATCTTTATTTATTGGATGGATATTTGTGATTTTGCATAATGTATAATGATAAATTATAAAAAGAATGTCTATATATGTGTACCCGCTGGAATGGTATACATTCTTCATGTGAATAAGAAATAAGAGTTGTGACATTTTCACTGACAGCTATATCTTGTGTTTTCAATAAACAGTGAATTTAAAATGTGTTTTATTTAATCTTATTAATAAATAGAGTTACTTTAAATAATTTATAAAATTATTAAAAAATATATTTTTAACCTAAACCTTAATTTTCTTCCCAAACACATTTATGCTACTTGAATGAAAATTTCCATTTCAAATCTCTAATTTAAGTAATTACAAATATCAAGAATCTTTTAATTTAGTATTTATTCTAATGAATTATTTGAATTATTTTTTTATCTTAGTAATTTGTTATATTAGTATTTTATCTATAAAGCGTTAAGCTTAATTCTTTGTTTTTAGCTAGCTAGCTTTGTTTAAGCAGAGGTAATCTAGTGTTAAGACATTCCGATTTTTAGCTTTAAATGAAATGTTCCAAACAGAAAAAGCATAGTTGCACTTTAATGGATGGTTGCAATACTTTTTTAAAATTAGTTAATAACAATTTAAATGTAATTAAACCAACATTGCTTCATTATTAAGTATTTATTTGTAAACCTAATAAGTAATTGTAAATTATTGGTAAAATACACGCGCGTAGAAATGAAATTAAAGCTAGAACAGACTTACACAATATATTTTAATATCTTATACATAACACGTTCGAGTTTCATGCAGTTATGCTATCTCTCCAAACACATCAAACCACTTTCTTGGACTTCAAAAATAATATTCCGACATGGCGATAGGGTAACATTGTAAATATAAAAATATAAATATGGCCGTTTTACGTTTGCTTTAATTTATTTAATTATGTTGAGATAGCAAATCTGCATATTATTATTGGAAGACGGCAAACTGAGTTGACAACATATATGCATATTTCAATGTACGTAATCATGTTATTGCCGTAGAATTTTCATAAAAATATCACAAAATATTTTTATAATACATCAAATGTAATTTCATTCGACGTTCGATCCACCTTCTTCTAAATACAAAACATAAAAGTAAATATTTAAACAGATCAACTTTATAAATCTACTGTAAAGTTTAATACGTTGAAAAGGAAACAATTTTTGAAATAAATGCACAATAAGAAATGATTATTATCATTTCAGTAATTTACAAGTAGGAAAAATCAAATGTGTGTATAATCATTTATAAAACTTATTTCTTATAAATGTAATATATAAAATTTATAAGACTTTAAATTGAAGGTTGCTGAGGAAATGTTAATAAAAGTAGAAATAAATTTACAACACATACTATTAAGATAAAAAAATAAAGCTGCCTTTATTAACATTTGAGTTAAAAATCGTATTTGTTTAGCTTTACGGTGTATCCCGCCAATAATAGGGTAGGCAGAGAGCACCCACTGTTAAGACATCCATTTCCACATAGCTAATTATATAAACAGCAAACAGCTTTAACATGATATTTTCACAATATGTATATAATAATGCTCTTAAAAATACAAAGTCAATGGTATCACAACCATAATTTGTACACTATTTTTAGCAAAAAATCTTATTTACACATACAATTGCTAAAAAGCTTACAATTCATTACAATTAGAAATATTAATCTATATATTCAAAAACATGAATATTAGTTTAATTCTTCTAGCGTGAATCAATGCAATAATAAAAATATTAATTGCAAAATTTTTTTTTTCAGAACATTTAACAGATTAAACATGAATTGATATGGCACTGTTTTTTTTTTAGTTTATTCGTAATACAAAAGTACTCTAGTAATAAAAGCATAATAAATGTCATGGTATCAGTTAGAAGTTAATATATAGAGATTCCAATCAGTCTTATCTTAAACATAGTGTTAGGTGTATAATGTATAAATAAGTAATAACCTAATAGTTCAGTAAAATAAGGACGTTAAACTAGACTAAGTAACTTTAATGTCACTGGAAACCTTTGGGTTGATGCAAATTCATCTTTGAACTTTTATTTCCTTAAACTTAATTATAGCATAAACTATTTATAAAACAAAATATTATCGAAAATATCAAACTAATACTTGTAAAACTTTAGAAATTATTTAGTTTCTTTATTCGATATCAAATTTGAGTAAAATGTTCAAAAATCGAGATCACAAAAAAAGATATGTCATGATTACTCATTTACATACATAATTATATTCCATACAGCTGCTTCATAATTTTTAATGTAACCCTTATATTAACCAATTATTTATACAGCTAATCTTCACTGAATCGAAATCGATTTTGTTATCGACATTTATTGATATTAAAAAGTTGAAGTTTAAAAAACTTAACTAAAATTGCATTTAATGTAGAATTATCTGCAATATATTAAGATATTTATTGTTTATATGATAACATTTACATATATAAAAATCAGTTAAAGACGGCCGGTATTTAGGCACATATTGCAAGTGGTTATTAAGAATTCAACTACCGTTTTATGCATTTTGTATATTTCTTTTTTGTATTCGTACTAAAATTAGTAATGATTACTTCAAATATTCAGTATAAATGTAATCGGTACCATTTTATTACCTAAGAAAGGAAAATATTTATTTAGAAAACTTAAAAATATATGTTTTCTAAATAAGTTCAATCTACTGATTTGGCTTTCAATGGACGGTGTGCTTTCTCAACGCAATGCTCGTTTACGTTTCGCCTTAATGTAATAAAAAGCTAATATTTTAGAACAATTTGTTCATAAGCTTAATAGATCGTGATGGCTGCCTGTGCATTTATAGCATTATATACTTAGACTTAGTTGTCCAGTAATTCCATGAATAATTTCAATTCAATTTCAATATCAATCATTACTATACATACAAAAAATATTTTTTCGTAAAACAAATATAAACCGCATTAATCAAAACTAAACTTAACTTCCTCGCGGGACGGGTCGTTGTTGGCCGCTACTGCTTGTAACCAATATCTACTGATTTGACTCTCTATGGACGGTGTGCTCTCTTTACGAGATGCTCGCTTTCGCTTCGCCTTACTGTGTTTCGTTCTTCGACGTCCCACTTTTGTTTTCATTTCCGCTATTTTAACCGAGAGCTGGCTGTCGAGCGAATTGCGACGTGATTCAACTGAGACGTGACGTAGACTGATGCTTATTTGGGAATCCTGTAAAATATATATCATTATTGAATATTGTTAGTAAGAATAAGAAATATAAATCTAGTACTGGATAGCAAAAAAAATGTAGATAGCAAACTTTTTGCTATTGACTTTATATCTTCTCTTATAGGCTAGTGAAAAGCTGTTGTATATTAACCAACTAGAGATAAAATAAAAGGTTATCAATGAGTTGCGTTTTACACTTTTACTGTTTTAGTACTTTCAGGACTCAGTGTACGTGTAATTGCCAAGATTTATGATAATAAATTATTAGAGTGGATTAAATAAGCAACACAACCTTTATTACACACTCAAAGCCTAACCTAGCAAAAATCATATTAAAATTATAACATATTACCTGTGAATTACGTCGGTCAGGCGTAGAGCTGAGCGAGTGGTGGTGCGCGGGCAGCACTAGTGCGTCGCGACGACGAACGAAACGGGGCAAATTGGCCGCCCACGAGGAGGATAGCTCTGCACTATGATAAGAATTTAGATGTTTTTAAGGTTCGAGACATTGTATATTAGGTGGCAGAACGTATAACGTATACCATGTTTAATAAAATCATCATAAATTTTGTTATTTATTATTTTTTATAAAGAACGTGAACAAAGAAGACACTTTGTATTACCAGAGCAGATAATTTTAATACAATGAATTGTCCAAATCAGAATCGAACCCACAAAAACACATAGCTGCACAAAACCACACATCACCATAATAAATTTCTCAAAGAAGACATAAACAAAACTCCATAAATAAATAATAAAAGCACCATTGAATAGAGGCACACCTCTCATGCTTGCCGTCGTCCGGGTAGTCCACGGGTGAGGTGTTGTCCAGACAGAAGGCCACAGGGTCCTGCCTGGAGCCGCCCAGCGATATGGAGAGACGACCGCGCGTTATGAACTCGTTGCGTCGTTTGTATGCGCGAGCTATTAGTTCGTGTTTGCGCGCGCGTCGTGTCATTTCCGCTTCCACTGAGCAGCCGCATTTCCTGTTCCAAATTCGAAATATACTTTATCCAATGTTTATTTGCATGCAATGGGTTGTATACTACTTTTTTAAATATATATTTTTTACTATAGTTAGACACACGATTTTGATTAGTATCTACACGTCTGTTGAATGAACAGAACAACCCACTCTCAAAGCAGTTTTACTGTAAACAACTGACAAAAAAAATATTAGTTACTCTTTTCAATATATAACTCACAGAATTAATTGCTTCATATAATAACTATCTGGCAAGAAACTTAATACTTTAAGTTTTATCCTTGAAATATTCTTGGACAGTATAGTAAGTTTTACTGACTAACATCGTTTTAGTTACTTTAAATATCTGTAGTGGTTTTTCATTTCCTCACTCTAGTAAAAAGACAAACCCGTGGTTTTGAGTTCTACCAATGAACCCACAATGCAACAAATACATTTATATATATATAAATATAATTAAACACAAACTTGGCCATATATCGTCTCCAAGCAGCAGCAGCGGCCGGTGTCCACGTCCACGACGCCATTAACGCGCCCGCCGCAAAACAACACAACAGGCGTAACTGCAGTACTGACACTGAGGGCCGAGCACCTGCCCCGCACTCCCTGGTACTGCCGTCCTTTAGACCTTCTAGACGACAGCTGAAAATAAATTTAGGTAAATAAAATATAATTTAAATCAGCTTCAATCAGAGTAGGCGAAGGGAAACCTAGTATTAGGACACTTCATTCCAATTCTTCTGTCAAATACTGGAGGCTTTGCGTGTTGAGTGGCGAAAGTCAATGCCGCGCACACACAAGTTACAGCAAGATATAGCACACACAATATCTTGTACTATCAGCATGAAGCTCCAAAAAAAACGCAAAAAAGCAATAAAACTCTTCTGTAACTCTTACATGATATTCTTCTTGAACGACTCCTTCCACGCGTCAGCGTTGCGGAACTCGTACACGTGACAGGCGAACGTGACACAAATGAAGACCGCCACTAAAGCGGCTGTGAGGGAACATCTTGTTATGGTCTGCCTTATTTTGTTAGCAGCACGGGGTGATATCACATCTTTGCTGGACACGCGTACTGCTATCAGGGAAAATACGCCTGGAAATAAAAAAATAATAATAAAGAATAAGAAATTAAATGTATCCTATTTTTAATCTTTATAAGGTCTCACCTAATCTATATTTATAAAATTGCTTTTCTATAAAGTAGGCACTTGGTATCTGTATATTTTTCAATGTAACATTTCAATTGCTTTGATTTGTATAAATAACACTGCATGAAGTTAAAATAAACAGAAATATTTATTTACAATACAGAAGACATTACACAAATTATTTTCATTCTGGCTCTGGTAATATATTACGTGAGATACTGACTTCCACCACTCAACACAATGTCTCAAATTCAAGTGGAAAGTGGAGTCTTGACTCAATTCTATCAACTTACACGGGAATCTAAAAAAAACTTACCTCTAAGCAAGAAGTATCCTCCCAGTACCAAAACAATGGACAGGGGTGCCAACAGCAACCCAGCTCTCATAGGGTGGTTGACGTAACCCACGAAGCACACCCCTGTCACGCTGTTCCCGTCAACTTCACCAAAAGCCATAGTTGTGATGGTTAATATTAATGGTAGGGACCACGCGACCAGATGGAAGTAAGCTGCCTTTTTGTCTATGCGATCTTGGATTTTACCTTAAAAAATTAACAATAATGATTGTAATTCATGAAATTTATAATAAATTTAAGAAACATTATTTAACGTAAAAGAAACTTAAATAACGTTCAGTTTAAGTTAAATTGTTGCACATTATTGTTTTGATGGGGAGAATTTAAGCCAACCTTTTAATATATACATTTAACTGTATTCCACACTATTTTATATAACCAAAGTTTATCAACCAACTTACCTAGCGCTCTGAAGCTCATGTGCCACGCGTAAGTAAATATGACAAACCACACACAAGCCGCCATCATGAAGTAATAAACCTGTAAAAAAATCTTTTGTTATCAAAATATATATTTTTAAAAGCTTTTAAATAGTTTATAAAAAAAAGGATATGTACCAACACAAAAACAACGACACAAGATAAATTTTCTTCAGCGGATGGTTCACCCTGTCTTCTGGTGCCATCTTTAGAACATACTATATCATCTCTTGATCCTACCCCAAATTGCACAAGCCATCTGTAAGCAAATAAATTATAGCAATATTTAAATACAAATATTTTTTTTTGAAACAAGAGTGAAAGTTTTACTAGTTATATTTTATTGTTGCCACAGCATGGAAATGAAAATATTAAATATTTCAATTACTCAAGTGGAAATCGAACCAATAACGTCTCGCATTTACAGTCACATGCTTATGCCCATGCGTCGCACCTGGCTTCATTGTATCTATTAAATATTTAACTATTATGAGTAAAACAACAGTTTCCTCTTTTCTATTTTTACAAAAGAATATTCAATAAACAAATAAAACTTACCCCATAGAAGCAACGGCGAAACACACGTTTATATAGAAAATGACCAGCGCAGGATACTTATTAGCACTTCGCCAGTCTATAAGGAACGTTGCCACAGTCAGTAGGTTCAAAGCCAGGCACACCCCGGCACCCCAGGCAACCAAGCGATGTATCTGTTGATGTTCGTCCTCAGTGTAGAGTGGATCTCGACATGGTAGACCGCAACCGGATATACCTAAAATTTTAAAGTTTTTAAAAACCCAATTTATTTGAATACAATAAAATACAAATTAAAGTAATATTGTAAACTATTTATGAGGATGTCGTGGCCCAGTGGCACAAGCATATGACTTTAAACGCGACGGCTGTCGGCTCGATTTCCACTCCGGGTAATGAATTATCATCGGAATGTGGGTAGACCACCAAGTTCCCCTGCCTACCCTGCTATTTGCGGGACACCGCATAAATCTGAGAAAAACAACTACGTAAACGCTAAATAATGTCCAAGTAGTAAGAACATACGAGATTCGGTAGATCCTCAAGACAAGCACTAAGCAATTAGAACTTTGCAGTTATTTATAATTATGATGTGTAATAACAAAAAAAATATTAAGAACGAGTGAATAATTTTAATGATTATACAAAAAAATATTCTTCAAAATAAATAAAAATAAAAATCATGACTACAATTAATTATATTCATAAAATAAATACCATAATAACATACCTTCATAAAAATGCAGCTTCTTATCAGTGTGTATTAGAGGCGCTAAGCATTTGCCGGTGGTGTTGAACTTCATTTCTCTGGCAGCGTTCTCGCATTTTGGCGGGAACAAAGTCGCGTTACATTTTAGAAAAGACGGAAAATATGAAGTATTATACAAAATGGCACATGGCTCCATAGTTATTTTGCACATTTCATAAGATGGCAAATATACCATGTCGTGGCCGAGGATCCTTTCGCAGTTCGGCATGAGCGTGGCACAGAGCAGTGGCTGTATGACAGCCCAACATTTTGGCACGTTAATCAACTCCCTGTACAATTCCAGTTGGTTTTGTATTTTATACTGACTGTCGTAAAAGGTGAGGCGGATGCTTGTGCTATTGTATGGCAGTTTTGCCCCAAGACATGTTGTTTTATTGAGTGGTTCACATTGTGCTCGTCTGACGCAGCTATCTAGTTTTATTTCTCGCTCTGGAAACCATTGAGTCCCTTTTTCTGACTTTATCAGTCTGTAGTTAGGTGTCTCCTCTATAGGTTCAAGACGCATCGTGGTATTTTCTACTGAAACTGATGCTGCCAATGCATTTTTGTCGCCTCCATTGTCATATTGGCTCGCCCAACACACAGAAATTGTTATAAGTTGACAAACCCATCGGGCAAGCTTCATCTGTAACAAAAAGAGTGTGATAAATAACACACTTTATAAAGCTTTTAGGGAGAAAAAAAAAGTAAAATAAATTAAAACTACATTTCATTTCTCAATTTATCTTTATTTATGTAGGTAGAGGGCGATAGCAAATGAAACCCTGTAAATTTCCATAATTTTATTTCTCCACAATTATTTGTTTATTGTTTATTTTTTTTAACTTTTCAAAAACGTTTAGTACAGAATAGTTCTTTTTGCTGTCCAAGAGTCATAAGGTAAAAGGAAAAAATGACGTCAGTACATGGAGACATCCTTTAAATGGATTGAGGGATATAACATGTTGACACAATTTTCAAACCGTACGAAATTACTATTTTTCTTCTAATCTAAATGTTTTGTAACAGTTTTATGTAATGTCACTAAGTGTATCAAGTAAAAGGCATACTATGTGTATTGTGAAGTATTTTTTTGTTTAAAATGTACTTTGTATGCTAGTCGACCAAAAGAAATCCATTCAATGTTATAATTATGTACGAGTAAAAGTTCTGCAATTCTAAAAAAATTCTAAACAAAAATATTTTATTAAATTCATAATGATATAAAATTTTAAAACAAATCTGAATTAGTTATCTTATTCATAATGCATATAAAATAAAACATATATAAATAACCGCATCAGAACTTAAATAATTAATGTAAAATTTTAGTTTTCTGTATTTTAAAACAATATGAAACATATTACATAAAAGTGTTAAAAAAATTATAGATGTATACATTATAGGTACGTAGGATTATATTAAAACAAATAAATTTGTGATTAAAAATCCTAGAAAAACTTAAAGTGTAAATAATAATGTTAAAAAGAAGTATTACTAACTAAATAAATGTCACTTGCTGTACTGACTCATTTCAGAGGTTAGAAGGAAGGATTTATCTTGGACATTACTATTTTTTATTTTAACATTTATTTCATCCCACATAAACAAGTTTCTTACTGAATATGGCAAATTTTTATTTGAGAAAAATATCTTTATTTTTAAACATAATCAAAAATTACCAAATTCTTACTATAAGTATGGTGATAAAAGATGACCAGCACCTCTGTGAAGTCTTCAATTTACAGCTCAGTTGCATTCAGTGTCTTCAGTCTGGTGTGTAAGCTTTTCTTCTCATCTTATAATTACCTGATATTAAAATAAATAGATTTTTTTATTTTTGTTCAACAAGTTATTATAACATTAATAGAACTAATCAACTCACCAGTTTAAGCAGCAAGACGAAAAGGGACCTGCACAAGGAAGCTAATAATTTTTTTTTACAAATTAGATGAAGACTTTTATTTTAACTCCGAAAAATAAAATACAAGCTGTAAGTAAAAATTATATACAACCTTTTATTCACCAACACTTTTTAATCTCTTACACTTAACACATAACTTAATAGTTCCAAATAGCATTTAATGTCTAGTTTCATGCATTTTGAAATCATTTTTAGTTCATAGGTTTTCCTCCTCTCCTGAATATTCTATTTGCGCCAGTACCGCGACGCGTCCAAGTAGATCCTCGAGGAGGTCCACCTCTACGCATATTACGTCCATTGAAACCATTCATACCTCGCCCTCTGCCTCGATCCATACCTCTTCCACGATCAACACCTCTCCCTCTATCCATGCCTCTACCGCGATCATGCCCTCGTCCTCGAAAACCACTATTCCACATTTGGTTTCTTGAGTAATTTTCACTGTCGCCATCTTCTTCACCATTGTAGTTATCGTCTTCATAATTTTGATCATAAGACTCTTCTTCATTATACTCATCATTTTCCTGGGAATACGATTGATTGCTACTGTAACCACTCTCATAATGGCCTTTATTAAAACCATTGTCTGGAAAGGGTGGTCTTTGAGACATTAGTGGCATATTACCCATAGGGGGACCCATATGTGGCATGCCACCCATTGGAGGCATGACACCTAGTGGTGGCATTCCAGGTGGCGGTATATGCATAGAATGTAGTGGAGGGGGCCCCATAGGTGGCCTCATAGGTCCCATATTCATTGGAGGTCTCATCATTCCCATTGGTGGGATTGGTCCCATTGCCATCATATTATTCATTTCTGAATTATTATCATAATTACTATAGTCTTCTTGATTTTGTTCATCAGTTTCCATTTCATTATCAAGGTAATCTTCCTTTTCAGTACTTTCTTTATCTTTCTTTTCATCTTTCTCAGAGTTTTCATTTTCGTCTTCATTAGTAGCTTCTGGAGTGGGATATTCAAAAGGAGGGAAATTCTCATCATCAGCATCTTCTTCTAAATGTGGCATCATATCATCGAGTTCTTCTATTTCCCCTGTAGCTATATATCGCTTTAATGCGATAGGTCCATCAGATATTGCTTTTTCTAGTTTTGATCCAGGATCTACAGGAATTAACTTACCATAGACGAAAATAGCAGTAGGGCTGAGTTGTTGAAGTGGTACAGCACCAGGAACAGATTCTACTAACGCTTGTGTCAAAGCAGCATCATCATCCACTGTTGGACCATGATTCCATTGAACTTGGAAATTCCTAGGTATAGGTTTACTATAAGGAACTTTCTTAACTTTCTTTTCAAAGTCCATTGGTATAAGTGTTGTATCCAAATCTAAACCTGGAATTACTTTATCTGTATCTGATGAGAATATTTCTACTTTATCTTCAGGACCCATGCCTGGAATGGCAGCTGGTTCTTCAAGTTCATTATCATCTTGTACACCAGGTGGTAATGTGTTAAGATTATATTTATCTCTCATTTGATCACCGGGACGATTTCTGGTCCAAAATTTAGAAGTATGGTCATTAGATCCAGAACACAAAATATGGCCTAGTGGGTGCCATGCCATAGTCCAAACAATTGATTCATGAGCCCCCTCTATGCAACCTACTTCTTTATCAGTACCAACATTCCAAAATAGTATTGATCCATCTGATCCTCCAGAGCAAAATAAGCCCTCATGATTTGGGTGCCATACAACACTTGAAGCTTCTTTTTTGTGTCCCCTAAAAATTTGAAGTTCTGTTCCAAGTTTACGAATATCAAATAATTTTAAAAGATGATCCCGAGATGCAGTTATTAACCAATTTCCATTATCATTCCATTTAAGGTCCATGACAGTGGATTTATGAGCATGAAGTGTAGATAATGCAGTCCCTGATTTTGGGTCCCATAACTTAATGGGCTGTTGATTATCTTTACTGCCAGATACAATAAGGGCTTTAGTCGGGTGCCACTGCACACATTTTACATCAGCACCATGTCCTCTTAAAATTCTTTCCTCTTGACATCTGTAAAAATCAAATATGCGCAAAGTACCATCATCAGAACATGTAACTATTTTGGAGTCACTAGGACTAAAACTTATTCCTCTTACAGCTTCCTTATGAGCTTGGTACATTTTGACATTGTTCATGTTACTTTGCCAATACTTGATAAAGCCAGAATGGTCTCCAGTCACCATCCAGCCTTCACCATGGGACCATACCATAGATCTTACAGGAGAATCATGGGCTTGTAGTATAGTTTCAAAGTTAAAAGTTAATCCATTCCATAATGTGAATTCTCCAGAAGATGCACCTGTTATAAGTCTTCGTCCTTCAGGCGTCCAAGCAACGGCAAAAATAGGACATCTCATTTTATTGGTTGCAGTCTTAACAAATCGAGTGGTTACAGCATTTATTGGGTTATCAGGATATGAAGGTGGTGGTAACAAATCAGGTGTGTACATTGCATCTGGTTGCAACGCATGCCTATCACGCCAGTCCCTTTGCCACACACGACATTCTAAAGCTTTAATTATCGCAGAATTATAGTCTACAGTTTTTCGCATAACAGATTTACGTAAACGTTTACCATCAAAATCATCTTGAGTCATATTCAGAGGGCCTTGTGGTGGAAAACGCATTTGATAGTTGAAAGGTCTAAAGTTATGGCGAATCATGTTTCGACCCGGCGGGCCCATAGGACCCATCGGTCCACCCATGCCGGGTGGAGGCATTCCCATATTCGGAGGAGGGTGTCCAAAATCCATGTTTAAGACTTCGATACCTAATTAGAGAAATGGTATAATTATATTCGAGATTTTTTACAAAAGGATCTACTTTGCCTATTATATTCTACAGCATCCATATTTAGCTTACCTTGTTTTTAATGACAGCAGTGTAACATCATACGTTTCTGGGTCCTATTCACAGTTAAAATACTTTTCTCACAAATAATAAACTATTTGAAAAAAAATAAACACAAACTAAATAACCTAAACTATACAGAATAGCGGAATGCTACCGAAAACTAGACAGCCAACAAACCAAGCCAGCCATGTTTATTTCCATAGATAAAAATGAAAACATTAGTCATAAACTAATATAAATCTACAGATTATACAAAGTATACATACGCACAGAATACATTTACCCAAACGTGTATGATATAAAAATAATAGAATACGGTAGGTATTCAAAGTTAGTAAAAAAACTTTTGCTTTAATAAAGTTTTACATTATTAAAGATTATTTACTATTTTAAACGTTTTGAATCCTGCCTATAATGAATTATATTATAAATGTCTTTTTCAAATTCATAATAAACAAAAAAAGAGGGCAAAAAAGAGTACAGGTGATATATTTAAAAATAAAATATGAAAAATAAAAAACAATATACGTATAGGAAAACTAGTTTAATTAAAATTTATAAAACTTATGACTACCATTATTGATTCACTGTTAGGATCTTCTCTTGATTGTAATAGGGTGTCCTGAAACTGGGAATAGAAGGATTTCAATCTTCAAACGATCACAAGTTTTTGATTCTATTTTGTAAATCCTTAAAATATGTGTAAGAATGCTCTTCATCGATAACATTCCAAAATGACGTCCTGCAAGATAATATATAAATATTATTAAGAATGGATTATAAAAAAAATACAATTATTATTGCGTGTTGAGCGGCGGAATTTAACGCCGTTACTTTATTACCTCGTTACCAGAGCGAGGAAATAAAATTATTTAATATTTTATTCTCCCAAATGGGAATCAAACCCACTGCGCCACGACAACCTTAGTTAATCAGACAAGATATATTAATAGACACGATGATTGTTGGTCTGTATTCAGGGGAAAAAAATATATTTAAATCATTTTTAATTCCATGAATGCGTTAAGATCTGCCGCTCTACTCGCAATATAAAGAACACGTGTCCTCAGAAATACTTAATAAACAAATTATTTCTTTTAGAAACTTATATTTTTAACAATAAATAGGTATAAAAATTATACTTATTTTTTACTTTTTATTTTATGTTAGTGTCAAAGTTTAGCTATAAAAATATATATAAAAAAGAATATACCTATATATTTTATTTCTTACATTAGTGCTGTTAATTTATTTAAATTTATACCTCTACCTCTTGTAATATTTAATTATTTATAAAATCCCTTTAAAAAACTAACTAGAGCACAGTGAAAAATTCATACTACCAATGCAATTTCTGGCCCCGTGGCTAAACGGTATATAGGCACAAGGATGCCGGTGGGAATTATTTTCCGGTAAGAATCTGTCAGGATTAAAGCTGTCCACATCAGAGCCCCATATTTTTTTGGATCTGTGCATCATAGAAGGTAAAATTGCACAACTAACACCAGCTGGAATCGTGCAATTTGCTGAAACATAAAGCCGGTAGGTACAGTGAAAATCAAAAAGTTCTTAATATTTTACTATTATGTAGGTGTATAGAAGCCTTCAGGACGTGCATACGCAGGTTCCCGATTTTTCACATTATTTGTGGACTCTTAGGTAAATCGAGCTGTTAAGGTAATTGTCGTTTCAAATTGATTTACAGGTTGGGGGTGCGATTCCTACTCGACGACACGAAATATTTAATATTTTCAAATATAAAAAAAACTAAAGTTTTTTTCTGTGTGTACATAACAAATACTGAAGTGTTTATAAAAAAATTCTTATTAGTGTATTGTAGTTGGTAATAAATAAATTTGCTTACAAAGTTTAACTTCTTTTTGAGTCATTCTACCAATGATAGGTACAACAGTGTACAATCTCATAGTTTCTTTAATCACTCTCTCGAGCAACTCCATTTTATTCATATCCTCCTTCGTAGGAGCACGGTCTGAATCTCCAAATATATTTTGTAATCTGTATTAACATAAAATTCACATTAATTTAAAAAAATCATTAAGAAAAGAGGTACCTATTACATTTTAGTGTAGGTACTTTGTTTACTAATCGCGTGTACTAATCTTGCGTTTATTATTTACATTTAAGAGTCACACAAGCACAAGCGTATGATGGTTATGCACTAGCGGCGTTAGGGTAGGGCGGGCCTGGGCGACCGGATAAAAAGGGCGCCGTAGACGCCCGTTTAGGGCGCTTTGCGCAAAGATGTCTTAAAATGGTCTAAGATNACAAGCACAAGCGTATGATGGTTATAGATTCGGTCCCCACTCGTGGGAGTGAATTATTATTTATTAATATTTTAATTTCTTTGTTCTGAAACGAAAATATTAAATTCACACTTGATTCTAAAGAAAATTGTAAAATAACATTAACTTACTCCTGGTATACTTTTTCCTGCACGTCTGCGTGACTTCCGAGTAATTGCAAAGTGTATGATATCACCAGAGCAGTAGTATCGTTGCCGGCGATCGTAATAGAGTCTATATGCTCGCGTAGCTGTTCATCAGTGAACTTCATCTCTCTGTTTAATAATAATTCCAAGAGATCCTGTCGACCTTTAAATATTTATATAAATATAATTAGATCCGCCACTCAACACGGAATGCCTCGAAAAATTCGGCGGCAAATGGCGAACACGCAAATCTTAAGCGTGAAGCTGATTTAATTTTTAATATATTTAGATTTATAAATATTAAATACTAAATTTACACAAAGATCCAGAAATAAAATTGCAAATAAAATTAGGGAAAATATCCAATAGATATAAAAAAAAATGCATAATATAATCAACAAACCTTCTTTAAAATTATTCCCCTGTTTCTCAAATAAAGCTCTCTTTTTCTTGACAACCTAAAATAAACATTTTATCATTTTAAAATTGCTTATATAAGTGTTTCGCTTCAGTCACTATTTATTTATTTTATAAATTTCCAAGTAATATTATGTAGGCCGCCGTGGTACACTGGCACAAGTGTGTGTCTGTAAACTTAACCGTTGTGGGTTCTATTCACACTCGGGGTAATGAAATATTTAAAATCTCCATTGAGTGTTGAGTTCCTCCACTCAACTCAAAAAAAATCTTTATAGCTTCACGCTTTATAGCAGGTAAACAGAGGGAAACTAGTGTTAAGACCGTTCCCATTGAGACATTTCCGTTCCTCCGAATTCTGGAGGCATGGCGAATTGAGTGGTGAAACTCAACGCCGTGCTTTGACTCGACACCACAGCGAAGCAATGAAAATTGAACCCACAATCTGTCGTTTACAGTCATGTGCATTTACTTGTAGCACTGCCGCAAAAGAAAAGAAAAATATTAATGTATCTAATTTTTATTATTGGGCTTTTAGATAAATAATTAAGTAAACCTATATTTTACATAAATCTCCTTCAGTAAAGCGAGTTGTTTTTACTAAAAAAAAATTATGAACAAATAGTAAACAAACATTAGTTCCGTCATGAGATGTATCTTTACTTAGTTAAGTAACTCCATAAATTCAACTTCTACGCTAAGAGGTGCGAATATACTTGATGTTTGTCCAAAAAAAAATGAACAACGTAAACAAACTGTGTGCTTACCTCGTCAGTGAATTTATGAGTTAAGTCTATATTTTCCTTTTGTAATTTTGAATATGATGTAAGCTTAAAAAGGGCATCTGGTTGCATCCACGCCTTGAAAAACCGCATGCCGATGATCGATATGACAGTGTTGCGCGCGCGCAGGTACGGTGTGTCAGGGTTATGCTGGACATCCATTTTTTCACCCATTGCCGTTTCTGAATCCATAAATTTTAAGTAACCCATAATTTTAATGGATAATGCCATGTTAAAATGATGTCAAGACTAATTGAGCTTTTATATAATTACAATTTTTAATACAATTAAGCTTTGTAAAAGCTTTTTTCATTCGTGCTTCGCGTATATTTCTTTTATTTAATAAGTGTTTTTTGCAAGTTCCATATAAAAGAGTATCTTCTCATGTAACCGCTCTTATAAAGATATTGTCAATGACGTAACTCATCCCTTTTCTTCGTATAGTCTAGACAGGTAACCAAAGTGTTTTAATTAGAAACGATTAACACTTCCGTTTCCTAATTTCCTCCGAATTCATTAAACAAAGCGTGTTGAATGGCGGAATTTAACGCCGCGTCTTGCCTAGTTACTACAGCGAGGAAATGAATACATTAAATATTAAATTTTCGAATGGGTCACGATAATATCATGATAATAGAAAGCACAAATATAATTATTATAGGAAACGTAAGAATGGCTGGTGACAAATATTTTTTCTGTGGACACATACCAATCGTAGGTACATAACCAACCATTAACAGAAAATAATCAAATATTTACATACCAAACACAATATCCAACATGCACGAAGTGATATATGGGAAGACATCGAACTCAGATTTGCCAACTCTTTCCCCCATACGTCTCACCAATATGGAACCTTGCTCACCAAATACGTCAATATAGTCTTCTATGATGCGGTTATGGAATACGGGTAGAAGAAGTCGACGATGTACTTTCCATAAGTCCACTAAATACAAGTTAAAATGTTCTATTAGGCATTTATTTATTTTATAAATAAATTGGAGTTCTGCATTCCAGGGCTACGCCTACTTGAACTATAAGAATATTTTCGCGTCGGTCATACTCATACTATGCCGCCCGAAGACTACGTCATTTCGAATCAGTGACATCTCCTTAATTATTTATTAGAATGTTATACAGTAAACTATAATTTCAATCTAGATAAAATGCTAAAAGTGACTATTATATTTATTTTCATAAGGATGAATGTCAAAATGTCGCGGTAATGGTCGCGTAGCGACGCGACGGTTGTTATTAACATGGCAGAATAAATTGCATGTCAAATTAGAAAGTATTTTAATATATTAGTGTTATGTAATGTTATAGCCTATAGCACTTCTGAAGAATGCAGATTTCATACAATACAAAAACATAGTAAATCGGACCAGTAGATCCAGAGATCTTAGCGTTCAAACAAACAAACAAACAAACTCTTCCGCTTTATTATATTAGTATAGAAGTATAGATTAGCGGTAAGGACACGTATAAGACACTGAGATATATCGAAAAGTTCTATGAAATAATTTAATCTAGAAAATTAAAGAAGTTTGTGAAAGAAAAATAAAATAATTGGAAATTAGGCATACCTGGTGCTACAAAGAGACCATTTCCAAGCCATTCCTGAAGAAATTTATATGAGAAATCTTTTTGAAGACTATTCTCTAAAATTTTTTGCACATCTTCTGGATTCATTGTAACTAAAACAATTTATATTTTTTTCTTATTATTCCTAATAATAATTAGTTAATTACTATACTATGAAATATATGATGAAAATGTTCAACATACCAACATATAAAGTCGGGCCAAGCCATATGCTACTTATACCACCTGAATCTTCAATCATCTGTGCGAGTGTTTGAATGTTTTTTAATATTTCTGAAATTATATTTACTATTATTAGTATCACGATAGATATTTAGAATTTAATATGCAAAATTAGGTACTTATAGAAAAAGAAGTAGCTTTTAATATATAATATATTTTTTAAAAAAATATAAAAAACAAATACTGATAACATTGTTTTTAGTTTTTTTAAGGTTTTGTTACCTGGAAGGAAAAAAAAGAAACGAGTCGAGACCCTTAGGCGTTATCAATAATTATAGGTGCTTTCCGTAGACCTACAGTCACGAAATTTGGGATGAAGTAAGAACTTAAAAAACAAATAAAGGAAATAAATCCGAAAAGAAAAAATATATATGTATTTTAATTTAAAATAAAACATAAAGAAATATTTTTAGTGAATTTGATACAAAATAAGTGCATAGGCCCGCAAGCTAAGTTTGTCAATTTTATACGCTGCCGCATAAACAAAACTTGTCGTATCGTAGACCTACAGAAAGTGGGAAATTGAAGTTAGGAAGAAAACTATTACAAACTTATAATTGTAGTTAATTTCATACAAAATGAATGTCGCAAAACTTAATAATTTAATTTAATTTATCAATTTTTATCTGTTGTACTTCATGTTAACCTACAATCCTGAAACAGGTAGCGGTAGGACCTAAGGCGGAACCCTCGCTTGACGAGTCCGACTCCCACTTGACCAAACTTTTTATCATTGTCCTGTAAAATATATTACAGCTACGGCCCGAAAGCGTTATAAAGACACTTCAATTCAACAATTTCGTTAAAATATCTAGCTCTATTTATGAATGAACCCAAGAACTTAAAATATGCCTAAACCACATATATATAGAAACCATTGAGACATATATATAGAAACCATTGAGGTTTGTGTTGAGTGGCGGAACTAAACACAACACTTAGCCTTAACATAGCGTAGAAATGAAAATAATTAATTCTTTCGTCTACACTAAAATGTTTACCCACTGCCCCATGATGGCTTTTAAAGTTTTATTATAATCAAAGTAAGAAAAATACCATTAATAAATAAATGTACCATATAATTGTTCTAAGTCTTGACAAATTTATGATTTAAAAAAAATAAAATAAGTATTATTAATCTGTATTCCTAGGAAACAAATTAATAACAAATTGTTTGATAAATTATTAGAAAAATCTTACTCTCAGGTCCTCCAATAAACCAGTGACTATGTCCAACCACTGGTAGACATCCCACACTCGGTATTGTTTTACTGAATTCATATAATTGTTTTCTCTTACGACGAAAACATAAATAATATACACAACAAAATAATGACATTAAAACTGCGACGAACATTTTGCACTTTATATAACTATAAATAAAATATATATTATATATTTTATTATTTATTATATAACTATAAATATATATTTTTAATTTAAAGCATAATAAAAATTTGAGCAGTCGATACCAAATCTGCGAGTATACTGGTAGGCAGAAGATTACTTAATGTGATTATATTAACACCATAGTCATACTGCCAAGTTTATTTTATTCCATGATGACAGATAATAAAATATTTTTTTGTAATTTATTTTATTTTTATGGCCTTTCTGTGTTTTGTTTCTTTATATCTGACTGATATTCTTTATATATATTATATTTGACTGATATTCTTTATATTTTTAAATCAAAATAGTCCTTTCAAATCAAGGTATGTCTTTATCTTAAATTTAATAATCGTTAATTTCCCAATCTTTTGAATTATTATTCAAACATTTAATATTATAAATATATATTTTGAAACATACAATTTTTGATACGCATTTTAAGTATCATTAATTTATCTTCATCTTCAACGTTCTTTAAGAGAATATATCAACCCACATTGTAATTTGTGAGAGTTATAAATATAAAATGATATTTATTACTGTAAAGTTTACAAAGCTCATATTTGTATAAAGCTTTATTTATTTCTTGGAATGGATTTTGATGATGAATGAGGTCGGTGCGACGTACAGTACGGTCAACGAGTCCTGACCGCCCTGAAGTTAAAATGCTGCGCAGATTCGATTTTTCCTACATCTGATTATTTTCTTACTGAGTGAACAGTGCGCAAGAGTTTAGAAAACACAACTTTAGGGCAACTTTAGGCCACGACTTGTTGACCGCATTATATCTGGCTACGCGCTATCACGCAGAACTCTGCCGGCTCACGTTCGGGTGTTTGTGAGTTCAAATCGCTATCAAGGAAAAGAAAGAAAAATCATACCAGACTGATACCGGAAATATTTAAAATATTTTCAATTGATGTAAAAATGAAATATTAAGTATGTATGTATGTTTTGTCGGAATGTGATAAACGGCCTGATATATCTATTAAGATTTTCTTTACTTATACATGTAGAGCATAAGTGTAGTGTAGAGCATTATTATATGTATATATATATATGTAAATAATACTTTTTTATTTATTTAGTAATTATAAAAATATATTAGAGAAGTGCACATCTAATGAATGAAAAATAGATTTCATAGAAGCGTCATCACTACCACCTCGCGTAAACGCTAGTCAAAGTTTTAATAAAACTTGAAATTTTATTTTCCCATTAAAAGCATGAATGTGAAATGAGAGCCAAGTTAATTGTTAATTTCACAAAAAAAAATATGGGAGATCTATATGGGTGCCGAATTCTGTGTTCACTCAGATTAAAATTGAAGCTCTAATTTTCACAAGACAATTTTTTATGTATAGGCTTTATTATATTTGCAAATTAGCGTACTTCCTGTCTATATTACTAGCCTAATAGTCCAACTGTTAACTTGGTACCTTGTAGTTCGTGTAAAAACATTTTGCGCTTTTCCATCTTTTTAATTTAGCTGGACACTCTGGTGTATGTCTTGATATATTATATGACAAGAAAGGAGTTAAAAGAAATCTCTACGTAAAATTTAGATATATATTTGTAAAAATCGATAAATATATATTTAGAAAGATTAAAAACACGACTGTTTGAAATATTACCTACGCTCGTTTTTTTTGTTTTTGGTGTAAAAAAAACCAACCTAATATTCTATTAGCATTAACACTCGAACGATTGTTAACCCTGATGAAATATTGGGCTTATTTTTTTATATATGAGTACATAATATGTAACTTAAAACTTAAAAAAATATAAAATTAACTTAACGTTCATATTAAATCTATAAAAAATCTATTATAATTAGAAACATTAAAATATACTAGATACATATTAAATATTTTTGTTTAGTTATTTTTGTTATGGTAGTATATCCATACTAGTACACATATACCTAATATTAAGCACTAATATATAAATTTAGTAAATTTTCGCCAATAAGCATACAAAAACATTCTCCAATAGCTAAAGGCTCTGTTTTAACAAATATTTGTAAGACATGTAAACTTACACGGACAACAGTGGTTGGCAATTGTGCTATAAATTAAGTGATACTCGGTTCAGTCGACATGATCGTCCATTCCTTATGTTCCATTTCAAAGCATATGTTGTTTAAGCTCGTTAACGTACTTATTATATATGTGATATATAGTAATAATTAAGTAGTAAAGGTGTAAAATTTCAGAGTTAAATTTACTTACAGCCCTTGGGCTTTGTTAATCTGTATTTTTTTTAGCATACCTATATAGATTTTGATAAAAGAATACCTTTTAAGGTTTTACACGTTTAAAAAAAACCTATGCAATTTTTAATCTTTACTGTTTGAATTAAATGTTTTAATAAAATCTTTTCTTTCTATTAGACTTCGGAAACATGCTGGTTTTGGTGCTTATTTTGATTATTATCTGGTGCTGTTGGACTTATATGACGGCAAATTTCAAGAGACTGGATAAAGCTACAGCTTCACTGCCTATGCCAGCAGCTCTACCTGTCATAGGAAATGCTATGCTCTTTATAGGAAATTCAGAAAGTAAGAATTTTAACATATTTTCTCCTACTATATTAATATTACTGAAATAAAATATTTACCACTGATTCATACAGATAAAGCTAAAAACTGCAAGCCACAAATCACTAAGCCTTTTATTTTAAAAATGTATTTTATACATATAAATTTAAAAAACAACAATTAATTTTACAATAATTTAAATAATTCTATACTCATTTATTATTTCTACAGAAATTTTACGAAACCTTGAAGGTATTGCCAGTTTAGCGCACAAAAATAGCGGTGCAGTAAAACTTTGGCTTGGTTCTAAATTGTATATTGGTGAGTATCGTATTTTAATTTTCCCTATGACGCGTGAAACATTATACTTTTCTGGATAGAGAAAGAGACCATAATATATATCATTCGTTTCATTATTTCCCTCGTATTCTAATCACCAACAGTGTAGCTCAATTTGGCAAGCCTTAATTTGTTTTAAAAATAATGAAATTTAAAATTACAGCTATTGGAAATCCTGTAGACGCTCAAGTAATATTGGAAAATTGTCTCGATAAAGATATAGTTTATCGATTTCTACGACCGTGGCTTGGTCATGGACTATTTATTGCTCCTTGTGAGTATTATTAATTATCTAATTGTTAAGTAACTGTTTAAAGTTGACGATGAACTCTTTTAATTTCTAGAATATAAGTAGGTACTTTCATTGGGTAAACGCAAAAAATATTACTAATAATTATTTCGATATATAAAGAGGTGAAACTTTTGGTACAGAACGAGAAAATATAATGTGAATAATCTTTATGAATTCGTTTCTTTATTATTTATTTATATTAAATCAAATCACGCTGTATCGCGCATACAGCAGGGTAAGCAGAGTGAACCTAGTGTTAAGACACTCCGTTCTTCAATTTCTGCCGAATTCCGTAACTCAACGCCGCGCTTTGCCTCGACATCAGAGTTAAAAATGGAAATATAAACGTAAATAAATATATCGTAGGTCGTCACATAGAACAAATATTAGTATGATACACACATGTTATGTTATATGGTTAATTGATAATTTAAGTATCTACTCATATGATTATATATATTACTACGTATGTCAATTGTTTCTCCAAGGCCATCGTAGCACAGTGCACAGCATCTGGCTGTAAACGGTGGACGGTAACGATTGTGGGTTTTAGTCCCACCAGGGAAAGTAAGTTATTCCCACTTCCCACATTGGAGTATCTTAACACTAAATTCTCTCTGCCTATACGGAGGGTACAAACATTAATCATATTATAGTCAGATTTAACTATAATATATTATTTACTTATGCGTGTTAATTTGCGAAATTATAAAGTCACGTAAGTCAAGTATAACGCATATATAACAATTTCGTATTTAACGTTTCAATTTAGAGAATCATTATAATTCAATATGTAGTAAATACGTAGTCAAATTCGAAATTTTACCCCCTCTTTAAATATTTGTTATATTTCAATTTATTTATTTTTAAAATAAATATATTACTAAATATTTTGTAAATCTATCAAGCGTCTTGTTGCCGATACCTGAACCGAACAAAAACGAGAAAAAATAATCATGTTTATTATATGGGTGGCTCCCTTAAGTAGATTTTCAGTACGGAGCCCTAAAAAGTAGGTGAGAGAAGGTTATACTTATTTCTATTTCTCCGTTCTGGTGCGAAAAGTGTCTCGAAAATTGAACTGACAATGACATGGAGAAACGGAATTTCTTAACTCTCCTAACCTCTGCCTACCTTGCTATATACGATAAACTTAATAGGTACATTAACTTGCAGTAGGCTTATGGAAAGCCCATAGAAAAGTTTTGCTGCCCGTATTTCATAACAAAGTTGTTGAAGAATATCTGGATGTTATTTCAAAACAGGCAGATGTGCTCATCGAACGTTTAAATGAAAAATCAGGAAAAGGGGAGTTTGATGTTCTCAGCTACATATCTGCTTGCACATTGCATATAGTATTCGGTAAAGGCTTTTCAGTTATATTCTTTAATTATAAATTATTTAAAAAATCATTTTTACAAATTGTCTTATATTATAAGGAAATGACAACGTCTAAAAGACTGAAAGAATTTCTAAATATAGCTATTCTACATATTGTACCTATTATACAACCTCTAAATTTCAATCCATCAGAAACTGCCATGGGTGAGAAAATGGATGTCCAGCATACTCCAGATACTCCATATCTTAAGGCACGTCACACAGTCATGACGATATTAAACAAACGCTTGTTCAAGGTCTGGCTGCAGCCCGACTGTCTCTTTAACCTCACCTCTTACGCGAAGCAGCAGAAGGATAATATTGAACTTACGCATAAATTCACAGACGAGGTATGTTAGGAATTTACTGACTATTATTTTTGTTAAAAAAATGTGAAAATCAAAAATATTGACTAAGACAAGAACGACGTAGCATTTAATCGAAGCTATAAATTTGCGTTATAGCCATAGGTACCTAGTGTTTTTTATCTCTAACAATATATTTCTATTTTATATAGGTAGTCCGGAAAAGAAGATTACAATACGAAGCGAAAAAATATAAAAATAATGAAGACACAAAATCTGGTAAGTACGAGTATTTAATTTTCATAAAAAATAATAATAGTATCCTTCTAGATTTACCTACATTTCGAAAAATATAGTAAGTATTTTTCGTAGCTTTACCATTAAAAAATTTAAACGTTTGCTTATTTTATTTAAATGTGAAGTAAATAAACATCTTGTTTGCAATTTGTGGTCATTTTAATCACCATAAAGACTGAACAATGGACGCCTTGAATACAGACAATATTATTTACTGAACAAACTCTATAACTAGATTTTACTACATTGAACTACAAAGTAATATAAGAGTAGCATGAAAACATTATTATAAAAAATATAAATTAAATCAGCTTCACGCTGTATCCCGTCCATAGCGGGGTAGACAGAGGGAAACTAGTGTTAAGACACTCCGTTCCCCACTTTCTGCCGAATTTTGGAGGCATTGCGTGTTGAGCAGAACTCAACGCCGGGCTCTGCCTCGACACCAGAGCGAAGAAATGGAAATATAAACGTAAATAAATATTTTACTTGCTCGAGTGGGATCGAACACACAACCGTCGCGTTACAGTCACACCCTTGTGCCGCTGCGCCACGACGGCCCCAAATACGTATTGCGAATACACAAAATAAATTTTAAAATGTTGTTAAGGTACAGATATATTTGAAAATGCAACTCCCTATCAATCTTTTTCTTTTTTTTTTCTTTTTCTGTCAGAAGAAATCTAGAGAAAATTTTGTTTTTATCATACAGTAAAAGTTAAGTCGTCCAATTGAAAATGTCTTTAACTATAATATATTATAATATTAATAACTGAGCTGTTTACTATCAGATTCTTAATTTCGAATTATAGAAAGAGAGTTTTCATGTATCTTTAAACAGGTAGGTAGGGGAGACCCGGGCTAAAAGTTACCGATGTAAGTTGTTCCGATGGAAATAATTTCGCGGAGAAAAGTGATAGGAATATTTAGTAAACATATAGTGAAATGCAATGTGATAGCGCACCCATGGCCAGCATATTGAACAATCCAGTGGCACCCGAAAACAATGGAATAGCACACGGGCGTCTTTGGTGCACGATTGTAAATATTTTTGCATTTCATGTTTTTGGTCTATCTTACAAATTTTAACGATTAGCCTCGAATATGTTAGTGTTTTTTTTACATTATATTACCTACTATTTCGGAACACTATTTGTAAATTATTTATGTTTTCTATATCTTATTTATATTTAATATTTTTTCAACACGTGTTTTTGGGGCTNAAAATATAGTAAGTATTTTTCGTAGCTTTACCATTAAAAAATTTAAACGTTTGCTTATTTTATTTAAATGTGAAGTAAATAAACATCTTGTTTGCAATTTGTGGTCATTTTAATCACCATAAAGACTGAACAATGGACGCCTTGAATACAGACAATATTATTTACTGAACAAACTCTATAACTAGATTTTACTACATTGAACTACAAAGTAATATAAGAGTAGCATGAAAACATTATTTTAAAAAAATATAAATCAAAATCAAATCAGCTTCACGCTGTATCCCGTCCATAGCGGGGTAGACAGAGGGAAACTAGTGTTAAGACACTCAGTTCCCCCCTTTCTGCCGAATTTTGGAGGCATTGCGTGTTGAGCAGAACTCAACGCCGTGCTCTGCCTCAACACCAGAACGAAGAAATGGAAATATAAACGTAAATAAATATTTTACTTCCTCGAGTGGGGATCGAACCCATAACTGTCGCGTTACAGTCACACCCTTGTGCCGCTTTGCTACGACGGCCTCAAATACGTGTTGCGAATACACAAAATACATTTTAAAATGTTGTTTAGGTACAGATATATTCGAAAATGCAACTCCCTATCAATCTTTTTTTTTTCTGTTTCTGTCAGTAGAAATCTAGAAAAATCTTGTCTTTATCATAGAGTAAAATTTAAGTCGTCCAATTGAAAATGTCTTTAACTATAATATATTATAATATTAATAACTGAGTTGTTTACGATCAGATTCTTAATTTCGAATTATAGATAGAGAGAGTTTTCATGTATCTTTAAACAGGTAGGTACTTCTAAGCGGAAAATTGATTTAATAAAAAATCGGAAAATTAACTAAGCGAAAAATCACAACCAACCACCATATACCTACTTAAATTAATAATTAATATAAATAAATTATTATTATTAGGTGTGCATAGAAAGTAAAGTTTCACAACGCATGGGCTTTAGACAAATAAATACATATGTGAAAATGAATACCCAATACAAGAAAACATAACATATGAAAACGTTACATACAATGTATTTTTTCTTTTTCATATTTTTATATGCAGGACTTAAATAGAATAACATATAATTAATTTTACTAAGTGTTTCCTCTATAATTGTTAGGTTTTTATTACGAGTACATAGAATATAATTTTATGATTTAACCGCCTTCTTGCACATGAGCTCACTTTTTAGCGTAAGTTGCGATAGTAAAGTAAAGAAAATATATAAAAATTATACACATAAAAATTTATAGATAATTATCGCTATCACTATCTTCATGCATTCTCTTGGTTGGAAATATATAACTTGTATATTTTAAAATTGTTAATATTTTTTTTATTATTGGATTTCCTATCAGGGAATGGGAATGAAAATAAATCAATGAGTTTCATTTTCACGCTCGGGTAAGATAAAGCATGAAGCTACTCAACACGGAATGTCTCGAATTCGTATTGAAAATGAAGAACGGAATGTCTTGCCTCTAGGTAGAGTCTCTCTATCTTATACTTCCCTTAGAAACTGGTGAGTGTAAATACTATATTAAATTTTTTTAATATAAATAAAATATTCACTTTTACACATTTAAAGCTTTCACCTATCCTGTTTTAGCATATGTGTTTTTTAATTGTTTACGTATCTATTCAAATTATGTTTATTAAATAATTAGCAATACATAATTTAATTTAATTTTCCTATTATTTCTAAGATTTTTATGACTACAACAAAATAATATTATTTATGTTTACTACATGACTACTTTAACCGTCCTTTGTTTTATAAAGTAGAAATATATTTGAACTTTAATAAATAACAACTATATATAATACTTAAAAAATATATAGTCACGAGGTTAGACTAAGACTAATAATTTTCTGCCGAATTCTGAAGGCATTGCGTGTTGAGTAGCAGAACTCAACGCCGAGCTTTGCCTCGACACCAGAGCGAAGAAATGAAAGTATTCAATATTTCAGCTCCTCGAGGAATTGAATCCACAACCTGTCACGTGTCCTCCGCTACGACTGGTCTCAATTATTATTTTTTATAAATAATAAATTTAAGAAAAAAAATTACAGAGGATAATTTTAGAGCTGTTCTTGACATGTTGTTCGGTCGAGAAATCGAATTCACAAACGAAGAGTTACGAGAGCATATAGACTCCATCACAATAGCTGGTAATGATACCACTGCTTTGGTGATCGCTTACACACTGGTGTTGCTTGGTATACACCAAGATGCACAAGAGAGAGTATTGGAAGAGTAAGTGGAATTTTGTCATTTTTCTCAGATATCGGCTTAGAGACATCAGACATGAAACGTTTTTAAAAACGGTTATTACAATTTCGATAATTGATTTGTATTTTCCACTATAAATATATGAAATAAAATAATGGTCCATTTTGTATTTATTACACTTTAGTATGGTACAAAATGGACATAACGTAAAAGACGGATTTAGCAAATTTACACTCTATTCACATTCACACAGTCTAAGCTGACGATATTGTAATTTCATGACCCTTGTTTTTCAGCTTCACACTTTTTTTTTACAGAGAGAACCTAGAGTGAAGGTACACAGTTCCACTTTCCGTCAGAATTCAAGACAATGCTTTTTGAGTGGTAGAACTTTATGTCGTATTTTGTTTCGTAGACAAGGGAAATGGAAATAATAAATTACCTCGAATGGAGATCGAACCCACAGAGACACAAGAGTGTAACTGTAACGCGATAGTTGTGGGTTCGATACCCACTCGAGGGAATAAATTTCTTCGCTCTGGCACTAAGGCAAAAACCTGGCTGAATTTTGGCACTCAACACACAATGCCAATACCTTAAATAATTTGGCGGAAAGTGGGGAACCGAGTGTCTTAACAGTAGGTTTCCTCTGCCTACCCTGCTGTAGGTATGTGGGATACAGCGGGAAGCTAATTTTTTTTTTTTTAAGATTGAACGTAATGTTTATTTATTATACTTTTAGACAAAAATATATATTTGGCAACTCTAAATCTGGAACTACTAAGGATGATCTTAATAAAATGAACTATTTGGAGAGAGTGATAAAAGAGAGTATGCGCCTCTACACAGTTGTTCCAATAATAGCGAGAAATATCGACAAACAAATTTATTTACGTATGTGTTTTTATTTTTTTTGTACTAAAAAAATCAGCTTCACACTGCATCCCGCACATAGCAGGGTAGTCAGAGGGAACCTAATCTTAAAACACCCTGTTCCCCATTTTTCGCCGAATCCTGGAGGCATTGCGTGTAGAGTGGTGAAATCGAAGGTGGTGTAACTCAACGCCGCGCTATGGGTCGACACCATATCGAAATAATGAAAATACAAATTTAGATAAATATTTTATTCCCTCGAATGGATATAATGGCCTCGTAAGTTTACTTAATATTAAACATATGAATGTAGAACGTTTTACGCTACACCTTATGGTTCTCTTGATATGAAGAAGAGGAAGAAGCCTCTATCTTGTAACAGATAACTAATATTGTCAGTCGTACTTTTTAAGTTACAAAATTATTTTAACAGTATCAAGTACAAGGAGGCCAGAGTTTGGCCATTGACATTCTCTCTTTCGTTTTCCAGCTAAATGCAAAGTGACGGTACCAGCTGGTGCAGGAGCCGTAATTGGGCCATTTGCGATTCACCGTTCAAAGCTAGTTTGGGGTCCTGATGCAGATGAATTTGATCCGGACAGATTTCTTCCAGAACGCTCTGTTAATAGACATCCAGCTGCATTTATACCTTTTAGTTATGGCTCTAGAAATTGTATAGGTAGATATTGTTTTTTAAATATTCTTTTATATTCATTCATTTTGTCATGCCAAAGTAAAAAAATATCACTAGATTAGGTTAGGTACCAAACTATATTTTTAACANCTTTCGAGCAGCTCTGGATTGTGTTTTGAATATATTCGGTAAATTTATTCGCCGCGTCTATTGCTAACTCCGCGGAGTCGGCGATGCCAGGTATTAATTCCTTTAAAGGGGATTCATTCGAACGGAGGAGCTTTCCAAATTTCCTCCAGTCGATTACTGTTTTAGTGGGTGGGCCTGAGGGGCGCACCTCGCCTAATTTGAGAATGACAGGACGGTGGTCCGAATCGAGGTCGGGAATTGTTTCTATTGAATGTTGACATAAGCCTACATTCGATAGAATCGCTATGTCGAGAACCTCGCCTCAACGCCGCGCTATGGCTCGACACCATATCGAAATAATGAAAATACAAATTTAGATAAATATTTTATTCCCTCGAATGGATATAATGGCCTCGTAAGTTTACTTAATATTAAACATATGAATGTAGAACGTTTTACGGTACACCTTATGGTTCTCTTGGTATGAAGAAGAGGAAGAAGCCTCTTTCTTGTAACAGATAACTAATATTGTCAGTCTTTCTTTTTTAGTAACAAAATTATTTTTAACCGACTTCTGTAAGAAAAGGAGGTTATCAATTAGACTATATTTTAACAGTATTAAATACAAGGAGGCCAGAGCTTGGCCATTAACAATCTCCCTTTCTTTTTCCAGCCTACTGCAAAGTGACGGTACCAGCAGGTGCAGGAGCCGTAATTGGGCCATTTGCGATTCACCGTTCAAAACTAGTTTGGGGTCCTGATGCAGATGAATTTGATCCGGACAGATTTCTTCCAGAACGCTGTGTTAATAGACATCCAGCTGCATTTATACCTTTTAGTTATGGCTCTAGAAATTGTATAGGTAGATATAATTTTTTAAATATTCTTTTACACTTATTTATTTTCGTACTAAAATAACCAATAAGTAAAAATATCAATAGGTTAGGTACCAAACACATTTTTTTCTATTTGTTACCTAATTTACTTAATAAAGAAGAGATGATTTAAACTTTTTAATTATTTAAAGTTAATATTGTTATTGTATAATTTTATTTATAATCGACTTCAAGAAGGACGAGAGGTCTAGAGCGAGACGTATTGCCAAATGTAGATATGCCACAAAGACTATTCGTTTTGCAAGACATAAAATAGATTTTCTTTTTTTTTTTTTACAGGAAGGAACTTCGGTATGATTATAATAAAAAGCATAATTTCCAGCATTGTAAGAACATATAAAGTAGAGGCGAATGAAGTGGGACCTCTCAAAGTAGAAATGCTTTTGTTCCCAGTTAGAGGTCATCAAATAAAAGTGCTAAGACGAGACATTTAAGAACATAATTATATTTTATTTCATAATAATATAAGTATTGTTTTATTTAATTGTAATTTTAAAGAAAAAAAATAAATAAAAATTATTTTTTTATGGTTTTGTTTCTGTTGTAACTTCAATTGTAGTATTGTGAATGGTGGTTAGTAGAGACGGAGTGGGTAAGGTGTGTTCAGTGTTAAAATCGAAAGAGAGTAAGTCCTCATGATCTATGACGTCACGAGAATCGTCCACACCGCAAGTGAGGAACTTGTTGTAATGGCTTAGATCGAGGAAACCGACGCCACAAGGTCGGTCGATCAGGCGTGAAGTCATTATACCTTGCACGTAGCCAGAACATACGAGAACTGTTCCCAAGTCATCCTGGGGAGTAAAATTATGTATAATATTACGCTTTAATATACACACTGGTCTTAATCATAATAATAAGAAAAGAATTAATGAATTAATTAATTATGATTCGCTTATTTAATAAAAGTATATTCTGAAAGAAAAGAATAATTTTTTGCCTTAAAATATTAAAGAGCCTTAGATTATTGTCTTAAAACATTACAGTGGTTTACTTTAAATACGGTCTTATTTTTCATTTTTTCAGCTTCAGGGTAAGCAGGGAACCTGGGAACCTAGTGTTAAGACACTCCGTTCCCATTCACACCATTATGTTCCTCATTTTCTGAAGGCATTGCGTGTTGAGTGGTGGAATTTAACGCAGCGCTTTGCCTCGTTACCAGAGCGAACTAATAAAAATATTAAATATTTTATTACCTCGAGTGGAGATCGAACCGACAACCACAACGATCTTTAATTGATTCATAGAAACCTTGTAAGATCGTGTATAACTTACAATGAATTTTATATTAACTATCATAATGATTCATTTAAACACACAAAAACACTTTGGTTAAATAATGAGTAAAACGTTTGTGGAAAAGTAAACAATTCTCATCATCTTATATAACGTGCAAAGAAAATATTTACAAGATACGCAATAGTGTAGAGGCCAGTCGTGGCGCAGGAGCTCAAAGTGTGACTGTGAACTCGATTGGTTGTGGGTTCGATTCCCACTCGAGGATTTTTTTTTAATTTTCCCTAACCTGAACTATCCCATTGTTGGGCAAAGGCCTCTCTCCACTTCTTCCATTCTGGTCTATTTCGCGCTATTGAACACCAGTCAGGCTACCCTTATAGGGTATTGTGGTCGAGGAAATGAAATATTTATTTATATTTTTATTTATTCAGAGCGAAGAAAAAGCGCGGCGTTTTGTTCTTCCACTCAACGCACAATGAATCCAGAATTCGGCGAATAGTGGGGAACGGAAATGTCTTAACACTAAGTTCCCTCTGCCTAAGCGGAAAGCGGGGTCGCTTTGTGCGGGATACAGCGTGAAGGCGATTTTTTATTTCTCATGATCTTATATAACGAGCAAAGAAAATATTTACAATATACGCAACAGGAAATCGTAGCGTAGTATTGTCTCGCTACTTCAACCTTACAGTAAATACAGCTCGTATAACAAATATACATTATATGGGTAGGTGGAGACGTAAACAAACAACTTACTGGACATAGCGCTCCATGCTTTTCAGACTGTAAGAAAAATAAATATTTATTAAAGAAAAACTTAATTTAACTTTACACACTTATATATATGTTATGTGGATATGGTAGATGTCAGTTAATAAACATTGAAAATATAACCAGAATGAGACAATAATGAAGTTTTTTATGCTAGGAATCGACTCTATCTTGAATTATAAATACAATTTGACTAAAATGTAAATATATGTAATACTAGCGGCCCGCCCGCCGCTTCGCCTGCGTGAATTAAATTATTAATAACTGTCTCCATCAGTACCTACGTCCTATAAGTGACGTCAATGCAAAATTTGAGACTCCTAGCATTTGTAGTAACGAAGTTTCATACAAACTTTCTACCTCAAAAAAAACCCCTTAGAAGTCGAATATCGCAAATTCCCGTCTTAGCGAGCACCTACGTCCTATAAGTAACTCCTATGCAAAATTTCAGATTCCTAGCACATGTAGTTTCACAGATTTCGTGATGAGTGAGTGACCTTTCGATATTATATATATAGATTGTACTTGATTTTATGTATTTTAGATTATTATATTATACTAATTAAGTCATTAAAATAAAAAAAATCATTTTTCAATTTTTTCATTGTTACCTTACACTTAGGCTGTTGAATACAAAGATATTTATTTTTATTATTCCACATTTTGTAACATCGGTCTGTTGGTAAAATAGAAACATCCATCCTGTACAGGCGTATAAGTAGAGGAATCAGATAACCCTATAAAACACAACTCTTCTATAAATTTTAAATTCACACCATAAAAGACAAAAATAATAAGGTTTTTGTTATTAACTGTATAGCTGGCCAAGTCATGGCGCAGGGACGTAAAGAATGACTGTAAATGCTACAAGTTGTGAGTTCGATTCCCACTCGAGCAAATAAAATATTTAATATTTTCATGTTCTTCGCTCTGGTGTCGAGGCAAAGCGCGGTGTTAAGTTCCGCCGATCAACACACAGTGGTTTCAAAAATCGGTGGAAAGCGTGGGGGGTGTTTTAACGCTAGGTTCCCTCTGCCTACTCGGCTCTGTGCAGAATAAGGTAGGGAGAAAAACTGTATAAAAGCATAGAAAATTAAATAGAAATAGAGGCTTACGTTGCGTCTACTACCCCAGCCGTAAAAACGGCACGTAGGATCACCAATTCGTTTATCCAAGTCACTTACAACACCATAACGAACTCTGTTTACTATATACTCGGTGCTTGGCTCTCGGTGGTGGAAAGAAAACTGTTGGTTGAGTACCAATAGAGCCAAGTTATCTGTTGAGCACTCTTGGAATCGTAGAGTGTGGTTATATCCTGAAAAACAAATTCTGATTCTAGTTTCTCGTACCGTAAGCTAATATCATCACAAAATATTTATTTTTTCTCTTCTCCGCCATGTTTTTTGAAGGTAGCTTAGTAGTTTGAATATGAAAATTATATCTTAATTTGCTATTTTTGTATTCCAAAAGTCAACATTTTCTTTAATATCCATTTTGTACAACGAGGATATCTTGTACTCGAACTCGAGTGACTGACAGGCAGAGAGTATAATGACAAATTAGTATTTTAAATTGACTCTTTTAAATTACGTACCAAATTCTTCCATTTATTACTTACTAGCCTTTCTGATATTTTTTACCTTTATGTATGCAGAGGTGATGAACTAGCCGATCCGTTCCTGTATTTTCTAGAAATCTGTGGGTACCGCCGAAAACCTTAAACTTATACCTTTCGCCAAAAACACATATGGCTGGTGTTATAACAACGTGTGCTTCTATAAGTGCCCCTACGCAGAACAGCATAGCGTGAGACAAATAGTGTACCTGTTGTATAGGATAGGAAAAACATACACATGTAAAAAAAAATCTAATTTAAATATTTTAAATAAATATTTTTTATCTGTATTAAACTTACTATAAATTGCCCTTCTGTAACTTTAGCAGGCACTCCTTGAAAACCAGCAGCATTATTGAAATCTATATCCACTATAAAGACAATTTTCATATTAGGTAATGATGAATTGGCATGTCTTTAGTCGTGATAATACGCATTTTTTGACTCATAATTTCATACGATATATAATTTAAAACAACTTAGTTTAGGAAATGTCGCAGTATGCGCTTTAAAGTTTATACATAGTACCATTTGGTCTGTTTTTTTTTCTTTTAGTTAATCTAAATTCATCTCCTTTTTACGATTTAAAAATAATAAAGTCTGACGCATTTGATGAGTTCATAAATCTAGTGTATTTATCGGCATTTTTTTATCACCCTAAAGGTTAAAAATGAGATGAAATAATTACACATTGTTGCTATTCCTCCAATTTGACCTGCACCCATATTGAAAACTAATGTACGCTACACATAAAGCAACAAAGTTACAATAGAAATATAAAAATAAACTGCGTCTATAGAGCAATTTAATTTGTAGCAGTAAATTCAAAACATGTCTAATTAAAAACCAGTTCAATAGTTTATTGCTACAATGAAATACCTATATACATTATAGTACATGTATACAAATGTATGAATATAAGGTGGTGTAATATTACATACCACTGGTATGATATCAGCATTGCCAGAAATCCCAAAATTTAAATATCCTGAGCAGGATAGACATGGACGTTCTTTTCAAAAATTATTCCATCCACTTTGAGAATTCTTTTTTAATTACTTTTTTTTGAATTGCTAACATTTCCAAAAATAAAAATCCCGCTTTTTTCCGAGGGTTCACATAGATCATATGCATGTTATAATTAATATCTAATGAATAGAAAATATATTTGAATCATCTTTAATATCATTACATAACTCTAATATAGATATAAAGACCATCAATTATAAAATACTGTTTGAAAATTGCTGTCAGTAGAAAGCAATGTTCAAAATTGTTGCAAATAATTTTGAAACTGACATAACTTATTATGATGGATACATTAACGTTGTAAAAATCCAATATCAGAATCAATATATTAAGTAGTTGGATACTGGCGTAGATATTATTATTATGATAATACTATACGTATAGCTAGCTAAAACGTTAAGCAATAACGAACGCTTCTCAATGTCGATTTTACAAGAAAAACCTATATGATTTACTTTACCGTAGAGTACGGTAGAGTAGAACAAACATAATTATTAATGTTCAAATTCCGAATAAATAAGACTGGAACATCATCTGACATACGTAAAAAAAAGGAAAATTTCTACACAAATAAACATCGCCTTTATTTTTTCTTTAAAAATGCATTTGTGATAAATTTTATAATTATTATACAGATGATTTGATAAAATTAATGATTTGATAAAATAATTATATGCTAGTGTTACTATTTATATTAATAATTAGGATATGGTAGAAATTGGAAATTGTAGTCCGAATAGAAATGTTGTGAGCACAATATTATCTATACTTTAATGTACTTTTTCATAAATGTAAAATATTTTTTATTAATAGTCCAATGTAAATTGATTTTATATTTGCAGTCGAAATTATTATAAAAATCTAAGTTAAAGAAAAAAAAACCCACAAACGGTGAATTACAGATTATAAATAGACAAATACCTTTGGATATACGTATTCTGTGCACAGAGTGACAGAGCTGCCAAACCGAGATTGACAAAAAGTCTAACATTTTGTTAAATGAAATATTTGTTTAGTGTAAATATTCAAATAACAAATCGTATTATCTATTCGCCTACGCAAAAATTACGGATCTCTAACCTTTTACTTCCTCTAGCTCAGATAATGATTATTTTATATTATGTTTAAAACGATTTAGCAGCTTAGAATCATTTTAGTTGGTGGTTTTTTTATCATATTTATAGTAATAATGAAATATAAGATTATAAGACTTTTTACGCTATTACTTTGTATTAATATAAAGGTAGCATTATCACTTTATAGCAAAAATTGGAATAATAACTATGAGAAAAATAAATGCCCTAAACTATATCCCAAGAATTTCGATAACCATATGCCAGTAGGTAAGTGCAATTATGATGGTTTTTTAAATTAATTTACGACTTATTTATTTGATTTGCGTTAAGGATAACGTAAGAAAACAATGTCATACTACATAAATTAAATACAAAGTAATTTATGATTTATTACTTAAAAAAAATAATACTTACAATATTTTTAGGTAACTTAACTGCTGGTAACTTTACTGAAAAAACTGATTTAAAGGGTCTAAGACAATGTGTAATGGCATGTTGTCTGGCTGATTCCTGCAATATTGTATTCATTGTGGAATCTAGATGTTTCCATGTAGAATGTGCCAGTGATGAACTATGCTTACCACTGCCAAGGGTAGGTGAAAGGAAATGGGAGACACATGTTTCAATGATTCTTGTTAAGCCTGTTTTGCCTAATGGTAAGTGTATGTTCTAAATTCTATTATCTACAAGGCCAATTTGGTCCACTCCTTATTAATATGTCAGTTATGGGTTTGATGGCCAATCTAAGTTATAAAATTTTATCACTTAGTTACTCTGATAAGAAAGGAAAGCCAAGCATTAAGTTGTGCTACTCAACTTTGCAAGTTTTGAAACTTTTTATGGAACATGGTAAATACAATGGTTAGGTTTCCGCTGTCTTTCTTGTTAAGGCTAAAAATATTCCAAATTTTGACACCACTTTTATCAACAAAACTAACAGTAATTTAATAAATAAATAAATATTCTTTTTAAATAAACTCAACCTAATACATATTAAATTTTTGATCATATTAAACCAAAACATAAATAGCTTAGATGGGTTTTTTTTCAGCTTTATGCTGTTACATGCATAGGTTTAGGACACTCTGTTGCCCATTAATTCTTTAAATATACTGTGTTGAGTGGTGAAACTCTATGCAAGTGAAAGTTTTGTTACAATTTTATAAGATTTTTAAGGTTCAAAAGAAGATGAATTGTCTGTGTTTAGACAATGTTAATTCCAAAAATCACAAATCATATTCTACATTACATCTTTTGACACTATATTTAAAATATCTCTTCATTGTTGTTGTAACATTTGTTATTATTATCTTAATTTTACTAAACAATGTTAATTATACCAAACAAATATTAATGCCTTCTTAGTTTCATGTTTATAATATATCAAAGTAGGTAGAGAAAAACTAGTATTAAGACAATGTACTGCTTTCTGCCAAAAATTCAGATCTCAATGGTGGTATTTGTCTACTAAAGCGAAATAACGGAAATAATTCCTGCTCTCTGCTCCCTTGTACCACAATGGCCATTTTGTTCCTTTTAATAGTAAAATTAATTACATTCATTTAGCTTTCATAAATCCTTTAAATATATTTTAACTATAATGTCAATGTATATTTTATATATGTAAATGTATATTTTTCAGAAATATGGTCAGAAATTTTGGATCAGTCAAATTTTAGAGAATTGAACAATAACTTTTCACCTGAAGAAGAGACAATATATTCTTATGCAAACCATCACAATGACTTACCTGATGATGATGAATCTAATTTTCTGACACATTTTATTAATAACTTGCCCAGTATGGACGATGAGGAGCAGCAAAGTTATGATAAATATACTGACAGCAGTGATAATGAGATGATGTTAGCATCAAGATTTCTTGAGAAAAATTCATGCGAGGTTGGGGCTGATGATTGTCCTTTTAATGCGGAATGTATACCTCTAGGACTGAAAACACGAAATGGTATTTGTAAATGTATACTAGGCACTGAAGAAAACACCCAAGGCGCATGTGTCCCGAGAAGACCATTTTCCAAAGGCCCTACTATGCCTGTTGAATCTATGAAAAAAAATAGTGATTTAGTCTCAGATACAAAATCAGATGAATTGAATATAGATAAACCTCTTCCAACACAGAACTTGACCGTTTCAATCTCGTCTAAAGAGGTAGGTTTTTTTTTATTAGGTTCACACCATATCCCACATACAGCAGAGTAGACATAGGAAATCTAATGTTAAGACATTCCGTTCCCATTAAGAGACTTCCGATCCTACTTTCCGCCGAATTCCGTTGCTTTCTGCTGAACGAGGAAATGTACCTGTTAAACATTTTACTCCCTCGAGTTGGGATTGAACCCACAAATTCTGTGAACGAATAGATTATTATTTTGGATATCCGATAGTTCCAGTTATTGTTATGGAGCTCCCATAGCTGACTATAAATGTATATTTTTTAATTGATACATAGGTACAACTTCCGGACAATGAAGTAACCTTAGCTGCATATACTATTCCTGATGAGAAATCAACAATGAGTCATTATAACTATGCCTGGACTCTTGTGGATCAACCAAAGGGTGGATTTACAGGTATAACCAACAATAAATGAAATAATTTATATGAAATTCATATGGAATGTTTTATTATGTTTATAATCATAAATATGATAACAGTTTATTTCAAAATGTAATATTTATCCTAATATTTGATAATGACTTATCAGTATTAGAGGCCAGTCGTGGCGTATGGGCACAAGGTGTGACTGTAAACGCGACTGGTTGTGGGTTCAATTCCCACTCAAGGTATTAAAATATTTACTTAAATTTATATTTCCATTTTTTCGCTTTGGTGTCGAGACAAAGCGTGGCGTTGAGTTCCGCTACTCAACACGCAATGACTCCAGAATTCGGCGGAAAGTGGGGAACCGAGTGTCCTAACACTAGGTTCTCTCTGCCTACCCTGCTGTGGGCGGGATACAGCGTGAAGCTGATTTATTTTATTTATTTATGACATCAATATAGTGCTTATATAAATTATTTAAAAAACCATCTCAAATATATCTCATGTCACTTGTCAGCCAAAAAACAAAATGAAATTACATTGTGTGAAAGTAATTTACTTCAGCAGCTCAAGCTTTTTTCCGCTTTGTCTCCTTACCGAGAAAATGAAACTAATTTATTCCCCCAAGTGGAAATCGAACCTACAACTATCGCGTTCACAAGCAAACGCTGTCCCACTGCTTCACAACCGCCTACCATTATCTAATAACATTTAAGGTAACATGATTCAAAATGGCGGTACGATGACATTGAAAGACCTCACCGAAGGCCAATATCGATTTAAAGTGACAGTAAATGGGACAACTTCGTATGGCGAGGCGTTCGCAAACGTAACAGTGTTGCCGCCAAAGAGAATCAACACTCCACCTTTAGTTGTGATCACGCCGCAATCTCAAACTGTTAAATTACCTAATTCTGGTGCAGTCTTGGATGGCAGTGCAAGTAAAGTATGTATATTTTGTATGTATATTTTGGGGAGTGAAAGGTAATATAGAATGTACTGTGGCTATTATAGACTTATTAAGTGTATTGTGTAATTAAGATTGTAGATTAAAAAATATTTAAACATGAAAATTAATTAAGATCTGTCCTTTATTTTTCATATTTTCTCAAATGTCTTTGATATGTACATACATCGTTTAAAAACCATTCCATGAAAAGTGTAATATTTTAATCGTAAAGTGAAAATTTTAAAAGTAGCAAGCCTATGATTTGCCAACAGTTTTATTGTTGAAGTCTAAAAATACTCTAGTTAAATACCAAAAAAAATACTTTTCTTATTATTTTAAGGATGACGATGCAATAATATCTTGGCATTGGGAACTTTCTGCGGGTCCTATCGGATACCAACCACCTTTAGAAGACAGACCTACGTTAGTACTAAAAGATCTAAAACAACCAGGAAATTATACATTTAAACTTACAGTAGAAGACTCTGATCATGTGAAAAACTCTACTACTGCCAATATAACTGTACTAAATCACACTGACTACCCCCCGGAAGCAAATGCTGGTAAAATTCTTAATTTCATATTTAGCAATATCTAAATATTCTTTATTAAATAAGGTAATTACAAGCACATCATCAAGCGCATCATTCAAGTGTCAGTAGTGTCAGTCCTACAGGAAACTACCACCGACGAGAAAGGTAATTCTTGGATCGCCATAATTAAAATAACAAGGTAATTCTACTTAGAAGAGTTGGCGAGAAGCTTAGCAGCTGCTCTTTTTTTAAATATACTCTTACAATAAATCACTAATATCATTAGGTTCCCGAGTGAGCATCAACTGCATTACAGTATATAATTATGTAGTATCTATCCTTTGTAAGGCTTATCTCAGGAACTACTGGTACCAATTACAAAATATATTTGCGTGGGATAGTCTATTTATTGATGAAGACTATTTCACCTCACTTTAATAATTCTAAGATAACCTGCAATCATAGTTACCAGGCTCTTAGAATGTGTCATTTGTCATTCACAACTCTTAATTATTCCAACTAGATATTTGAAACGGTCGTGGTGCAGGGACAGAACCTTGATGACTGTAAACGCGGCCGGTTGTGGGTTCGATTCCCACTCGAGGACATAATAAAATATATACTTTTTTCAAGGCATTCCTCGTTACCAGAGCTAAGAAAAAAATATGATATCATTATAATTAATTTATTACAGGTCAAGACGTTATAATATACTTACCGAATAACAACCTAACCCTAAACGGTAGTCTCTCTACTGACGATCACGAAATTACATCGTGGGAATGGACGAAATCTGCTGAAGATGAAAATAAAGCTGTTGATATGCAAAATACACATTCACCATACTTACAAGTACGATTTTTATTTATTTTATAATTCTTGTAGTCTTTTATAATTCTGTATATTTATTGTATTAAATTACTTTTCTTTATTATAACATAAGTAATAAATATATACAATGACGTTAATTGATTGAATATGTGTGAAACGTTAGAATTCCAAGAAATACGATAATTTTTCATATTTACATTTTAGCTAACATTTACAAGGACATATTCGACTTATTATCTCTCTATATAATAAAAATATATTAAGGGACTAATTGATGTTTGCAAATGAATAAAATATATTTTTAGCGCGTATCTCTATTCATAAAATTCTTGTCGGACTATATTAACAACCAGCAATTCTCTAGCTATCCAACCTGTCGGAGGGCGTGTACACGTTTGTGCTGAAGGTGACGGACTCGTCGGGGCAGACGTCGACGGCGGACGTGCACGTGTTCGTGAAGCCGCCCACCAATACGCCGCCCGTGGCCGACGCGGGCGCTGACGCCGTGAGTTTACTTATTACTATTAATAGATATTAATATTTTATATCTCTGTAAAACTATTAGAGGGATATTATATTAAATTATATATCTTTTTCCCTTTTCGGGTTCGTCCAAACGTGTCATTGAGATAAGCATGAAGTGGAAAACTACCTCTGATTACTGTGGTTAATGCTTGATTTGGGTAAAATTTTATATAAAATGCCAGATAAAACCGCAGTTTTGCGGTAAAAAGCCGGAAAAAGAGGTTAAATATCTCTGATAAATATGGTTATAAAACTATGCTTATTTTTTATTACAGGTAGATACTAATTAAAAATTAATATTATAATAATTTTTTTTTTTTTGTTATATTGTAATTATGATTTATATGTTATATATTTTGGTATTAAGTTGTACAGACTGTCGGTAATTAACAGCATGCTCGTAATTGATTTAATTAATAATTTTAATATGTACATTAATAAATATTAATATTATTGAAAATAATACTACTTTAATTCAAAAAAAATTCGGTGTAATCAAGCAATTCATAATATAGCATGAGAGGAATTATATAACTTGTAAAACATATAAACTCTTTCAGGACTATGTTGGGGATTGCAAAATTCCAAATTACACGAGACATTACATTTACAGTCATTAAGCTAGGACAAACGAAATTGCGGTTTACAACTAGTATAGTAATATTATATAAAAACACTAGGAACTTACACAAGGCTTTACTCGTTAAAAGTTATTGTTATTAAATTGTTATGCCTATGTGTTATTCTGATGTAATATGGCTTATATTACTGTAAAGATTCACCGAAATCCCTTCAGTAGGGTTTGCCTAAAACTGAAACAAACATCCATTCCCACAAACTGTTATATTTAATGTTAGTAGGATTATTAAATTGTTCCAAGATCAGGCATTCCATAATAAAACATAAGGGATGTTATACACATTGCAGTTCATATCGCTTCCGCAAACCTGGATAACCCTCAACGGTTCCTTGTCGCACGACGACCACCGCATAGTCGCGTACACATGGCGCTGTCTCTCCGGCCCCACTAACTCTAGCATTATAGGGTTTAACGAGTCGATTGCGAACGCGACTGTACTTACTAAAGGACAGTACGTGTTCTCACTCACTGTTCTCGACGATAATGGCAATTCGGCGTCCGATAATGTTACGATTACGGTAACGCAAAGTAAGTTAACAAAAATTAGATTAAAATTATTTCTTTTTAGTTTCATGCTTTAAAGTAGATCTAGATTTTGATCTCTTCACTTATATCGCAATGGCGATAAAGCGCAAAGATGAAAAAAAAAGAAATTATACTTAATTATTAATGTATCTGTTATTGTATTGGTTTAACAAACATCAACAACAAATGATCAGAAAATACTAGTGACTTGCCCTTCTATTTTTCTCAATCGATTAGGGTGAATACATTCACCGTAATTGATTGTTTACTTTTGGCTGTGCATTAATTCTATTTTAAGGCATGTTAGTGTTAAAATTTAGGATTTTTAGTAAAATGGCAAAAAGATAAGCACAGAGAGATATATGTGAGTGAGTGAGAGTGAGTTCTCTTGAGATCTCTTCTTCCAGAGAAAATGAGGAAATTACGTAAAGATTAAAAAAAACAACAAAAATCTATTAACCAACTAAATCATAACAGATTAAAGAGTTCCGTTTCGTTGCCTTTTTATTTAAATTAATTACGCTTTTATTGTAAATAAGATATAAATATTTTTTATATGCATGTAAATTTTATAATATTTAGATAATATATTTTAATTCATTAACATATACTTATTAGCATGTGTATATTTTTCTATCACGTAAAATTAAGTAAACATCCGCCCTAAAGTTATCTGTAGATGGCTGCGTAGATTTGATTCTAAAATCAAATCTGCGCAGCCTAACAATTTTACTTATTTTTGATACTTTTCTTTCCGGGTGCACAAAAATTTAGAAAGCCTAACGTAAAAGTGGCCATGATACATCGTTTAATGGTAAAATTCTTTCTATTAAAGATAAAAACAGTCCACCAAAAGCGGACGCGGGTGGAGACCAAGTGTTAAATCTTCCATTATCTGTACTCATCCTAAACGGATCGAAGTCGTCGGACGACTTCCGTATCGTTGCATGGAAATGGACACGGTCTGGATCTGGATTAGCCGCTGGGACTGTTATATTGAATTCTGATACAAAACCCGTGCTTATGGTAAGGTTAAATTTAATTAATTATTATATTTTTTATATTAGATATAAGTATTTAAATTCATATACTAATGAAAAAATCATTGAGCTCATCGTTCCCTAATTGACAGCTCCTGACTGTAAACCATTCTCTTCCTTCAAACACTCGACAGAATTAATTGTTGTCAATTTCCCGCAATGGCAAGACAAAACGCGGTGTTCAGTTCTAGTATTTGATACGTAATGTCCCGATTTCGAACTAGGTCCTTATACCCTGTTACATTACGAGGGATAAATGTAAAGCTAAACAAAAAGATTGTTAATAATATGTTAATCATTTCAATGTCACTCTAGAGTCTAGAGAATTTCGTTATCTTAGGTATTTTTTTAAATCAAATAATTAAATATACGTTTAATTATATTGAATCAAATAAATATTTTCTAATCCCTTTTTTAGTTAACCAACATAGAAGCCGGTAGATACGTATTCGAACTAACAGTGACTGATGACCAGGGCGAATCCGACAGGGACACAGTCAGTGTACAAGTGAAACCGGACCCTCTGGATATGAAACTTCTAGAAATGACATTAAATATTCCTGTTTCAACATTTACGAAAAGTCAACTCGATTCTTTCGTACAAAAGATGACATTGCTTCTTAAAGACGGTATAACGGTGAACGTAACTGAGATACACGGGGAAGTGGATACCGGCAATACATTGATTGTATTCTTTTTATCTGAGAAGGTACTTTATTTAATTTTATTAATTGTTTTATAGATTTTTATGTTGGAAGTGTTTTATCACTGAAGATTATCTGTTTATATGGATAGAATACAATGTCGTTTAACGCCAATGGTACTATGTTCTTTTTTATGTAGAATTTCAATGAATTTGAAGACATAAGTATATTAGGTTAAAGCATCCTCGTCGGCTTGACTTGCCAGCGAATTTGTGGGTATTACCTGTTAAGAGAAGTTGAAGATATTATCTACTGTTTTTATATTCTTGGGCTTGTATCAATAAATTGCTGTTAAATTTGAGATCTATCTTGAAATGCCGTTTTCATTTGATAAATATATAATGAATGAAAATGGTATCTTAAGATTGATATCAGTCTCGAGAGCGGCTTTTAAATACGGGCCTTTATCTTGAAACGAGGGAACCACATAGTGCACCGAAAAAAAATATAAGAGCCTTTGCTTCGAGTTATGTTAAGTAGTATTGAAGGTTGAAACGTTGTAATAATACTTCGGCACGTCTACAGTCGTCGGCCATGGAGGGTCTGGCGGCGCTGGCAATGGCGCGAGGCGCGGCTGTCGGCGCGGGCGCGCGACGCGTCCGTTCGCGTCGCTGCCTGTCGACCTGCTCGGGGCGTGGCACGTGCGACCAGGCCACGCGCACGTGCCGCTGCGACGCCTTCTGGATGCAGAGCCTGCTCACGCTGGCGCAGCCCGACACGCAGCCTGATTGCGGTCAGATATTGTTTTTTTATATATATATTTTTAACTTTATTCGTTTTTAATAATTTCTTTATTGCGTTTATAGAAGGATAGACAAAAGGAAACTAGCATTGTGAAAATGTGTTTTCGCTGAATTTTTGACATATAACATGTCATGTTACAAAACTTAACTTCGCACTTTGTCTTGTTACCAGAGCGAGAAAGGAAAATAATCCATACCCCCGAGTGAGAATTGAATCTTTTATTAATCGTCGGGCTTATGAAGAGACGCTATGTCGCTACACTACGGCGGCCTTAGCGATGCCTTAGATATAACACACAAGCCCAATTATACAATAAAAAAATAAATTTTTAAATTTTGCGTGACTTTTACGAAAACGCTGGAAAGCTTTGCTGATCTATCATGATATCAGTTGGTCTTGTAATTAAGGCTTTGATATTGGTATAACCTATGCACAAAACCATATGACATCAAATCATGGATTTCATGGAGATTGGATCATGGATTTGAAAATACTATTAAAGATATGAAAATTTACATTGTTTTAAATATTATTTTTGAAAGAGCGAAAAAATATTAAATATTTCACTGCCACGAGTGGCAAGCGAATGTTATGATGTCTTTAAATTCCTAATGAGATAATTATGTTCCCGTGCAGACTGGTCGGTGGTGTACGCGAGCGTGTGCGGTGTGGCGGCGCTGTGCGCGGCGTGTGGGGCTGCATACGCGTGCACGCGCGCGCTTCGACGCCTGTGCGCGCCGCGCCGCCGCCCACAGCGACCCAACTACCGCCTGCTGCCCTTCGCCGACCAGGAGGAGAAGCCATGTACGTATATACACCCTCATCACTCGACTGTTTATTTAATACAGTCATCGTTTCTTTTTTTAATAAATGGCGACGTCAGCGTCTTGTAAAATAAGATTTGCAAATTAAGATATCGGTAGGACCCTTCAGTTCTTTTTATATATGTGTAGACGGCCTTATTTTCACAGTCATGGTCAACTTATTGACTATATAGACTTCCGCCTTTTATATGTCACCATACGCATAAAAATTAAACATAATGGGATACGAACCTGCGCCACTTGAAAGCCACCTATGCGCACTGACACGTAACCAAGCCTTCTTCGTGCGTAAATACATTTTTTGCCGGGACCTGCACTTTAGCTTTTAACAGGTACGTGTAAATAAGGTTTTTTTTTTTTTCGAGGAAAATTTTATTGTAAGTAAAATTATCGGGGGTGCGCACGGTTCACCAGGCTCCTCCCCTTCCTACACCTATGCATGCATTCTTATAAATCTACGTCAAAAATTAAAGTATAGAACGTATATAGAGAGGCATGTACCATTAGTGATCAAAGAACTATGTTATTAGCCTCTAGCACAAACACTACGTCCAAAGGTATCCCTACTATGGAAAACTAAGCTTAGCTTCACGCTCTATCCATATATCATGGTAGCTAGAAGGAACGAAGGGTCCAGATGCTTCCTATGTAAAGTCTAGTATCATTGACAACCAGTCTTTACAAAAGTCCGAGGTCTCCCCAAGCCCTCTTAAAATTCTTTTCTTGCAATTCTTTCATCACTCATTCCCTTGACGTGCCCAAACGAGCAGGTTTCGATCCGATTTATTCATCATTTTCATTCTTTTCTTCTTTGAAATACCACTTTTAAAATATGTAAAATAATAAAAAATACAATTTATTACAGTCGCTAACAAAGATATATCAGAGACCGACACGGACTCAGACGTGCTGTACGAGACTAAAAGCAAGATGACCTCGTTTGGTGCTCGCGCCATGAACGGAGAAGTAAATAATTGGAAGAATGGTCATGCGAAACCTTCTAGAAAGATCAAGACGTAGCTCGATCACAACGTGGACACGGTAATGTCCACAATAATGTAATGTTATAAATGAAAACAGTGTGATAGTATAACGTATGAAGCTATCAGTGTAAATGTGGTTTTATTGCTTTTTTAAAATAGTAAGTTTGGTTCTTAATTATTTTGTTGTTATATATCTTTTAAAGGTATTTATCACAACCAATTTTAAATAAACCAATTCTTATATAATTTTTTATACAAAATTCTTTACTTATTGCGTCCCAAATAAGTTATCTTTAACTGTTGATAACGTTAACCGAAGCAACTTTTTTGAATTATAATTACCTATATCGGATATTTTTAGCTAAACAAAAGCTCTTAAATATTGTAAATATATATATCACAAAAGTGTCTATGATTTTTAAATATACTTTTTCTTTTATTTTGCACAGAAATTAAATCATCAGCTTGAACTTGTATCAAAAGATGGAATATTAAATATAATAAAGTATGCTTAATATTACAATATATAACACCTATAGTTATCTCCATTCCATCTCTCCGTGTCGACAAAAATAAAATAGTTATTAAATTTAGATTATAACAAGATTTGAATCTATGGTCATTTGTATAACTTGAGTTAATTAAGCTATAAGTCCACATCCACTACGACGATATTTCATAAAGTAATCATATTTTATATAACATTTTTCATATATTATATTATTTTCTCGCATATAGCAGGGTGTATGTAATGTATGAAATATTATTTCTTTTATACTTTGCCCAGGTATTCTATACAATATCGAATGGGCAGCTGTTAATGTGTGTATAAATAGGGCATCCTTGCTCTATTTATAGGGGGAGATATGTGGCCAGACATAAACGTGTTGCCACTTTTTTACTTGCTTGCATTTCATGCAGTTTTTTATCGGTACAAACATATGTACTAACGCCACCGCAGCTATATATTTGCCGGACTTTAAAAACAGTTTAGGTTAGCTTAGTTATTTATAAGATTAAAAGTATCTAACCCGCGATTAAAAACCGCTACATCTGTATCTCGAATGTAGGAATAGAGACAAAGGTCTAATTATTTTATACCTTGCGGGCAGGTACTCTATACAATCCCTTTATTTGTTACCTATGTAAAGTATGCACTGAACAAAAACATTTATAATATTTTATACATTGCCTGGACGCCCCAGGTATTCTATACATTATGGAGGTATATATGGAGGAATCACACAGATAGCCGCCAAAACATAGATACAATACTTACACACATATATACTTATGCAAAAAAAAAACGGTTTTGCATTTTATCACTTTTGTCTTGACACCTTCAAATATAATTAATTTACGCTGCACATTAAGTGATAATACACTAAAGCTTAGTATAAAATTAAATCAAATAAAAATGTAAATTTTAGTTTTTTATTACATAATACTATGTAATTTATGCTGTCGATATTTTTTTCTGATTTACATTAACATATTGCGGCGTACGGTTGTACATTTAAATTTATTTTGTTTTTTCAACTAAATGATTCATATTACAATCATCTGTTCACATAAATATAATTTCCTAGAAATATTATTATATAATAAGTAAGTCAGCAAATTTCCGATGAATGACCTATTTTGTATTAAGCCAGATGAGTTCTTTTATAATTATAATTTATATCTTGTAATACTTATTTTGACATTAAACTCGCACAAATAACTTTATATCTAATAGAAAATCTCAAAAGATTTTAAACGCTATTAAATGTAATTATAATTTAAATATATTTAAACAATTTTTTCTTATTTTTAATAAACATATAAATTGTATTAATTAAGCAACGTTTCCATTCCTTTTTATATTATTATGTTAAACAGAAGAAGTTCAAATGTATAATTAAAAGAGAAATGTCAAATTCTTTCATTGTTTAGCTAAGTCATTGTAATTAAAAATAAGTGATTACCATTTATAGAAACAGTGAAGACAAGTATTAAGTACAATATTAACGTGTAAATTAAAGTTTATAATATATAGTATAAAATGATTTTCATAGTTATATCAAAGTTTTACAAATTATTTTTTTCTTTGTCAATCGTAATTCTATGCATAACATAAATATCAAAATCTAAATATTTACATCATACGTAAGTTTTATATTATTATACTGACTTTAAAACAATTATATTATATTTTAAAGGATATGATTAGGAGCTATCCATAAATTATCAAAGCACGGTAAGGTCTCCTCTACCTTACGAGAGGGACGAGGTCGACAGTTTGACATGGGAAGGGGGTCCTAATTTTTATGACGTCACATTTAAAAATATAATATATTAACATAATTTCAGAACAACTACAATTTAGTAGTTTCTCATTGTAAAATGGAACAATATGGATGGCTTCTTATTATTATTTTAACAGCTAAGTACTTAATGTTGCTACAATCAATAAAAGCATAATTAGATTGAAATGCTGATGCCGATGTATTATAGTTAAACGTTATAGTTAGAAATAGTGGTAGTATATTTTTTTTGTCAAAAGACATAATATTCTAGTCGTAAATATAGTGATATATAAAGTATTTCCAATTTTATATCACATGGACTCCATGCCCATTCTACACGATTTTAAATAAATGTAAATGTTAATGACGAAATTATTTAGTTATTCTTATTTTGTGGTGTGATACAGAAATAAAAGGCATATATAAGAAAACTGATTCTTTTATTATACGAAGATATTGCTTCAATTTACTACAAACTACAGAAAAATTAAAGCAACATGACAAATCCATAGCACAACTATAACTGGCCTATCAAAGTACAACAAGTAAGCAGTGAACAGTTATGATTTTAATTTTAAAAACAGTAATTATTATATTATTTTTTCTTAGATATAGTTGCCAAAGTATATATTGATAATATAGCCCGACAAGAACTTCCAAGAGTTTTCGGAGGTACCGCTACCCCGCGAGCCTAATCACAACACTAAAGTACAGTAGAACGCGACGTCAAGTGTCATTTACTGCGCCAGTTTGTATATATGATACAAAATAACGCCGCTTATCGAATATTATGCAAACGACTGTACAGTGTACATACGGGCGATTAACTCGTGCCTGTGTTCAGAAACTTCTTAAAGTATTTCTCACATACTCTATTAATACACCAACACCTTTAATCTAAATGTGCTTCCCTCTTGGCTAAATCTAACTAACATAAGCACTTGGATTTACGTAATTCCAAAATAGCATTTACTTAAAATGCTTAAGGCCACTTAAGAGTGGAATGCATGATAGCATCAATAAATTATTTTAAATAATAAATTAAACATAAGCTTTGGGCTTTAACTATGTAGTGTATAAACAATATATAATTATATAAGTAATAGTTATATTATTCTGTTTTTTATTGTACAATCTTAATTAATATATGTAGATAAATAACAAGAAGCTAAATTGATAATGAGTTTCTTATATATTTTTCCAGAAGCTTTGTTCATGATACTATTACAAATATATTCAAAGTCATATATATAAATAGTATTACACAAGTAACACATTGTTGACATAATTATATTCCTCCCATACATAATTGTAATAATACATAATTGTAACGAAATCATATCTTAAGAATTGTGTATGAAATATTGTAACAATAGTTATTGCTTTGTTGCTCCAGCAGTCTATAAAATTTAAAGCTAAATCACTGGGATTTAAATGTAATAATTATATTTTATTAATAATTTGTTAATGAGCAGTCAAAAAATTGTAAAACATAGACAGTTAGTGTAGCCACATATTACACATTTTTTCTGGCATATCACAGTAGGCATAGGCAAGTTAGCATCAAGACGCTCAATTGTGTCTAAATTACCCCCAAGTGGGGATTGAACCCACAACCTATTTACTGCTCTACAGCACAATTTTGCATGTATTCATTTAAAAAAATTTGACCAACAAATAAATATATGAAAAATTTAATTATAATAAAGTGATCATAATATCAAAGAAAAAATATAAATTAAAACATTTGTAAATAAATAATATAAAATTTTAAAAATGTATTATTACATAATCTGACTATGGAATATTTTAGAATTTAATTTCAAACTACATCCAATTTATCTTATCTTATAAACGTATACCTAATTTTTAATAGCCAGAACACAATAATATCTTACGTAATCACACATCCAATTTAATTTATTTCATTCAAGTACTGGAATTTAAATATTTTTAGACTTATTATTTAGCCTTTTTCTTTCCTGATTTCACAGTTGATTCAACTTCCTTAGACCATACTGCTCTGTTCAAAGATTCACCTAGTATGTACAGACCAAAAACAAATCCAAGACTGAATAAATAGAAGAATATTCTTAAAGGCCAGTTAATAACAGAAAGAATTGGATACACCCAGCTTCCTGTCTTAAAGTATATAAAATGAATCCACACTACATAGCATAGCATAAAAATGCTTAATATGGACAACCCCCTTTTACGAGTAGAATACATTCTAAACGAGGTAACTAATTCTATAATAATACAAATTACAATATTAGAGTGCATAACATGATTTAACCATGTAGGAAAATATGCATCCATCATCCGAGGTAATATAAGTTCCCTATCAACTGCATAAATACCCCAAAATGTTATACCTACAAACAGTGCCAATGGAAATGCCAATGAACTAAATAATATATCTTTACATCTTCTGATCAGCGGTTTATTAGAAGGTGCCGCATCATTAGTGCCAATGAGGTCATTGAAGAAAGCCAGTGAGAAGTAAATAGTTTGTAGCAACTGCAAATAAAGTTAATATTTATTTCATATATGTATATCAAAATATATATTCCATACAAATAATAATATTTACCGCATTTAAGTAAGTCAAGTATTTTAACTTTCCCCCAAACGGGGTTACTGTTGTCGATGTACTAGGTATTTTTACATAAGTGTAATCGTAATAACAACCAAAAAAGAATTGAATTGCACATGAAAGGTGAAATAAAACTTTCAACATTTTTTATTATTAAGAATTGTAACTTCAGAATTTTACGAGTATACAAACAGGATTGTGAACGAGTTTGACAAACACTACACTTTCACTACGCGATGCACTTAAGAATATTTAATAGTATAATTAGACGTTTTGTGAATGAAATAATATATCTGTGTCTCCAAACTATCCAAAAATATTTTATTCCTACAAGCCTGTAAGTGCCAGTAAGCACTTTATCAATATCAATGAGTATACAACAGAATTGAATATAAATTATAATATGACATTTGGCGTTTCATAAATCAGTTGAATTTGACAGTTAGTACCTATGTTATTACTAGTCGTCGCCCGCAACTTTGTTTGCATGGACTTCATAACGTAAAATGGAAAATGTTTTTTTTTTTCGTTTCCAAGTAATAATTAATCTATATTATACATTAATACAGAAAGCTAAACCGTTGAAAGAAATATATCGAATATTGTCATATTAAATATTTACATACTGTCAGTATGTTAATATTTTACAGTATGTAACTTTTGGAAAGTTCATTATGTTATGTCTTAATTATGTTTTATTTGCCCATATTTCACACAGAAATTAAAATCAAATAATATATTTATTTATTTAAATAATTTAAAGTTTAATTTATATATTTTAAATACATACTTTTCATATTTTTTAATGAACTACCTATATGCTATTAATGTACAAACCCTAAAAGAATCAGTTTTGGAATATTATTATGAAAGATATTATCAATTTATTATTAAATATGTTATGTAAAAAAACAATTTTAGATAAATTTAGATAAGATATAATTTCATAAAATAAAAATAATAAGTAGTAGGTAAGTAATAATACAATCACAGACCACGTAATAGTATAATATATTAAAAAAAAAAATGTTATATAGGTGGTAATTTAGCGTAAGGTTGGGGTGCGAGATCTGGAATGGGGGCGGTGAAGGCAGGCTGAGACCGTGTATAGCGTTGCGCCGGCAGCTCTGGCAACGCGCCGCGCACCAGGCGTCGGAGCGCGGCGTTACGTTGCCGCAAATGTAATACGTCTTCATGGATGCGCTCACGTTCTGTGTACGTAGACAAAACCGTAGAGATCATTATAATAACTGCAAAAAGTCGTAGCGCAGTGGGAATAAACGGGACAGGTTGTGGGTTCAATTCCCATTGGGGAAAATGGAATATTATACATATATACATTTTAATTGCCTCGTTCTGATAACGAGATACAGCGCGTCATTAAGTTCCGCCACTCAACACGCAATGCTTCCATAATTCGGCAAAAAATGGGGAACGGAGTTTCTTCCTTTCCTATCCTGCTCTTTGCGGGACACAGCGTTTGGATTATACAAAAAAAATATTATTACATTAAATATTAAAATATTTTATACGAAATATATTTTTTCACTTAACATACCCTGTAAAATATGCAAATAATTATTTAAACCGGTGAGCAATCCATCCCAAAATCGATCTTTTTCAGATGAGAACAAGTGTTTCCATTGTGACCAGTATTGCTCTATTTCTTGAGTTGTCAGTTGACGGGAAGGCGTTGTAAAATCTGGTGCTTTTACACTATCTCTATAAAATAATAATCATTATATTAATATTATTAAAAAAAATTAAAATATTATTATATTATTGATTATACTTAAAAAATGGTATAAACTTACAAAATGTCATATAGCTTCCTCTTTTCAGGTGGAACAAACACGGCCATAAATTCATTAAGTGCTGTCAATACTTGCATAGGCTCTATTTCTAAATGATGTCCAACTGAAATATAAACCAATAATTTTATTTATAGGTCAATATAATTATTTCAAATTTGAGAAATTAAGACAGCTGTAATTTAGTAAGCGATGGTCGCCGACTTTAGATATTAGGTACATTTTTTTTCTACCAACATTAAGTTAGATATAATAAAAAAATAAGTATGTGAGAAAAAGTCAAAGATCAGAAAAAAATGATTTTGAAAGAATTATTTATTCACATAAATACAAATTGAAGTACGTATATATATTTAAATTTGTATTTTCATTTCTTCGCTCTGGTGTCGAGGCGAAGCGCGGCATTAACTTCCGCCACTCAATACGCAATGCAGTCAGAAGACGGCGAAAAGTGGGGAACGGAGTGTCTTAACATTCCGTTCCCTCTGCCTACCCTGTTGTGTGTGTGATAGACCGTGAAGCTGATTATGTATATTTTTAAAAAGGAAACACNGTTTAAGACTTATGTGATTTTCTCATAGATACCATTGTCAGACATGAACCAAAAAAATGGGACCATTCGGGAAGCTTCACCTTTCAAACAAAAAAAAATTTTCAAAATCGGTTCACCCAGTCAAAAGTTATGAGGTAACAAACATAAAAAAAAAATAAAAAAAAATACAGTCGAATTGATAACCTCCTTTTCTTACAGAAGTCGGTTAAAAAAATAAGTAAGTATGTGAGAAAAAGTCAAAGGTCAGAAAATGATTTTGAAAGAATTATTTATTTACATAAATACAAATTGAAGTACGTATATATATTTAAATTAGTATTTTCATTTCTTCGCTCTGGTGTCGAGGCAAAGCGCGGCATTAACTTCCGCCACTCAATACGCAATGCAGTCAGAAGACGGCGAAAAGTGGGGAACGGAGTGTCTTAACATCCCGTTCCCTCTGCCTACCCTGTTGTGTGTGGGATAGACCGTGAAGCTGATTATGTATATTTTTAAAAAGGAAACACCATATCTAAAATATAGCCAGTGGCGTAGCTTAGAGTATTTGCTGCCCGGTGCGGGGGACTTGATGCCCTTTAAAATGGTCTAAGGTCTAAAAACAAAGAAAAAACAAAGTAATCGTCGACTTTGATGCCCCTTTTCCTTTTGATGCCCGGTGCGACCGCAACGCTCGCACCCCCCTAGCTACGCTACTGAATATAGCTATTCTAAAAGTTGAAGCAGTTTGGTAGGTACATCTTGTAGTGTAAGTAATATACAACGCAAAAAAAAAAACTAACGGAGATGATCGATCGAAAAAAATCAGAAAGCTTAAAAATATAAGCATACAGCACTAACCTGGACATAGAAACGGGTTAGCTTTCTTAGTTGTGACGAGGGTGGGCTGCGAAGACACCGTGACGCCGCGCCCACGACGCACCGACATCTCTGAAGCGCTCTCCACAATAGACGTTGTCACTTACACGTAAAAAATATTATAAATTATTATATTACTAAAGAATTAAAATATTATGCATTGCGTATACTATATGCCGAAGCTTGATTGCATTGTGCATTTAATTTGATTGTTTTTTTTTACTTTTCTCAACCTGGTAATTGGTTAACCAGATACTCTTACATTTTCTGTTTACCATATAGATTCGTAGGATAAGAAAGTATATATGTACTCTATAAATTGGTAGTTCTAGTACATGCACTTTGTACCTTTAGGATCACCGCATTTTTGTAATATTTCATCAGCTTCCGCCACGAGAAGCTGATCAGCGGGTGACAAATCCTGAGATCTGCAAAATACTTGGTGATAAGGATGTACCTATATTCCATATAAATATATATTATACATTTTCAATCAAATCTTCGATAATAGTACCTCCGTCATTTCTAAAGACGAGCCACTTAAAAAAAGGAATAATATTTTTTTAAGAAAATAATATATGTATTTTACATTAAATTTTAAGCGTAATCTTTATAATGTAAACAGAAAAAACACAAGGCATTAATTAAACACATTACTTAAAGCCGACATGAATGGAACGCGATGTGCTCGCAGATATGCTTCTGGCCACGCTTGAGCGGATCCTTGTTGATGATCTTTCTCCTTAAAACATTTTACAAATAATAATATTAATAATTATTTGCTATACTAGTTCCTGGAGTGAGACCTCCCGGACACTCAAGAAAGCGTTGGTTGGATGTCGTGATGCAGGACATGAGAGTCAATGGTCTAACCACCCAGGACGCAAAAGACCGTGCAAATTGGAGTAGGTGGAGTAGGAAGGCAGTCCCTGGCAAGAGCCGGGATTAATGCCAGGAAGAAGAAGAATATTAATAATAAACTTTTAAAATTTACAAGGCCTTTTAATAAATTATATAAAGAAAAAAAAAGGAATATTACAAAAAAATACCTCTTATTGCTTTGGCGCTTATGCTGACGTGATGAGAATCTTCTAAAGATGCCATCTGGATAAAACATATAAATTTATTTTAATTATATTTCTTATTTACTTATTATTACAGCGAAATATGGCGTGGTAACAACAGCATTAATAAGAAAATAAAAACTAGAGGTATTTAGTGGTACAAATAAAAATATAGGTACATATATAATTAAGTTCTTATAATTATAAATATTAAATAAAAGTAGTTAAATACCGCCATAGCTGAAGGTTCCATAACATCAGATATCGCTTCTAATCCCACACATATTGGACAAAACGCATAATTTAAAAATATTTTGCACAACAAGTCGATATCGTCTTCCGATTGTATCTCCAAGGCCTGAAAGAAATATTTAAAATAATAAAATAATTTTAAAATATCTACAAACATATTATGTATACATTTCTTTTATGAATTTACCATAAAAATAGAATCCAAGGTACATAGCTTCCTCGAAGTCAATGGGTATTTATCTATAAGTTTCAACAATCGATCTTCTATCAAAAACCCTGTGTTGTCTGCAACTAGTTGTAAAATGTGACGAATCTTAAATAAAAAATTAAGTGGGTTACAATCATTATAATGTTTTAATTAGGTTAGGCAAGTCGTGGCGCAGAAGCGCAAGTCTGTGACTGCCAACGCCACTGGTTGCGGGTTCGATCACCACTCGAGGAAATTAAATATTAATTAAAATTTATATTTTCATTTCTTCGCTCTGGGGTCGACGCAAAGCGCGGCGTTGAGTTCCACCACTCAACATGCTCCTCCTCCAGAATTTGGCGGAAAATGGGGAACGAAGTGTCTTACCACTAGGTTTCCTCGCTTATTCTGCAGTGTGTAGGATACAAAGTGAAGCTATTTATTTTTATAATTAGGTAAAAGTAAGTAAAAAATTCACCAGTTTATCTTTAGCTTCATTTGCGGCTGCATTTTTTGGATCAACCAAATCTGTTCCATCCAAGCTATTATTTTTAGCCGAATCCTTTGTCTCTGTATGATTTTGTTAATTTTTCTATTAATATAATGCGATTAAACAACAAGTAAAGCAAAAATAAAAATTAAATAAATGTTCATTGAATATCTATTTCATTTAATTTTTATTGCGGTGCGTCTCTGGTGAAATCCATTAAAGGATTGGCGTGAGTACGGAATACCGCAAACATCAAATGTTCAAAACATATGATATCCAAAAAATATAATTACTTACTCTATGCGATTTATTGAAGTACCTAATAAGTAATTAAAGTTTGGTTTAAAATGTGTAAAACTCGTGAAATTCAATCTTTTTTTTTAAATAAATAGAGGATTTACATTTCATACATTCACATGCCTACATGATTTTAAACTTATACTTGTATTGTAATGTATTCGATACTTATACTATGAACATTATACACACATACATATTTTCTACAGTTATGGGCAGCAAGAGCTAGAAGATTTGCTAATAATAAATATGAGGGCATCGTGGCGCAGTAGAACAGTGTCTGAAACGCGATGCTTGTGGGTTCTATTTGCTCTGGGAGAAATTTCCTCGCTCTGGTATAAAAAATCTTGTAGATCAATAAACTTAATACCATATTTAGATATAGGATTCTTGGGTGGCGCTGGTGGAGGCGGCGGTGGTGGCTCAGCGAGGATATGAGCGTGAAGCGCTACCTCCGCTTGTATCACACTTTGCGCTAATTCACTACAACGCGCCGCCGACATTCGCCACACCTGCAAAAGCGAAAAGTAACTGAAATAAATAAATAATTTAATCAGCTTCACGCTGTATCCCGCACACAGTAGGGTAGACAACATTTTGAAGCAATTCGTGTTGAGTCGCGGAACTCAACGCCAAGCTTTTGATTTGGTATCTTGGTTACTATGGCAAATATATATTTCAAAACTGTAAATATGTAGGTATTTGTTACTAACCTGGCTGAACTTGTAATTATTGACATGCGAAAAATGTTTACATTTTTTTTCTAAATCGTCCATCGCCTGCATAAGTTTAACAATTTCCGCGTCCGCCTTAATCTCTTCAATGGCGCCGTCCTCTGCAGCTTTTCGAATTTTAGCCCGCAACGTATTCGCCAAATCTGACATTTTGTTAAGTTTTCGCTTCTGCTGAGATCGGACAAAGACATTTTCCTCTTCCCTCTTCTTTAAAACCTATATACAAAACGAAAAATTTAATATTATTATAAAAAGTAAATGTAGAATTGTTTGGGACAGATAGTACGTTAGGTAGTAAAAGAAAATTAAGAATAATAAATAATTTGAACTAACTTGGTAATTATATCCGATCTTTTCGGTATTTATGATGCAAGTAGCTTTTAATTTTTCCAATTCTTTTTGTAGTTCCTGAATTAACGTTTCAAGTTCTATTTTGGCTTCGCGATATTTTGCGTGATGGTCCCACATTATAGATTCCATTTCCTCTTTATGTTCATCGAGCTGTTAATTAACAATAGTAAATTGTACTGGTAAGGTAGATATCCACTACTGTATAAGTAAACATATTATAATTATACTTATAATATAAATTCCTAAAACTGAAATATATAATTACCTAATATCTTTCGAATTCACAAACTTGTTTTATTTCAAATTTAAAATACCTAAAATAGTAGGTACGTCTTAATAGCTATAACAACTATACTATATTTGGGTTACAGGTGCAAGTTCAAAGACAAGGAGATGTAACCATCACTTACTAAGGTATTTACTGTGAACTCTTACATTTACATTAGTTTTGTATTTTAATTCAATAATTTTCTTTTATAATCATAAATTTCATTGTGTCGCTCTTATGATGACTTAGGTTGCTTAGAGCCTTCTTGTTGCAATCCTAAAACATCTTCAAACACTTCTAAACATTAAAAAAAACCTCAAATAAAAAAAAAAGTCAATCACCTGTTGGGACTTATATTCCATATGGGCTATTTCTTCCTTGTCTCGCTGTTTGTAAAGCGCTTCCCATCGCTTGTTGTTGTGGTCCACCATGGCCTCACGTTCAATGTTAATTGCTTGTTCTATTAGAAATAACTGCTTCTCATAAGCTCTTTGCATTATTGTTATTTGTTTCTCTACTCTCTCTGAGAGTTCTTTGATATCTTTGTCCTAAATGTCAGAAAAATATTAAAATTTAACCACACGATTTAATAGAGGCCGTCATGGCGCAGCGGCACAAGCGTGTGATTGTAAGCGCGACGATAGTGGGTGCGATTCCCACTCGGGGAACAAAGTCTATATCTACGAGGGGCATTCAAAAAGTAAGTTTCCCTAGTTTTAAAATGATGTAAGAAACAATTAGTAGGGTAAAAAACGCATATTTATTTATTATTTGAAACATAAACCGTGTCCTAACACTAGGTTCCCTCTGCATTGCTGGGCACAGCGTGAAGATAAAAAAGAAAAACATATAAGTAGTACATTACTCATAACTTTATTATTAAACGTAATTTTTTTATTTTGATATTATTGACAAATATTACAACATAAATTGGACCTGTTTATCCAAATCTTCATAATAAGCAATATCCATTCTACATAAATCCTGCTTCAATTCGTTAATCAAATTATCTTTTTGCTGTAGCAAATTTTGACATTTAATATTTTGCTCTTTGACAGAGGCGTCTATGTCGAGAGGATCCTTAATTAACAGCATCGCTTCCCAGTTCGAAGTGATTGCGTCGTACTGCAACTGAACCTCTGCTGCTTCCGATTCTATTTTGAACATGGAATCTAAACAAAAACATACCTAACTGAATCATTTAATAACAATACAAATAAAACAATTGTCATCTAATAAAAAAAACCAGACAAGCTTCGGCTCGCCCAGCGAGTGTTCCGTACAAAAATTGAAGGTCTCGAACTCCCCCTGACAAATACCTATATTAAAAACGATGATGTTTATAATTAATTGAATCATAAATGACAACTTGCTATTTACCTTTCATTTTATCTGAAAACAAAGATCGCCGTATAACTTCCCTTTCATCGGTGGTAACCTTAACATTCGTAACTTTAGCGGCTCCATCTAATGATAAACGTTGTAATTCCTCAGCAGCAGCAGCCGTTGCCTGCTCTATAGGACCAGGTTCTTCTTCTTTAAATATATCTTCTGAAGGTTGATCAGCTCTAAATATATATTAATAAATATTTTAAATAAGTGATTAATTTTAAGCTTAGAGAATCGTTATTTTCTGTAGTATTAAAAACTATAAAAATAAGGCTTTTGTAGCATGTAAGACCGATCTTTTTTACAAACCGATCTACAGCATATGAAGCAGAAAAAATANTTATTCGAAAGAAGTTCAATTTATTGCTTATTATTTTATCTGAATTATACTACAAAATATACAATATGTAATATTTTTTATATCAGTTTCACAGTGTATCCCACTTGTAGCAAGGTAGGCAGAGGGAATCTAGTGTCAAGATACTCCGTTCCCTACTTTACGCTGAATTTTTCGAGGCATTACGTTTTGAGCGGCGGAACCTAACGCCGCGGTCTTGCCTTAAAATGTTATTAAATAAATAAATATATTAAGTAAAAAAGGATGCTAGGTAATAAAATTGTATGTAAATATTATCATTTCTATCTATCGCACTTTATATATTTTTTTTGTAGGAGTATATTAAATATATTTATAGATACATCTTATCTTAACCTTTTGAGAGCTTCCTGACGACGTTTGATTCGTAAAGCCCTAGCTGCTTTCCTCTCATCAGGATCCTGTGATGAAACCTGTGGTTCTTTTGGAGCAAGGACATCTTCCTCTTCATTTCCAAACATATCACCTATTGTATATTTTGTAGTATAATTCAGATAAAATAATAAGCAATAAATTGAACTTCTTTCGAATAAACAAAAAATTGATCAAACATTAAAGCAATAACACATTGACAACAGCAAAGTTGTCATGACGATTATAATTACAAGTTATTATATCCTTTTTTTCTTATTTTTATTTTCAAGGTACCATCCATAAGTAAAATAAATGCTAAAAGATTCTTAATTAAAATGCATTTTTAATAAGTTATAGATAAATGACTCCAGTTTTAAAGTATTTATTACAAAAACATAAAGTAAAATTATTATTAAAAAAATATAAGTAAAATTGCTAGTACTATTTCTGAATAGTACAATATATAAATATAAATACTAATTAATTTCATGTTTATAGAATGAAGGATAAATAAGGTACATAGAGAAATAAAAGATGTAGTATTTTATTAACTTTTTATTACTTAATTTACTTTTTGCTGTTAAGGATGATACCATCGTATTTCTGTTGGAACCACTTCATGGCGTCTTCCTTCGTCAAACGATGTTGGAAGCCAACTTTGCCAGTCTTGCGTCGTCTGTGTGCTACATTGAATCCTAAAAACAAAAATATATTTTAGCTACTTAGTATTAAAATAATTGTTAATCCAAATAATACGACAGGATATAAAAAAATATGGAAACAAACACTGACTTATTATACTTGACAATCAATAATTCTATTTAATTATATACCAATACAGTATTTAAGAAATATATAATTATAATGTTAAAGTATTCACTCAATACGCAATGCCTCCAGAATTCGGCAGAAAGTGGGGAACAGTGTCTTAACACAAGGTTCCCTTTGCCTGCCCTGCTGTGTGCGGGATACAGCATGAAGCTGATTTGATTTTATTAAAGTATTGCAGAGTTAAATTGATATTTTAGGTATAAAAACTTAATTTTAACACAATTTTAAATAAACCTGATATTTTACATAAAATACCTAAACATATGTTCCTTAAACTTTATAGAAAATAATTATATAATTATTCTCTTGTTGAGCCAAGTTTATTTTTGCACACAATTTACAGAGTGAAAATTCTATATTTTCGCTCTTGAACAAATGTGCTATACTAAATTTATTTATTATAAGAATATATAATTAATGATGTGTAATGTTAATCACCAATACAAATTTATTGTACTATTTTAAAATAAATAAATAAAGTGTCTGTTTACAGAATAGTCGTGACTATGCTTGTAAGTTTGTTAATTTCCACAAATTATATCTTACCTGGCCTTCCAAGTACGACGTAGAAGTCAAGACCATAGATACCGATGGAAGGATCATACTTGATACCCAAATCAATGTGTTCCTGGATACCAAAACCAAAGTTTCCAGTTGCAGAGAAGTTGTCACGTCTCAATTCATATTCCCTTACCTAAAATAGGAAGCAAAGATGAGATTATTTACCATTCCAAGGAACACCAAGCAGGTGAGTTTAGAAAGACAATGCCTTACAACTAAAGTTACAGTAAAAGGCACATTAACAACAGTGTGCCACAATAACCTCATTCATTTAAATTAAAAATTATTAATTAAATTGGATTTAAGATTTAAAATGTAATTTCACTGAGTATTCTGAGCAGTAAAATAAAAGTGCCCAGAAGTTGCAATTGGAAATGTTATTTTAGCACAGAATTACAAAGAAAAAACTATAAGCAGTTGTCTCTTGAACAATTTGTGCAAGTATAAAAAATATAATGCTTTATCACTAACATCAATGTAAACAAATACATAAATATAAAATCTTTACAAGAAAATTTATATGAAGCAAATATTTTTTATTGGTGTATAATATCAAATATCTTTATTATTGTTATAGTAATTATTTTCACATCTAATTATTTAGAAGCTGTCATAATTTTAAGTGTTGGTTTGGAATGATTGTCAACATATAAGCATAAAATAATAAAATTTCTAGAGGAACATAGTTAAGTTTGATATATTAAATAATATTATGTAAAATTTCTGTATTACAAAAATAATAACAAAACTGAGAACATTGTGTTGAAATTAGAAAGAAGCACATTGATAGTAGCTTCAATCTTCACTCAGGAATGATTGTATTTAAATAATTTTTATTTCCACTTTGGTAATCAACATGTGGCACTGATTTCTGCTAATGCTATTTGATAATTGGGTAAAAGTGAAGATGGGAGTGTCTTAACAATGGATTATTTTGCCTATTCTGGACTCATTTTTAAAAGTAATAGTACTATTTAAATTAACAAAACAAATAACTTAAATACCCACTTTTAATCCCCTTTCAAGAATTTCCTCAGCTTTAGCTCCACGAACAGTGCAGTGGACAGCAATTTTTTCATTACGACGGATACCAAAGGATCTGACAGTGTAACGAGCCTTGGAGAACACGGGCTGTTGACCAGTAAGCTGTTCCAACACCTAAAACATTTAATTATTTAATTATCAAAAGTACTTGTATAGTTATGATTGTTTTCAACACATATTTTAATATTAAATGTATTTTTTCTGAGTATTCTAAGCAGTAAGAGTAAAGTACCTAGAAGTTGCAATTCAAAATAATACTTTTGCATGATTTTATACAAAAAAACACAATATTGTTGTGGTTCATTAAACAAATTCATGCTGAATAATAGTCATAATACTAGTCGTGTTATATATATACATAACACAAATTTATAAAAAATAACTATTTCATTCAAAGAAATAGAACTTGTTGATTTTTAGTCGATCTGTAATTTGACATCACATTAAACAAATAACCTAAAAAAGTTATGTTCCTCGAAGTCTAATATTATGAACAATGCAAGTGCGAGTCCAGCAATGTATGAAATATTGTTTCTTACCTTAGCAGCACGTGTCAATCTGTCACCAGATTCACCGACACAGATGTTCAGGCACAATTTCCTGATGTGCAGATTCCGCATAACATTTTTGGAATGGTCTTTGGGAACCTTCTTCTCCTTCTTATCCTTTTTAAGGGCAGGATTTGCAGGCGGTGGTACACGCTGAAAATCATCATAACAGTAATCATAGGCACATATCAAATAAAATAACACAAAGTGCGGGTACACTTGGGCGAAAAGAACACTGTTAAATGAAAACTATACGCGAGTAGTATAAAATAAGCACGAGTTATTGACAATAATGACACGGTTATGTTATATTTTACTTAAAAAATATTAATGATGCATATTTTTCACTGATTATAATCGATAGTATTTGCGGACAAATATAAAACACCTACCGCCATGATTAAGAAATTTTAAAAGAAACTAAATGTCAATAATTTTTACCACAGACTATGTAAGCACCATAGACATTTAATATTTTTATATGCAACAACTACTACAAAATAGTAGTTTCTAAAAAAATACTTTTGTTAATTATATTGATTGTTAATACATGCATTACATTTCTTTTAACTAAGTAAATTTTTCAAAAAATTTTGTAAACATTTTATACCTCCAGAATTCGGCGGAAAGTGAGTGTCTTAATGCAAGTTCCCTCTGCTTACCCTGCTGTGGGCAGGATACACCGTAAATCTTATTTTTTATGACCAGCAATAACTTAATTATTTGCAACTTTTTAAAACACATTTTAATTTGGATTGATCAGCATACACCTCAGACTTACGGAAAAGCTTAAGATCGGTATTTTAACGTGGTTTAAGCCTAGTTCTTAATCAATTTCATTTTTAATAACAAAATGTTAATTGAAACTTCGAATTCTATAAATATTGCATTTAAAATATTAGTGAGTTTCATAGTATTTTAATATTATATTTGTAATGAAAATACTTATTATGACTTCTTTAAAATTATTCGTAATAAATACGTGATATTAATCCTGCATTAAATTCTATAATTGTATATTACACAGCAGGGTAGGCAGAGGGAACCTAATGTTAAGACAGCTTAGTGGCAGAACTCAACGCCGCGCTTTGCCTCGATACCACAGCGAAGAAAAGGAAATATAAACGTAAATAAATATTTCACTTCCTCGAGTGGGGATCAAAACCCACAACCGTCGCGTTACAGTCACCCTTGTGCCGCGGCGCCAAGACGGCCTCAACAATTGCTTATTAAATTAGTACATATATTTATGTAACGTAATCACTTAACACATTGCGGGGCAGTAGAACTACAGCAGGGTCTACTTATGCCAGAAAAAACGTGAATTGACACATCGGGATCGGGATATTTTGTTACGTTTAGCTGTAGTTTTATAGGCATCATTCTAGTATATTGCCATAAAATAAGTAAAAATAATACAGGTTCTGGATAATACAGGTGCAGTCTAGACGGCATTCAAAACTAGCCTAGACTAGTCGAATATATTTGAAGTATATTTTTATTTACTTCTTTTTAATCAGCTTCACGCTGTCTCCTACACATAGCAATTAGCGAGGCAAAACTACTACTAACACTCCGTTGCCAATAAAGAGACAAAAAAAAAGTGGGAAACGGAAGTGTCGTTTCTCCACCTTCCGCCGAATTCTCAAGGCATTGCCTATTACGGGCGGAACTGAACGCCATGCTTTGCCTCGTTACCACACTGAGGAAAATTAAAGTTTTATTTAATTTCCTGTAGTGGGAATCAAACCCTCAACCTATCGAGTTTAAAGTCGCACGCTTGTGTCGCACTACGACTGGCCTCATTCTCTGTTATCTAACAATCTCCATTACATATTTTTGTATTAATTACATTATTATATTATATACATTGTCTTTATTACATGTACTCATTAACCTTGTTTACGATGAGTTTTGAGAAAAAAACCGATTAAAGAATACTAACACTTTTTATATTTGGTCACTGCAATACAGAATAGTACAGAGGAAATGAGCCCTTCTGTGTACCTTTATTATAAAAGAATGTTCAATGTACTGCAAAATACTTTATCTGTAATACTTACTTAATAATACTTTACATTTATGAATTGAACGGAACTTACTATATAGAGAACATTAAAAAATACGGAACAAAAACTCCGCATAAGCTTTGTGATGGCCCCTAAATATATCTAGGATCAAATCTAATGTGCATACTATTTTAAAGGGTTTCGTGTTTTTTGGATTATATTGTTATCCGCTGAGTGTCCAACAGACAAGACGAAGGCAGAAAGTGAACGACCATTACAAACTTATATTTGTAATTCGTTTCAAACGACAGTCGTGCATGCGCCCGCATACTTAAGCTGGTCAACTTTTATAAGTTTTACTTCCAGTTAACCTACAATCACAAAAACCGTCCTACGTCCCAAAAATCCGTCACAAAAGCCGAAAATATACAAAAATGAGAATTTTGTGGTAAATTATAAAAAAAGTTATCATATTCTAATACCAGAACTTTTAATTTTTGACCGGTTGCAGTTGTACGCTGGTATAAATATTGTTATTACATTTACAATGTGTATATTATTATTAAAGTAATATCATTCATTTATGCATAAAAATCAGGTTTATTTCCAATGGTGAAAAAAAAAGTTGAAAACCCCATTTGCAACAAACGAGATAAATAGAGTAGTAGTTAGGGTAATTAAATTACCGAGCTAATGTATGTTTTTGAGCTTCAGGTACGCTGTACTTATCCCGAACATGGTGAGCTAAGCAGAACCGGGGAAACCATCAATATCAACAAAACGAACGGGAATCGAACTCACAACCTGTCACTTTTACAGTGTCCTAATTTTTTTTATTTAACTTCAATTTATCGTTTTCTTGCTAAATATACAATGTTTTTCACCAATACAAATTAGAATAAAAAAGGGTTGACGTTGAAGTTTTAATATTTTAATTACTATTAAACGAGCCACAGATTTGAAGAATAGGTAAATTTTTACTAAATTATTGAAGTTGTCAATATAAAAACGAAGTAAAATAATAATAATACCTATTTATAAGTTTTGCTTAGTATTAATTCAATTTCGAATTGGCTTTTTTTGCTTACATTCATAAAGACAACCTTTAGTTGCGCAACTGCATGCCGCCGTTTTTTAATCGGTCGTCGATCGTCGCCCGTCAATTGAAATAGATATGTTTTGATATAACTAGGCTAGATAATAATATATTTTCTTGTGATATTTGAAGTTTGAAGATTTGAAGAATAGGTAAATTTTTTATGTAATTTTTTTACGTGATGTGGCCACGTGCAGACCAAATTTTTTTTAGACATTTAAAAAAAATATTCGTATATAATACATACTACCTCCAAAAATCTTTATAAATCTTTATTTTCTATTTGCTTATTCTACGGTTAATATACAAAGATTATTGAAGCTTATTTAATCATTTCGAGCAATAACATACAAAAAAGTAATTGAAATAACCAGCTGATTTCAAGTGAGGTTAAGTCAAACTGGAGTTTCTGTCGAATTGAATTATAAATATAACATCAACAAACAAATGGATGAAGCCCAAAGACAGAAATCATTTTGTGCTGATCCTGTAAGATATAGTAGATGGCATTGTCCAATTTGTGACATATTCACAAATTCCTATATTCAACTCAATCAACATATAGAGGGAATTGGACACCGACACAGAGTGATGGCGAGATACAATAACAAAAACAATAACATACAAGGGGAACAGAATACCAACTTTCAATTTTATATTTTTGCTTTCATTCAAGTGCTTGTAACATCGTTCATAACTTTTTATATTGTCATCCATTTCTTTAATTAATGTGTAATCATTAAAATTATCTTAAGTAATGGCTATTATCGGTGCCTTAAATTTCGCGCCACAATTTTAATTGGCGGAGAAGTCGTCCCCAAGCGTTCACGGCTTCTATGCGCACGAACGAACGCGCAGAACAATGAGGTAGCAGCCATTTTATGTCGGTGCCTAAGAAAAACATAATTCGAATGGCCAATCTTAACGAAATTGTGTAATTAGTGCTCTAATTTATGTGTTTCTGTACACGCCACTATTATTAGGTGTTTCTTTGCTTATGTGAGTAGAAACAAGGTTTTGCTATATATAAAGATAGACAATAAGCGTAATGAAACTTATCATTTTGCATTTATGTGAAATAATGATTATTGCAATATTATTACGTCGTTCCCTCCATAAAGTACAAATTACAAGTGTTTATTGCAACTGCAAGTATTTATTTGCGAGCGTTGTTTGTGTTTACATTTCTTAAGTAGGCGATTGATCGTATCGCAAAAATGCATTCTGCATATTTAGGCATGAGATATGACATAACTTTCCATACTAATAGCAATTTACAGCTTTGTAGACTAGTTTTTGTTTACATTACAATTGTAGTGATCATTAATTACGCTTCTCATAACAACCGGCGTCGCGCAGCCTCGGCTTAAAGTTGGGGACAAAATTCAATAACGAATTGGCCATTTTATTGATGGCAGGGGGGGAAGCTGGGTGGAGACGGTCGGTAAGCTTCGGCCATTTAATTTTTATACATTTAACACTTTTTCTTATGTTTTGTTTACATTCCGTGTTGAAATGACTAACTTTGCACATATGTATAAACAAAACTTAATGTATTAAAATGTATACTTACATATGGCGTATAGATAAGCGCGCATATCGGTACTTATAAGGAATATAAACACAACCTCAATGTTCCTATATCATATTATAGTATTCAGTCAATGCCCTATGTGCACTACTTAATTCTATTAAAGTTCAAATACAATGATAATGTGAAGTGGACATTAATCTAAGATCTAAACTTTCAGATTGGATTTGTATTGGATTTAAATAATTGTAATCATTCATATTATTTATTAATTTTGTATGTTAATAAAGAAAATATGATAAATTAAAACTTTATTTCTTATTTTTTTGTGTTAATCTAATAAGAAATGTTTGAATAAAAGTTTAAGAGTTTTTTTTCTTACTTTAATATGTTTAACTTTAATATCAGAAGTTTTTTTTGTTATTATAATTTATGTTATAATTTTGCATTATTTTTGTTCCTTTTTTGAAATTGTAATTACTAGTATTGATTTACATTGTCATATAGAAATGAGGTAGACTAAAAGAATAAATTTGATTTATAAAACTGGATCTAGTGTATTAAAATATTTATCAATAGTTAAAAAAAATCCCATATGTAGAAATGGAAATTATCTTCATGATTTCAAGAAGCTTTAGTATTTATATTTTATATTTACATCATTTCGCAAGACTAGTATTGTCATTGTTGTTTATTTAGTAATTATTTACAATTTAATTATGCAAATATTAATTATATTTTTAAATTGAGTGATACTTATAATATCAATTGACTGCAAGACTAAATTAATATATTACTTAAAATGGTACTTATAATTTTGCAATAATATTTTTTCCCATTAGTAGACAAAATTTACACACAAAGTGAGAATTGAACCCTCGAGTTATATCTTTTTTTACTTATATTTTTCCTCATTAGTAGACATAATTAAAAAACCTCCCAAATGGTAGAATTATTTTTTTATCCTAGAATGTATCAGAAACACGTTGCACATATGAATAGTTGAAAAATAATTACTTGTGATACCAATTCACTCAGATTAAATAATTTTTGTTAGTAACTTTTATTTTATATCTGTGGACGGCGATGATCAACTTCACAGTTTGTTTTTGACACAGGTGATCAGATACACTTACCATATTGGCTACTGGAAAGTTTTATAAATGCTTACTAATAATAAATTTTAATTCAAGATATTATTTAGTATCTAAACAGCTTTGCAATTTCACTGTGTAGTCGGAAAGACAGAGTAAACCTAGTGCCAAGAGACTTGTCTTCATTTCCCACTCAAATTAGAAATATTATATCTTGAGTGGGGAAACTCAATGCTTCACATGTCTCAAAAAAACTAAAGCAGTCTCACCAAAGCAAATTTGAAATCAGTGGAATTATTTTGACAACCATCACATTTACAGTCACATGCTGTTATACTGCATCACTATTACCTCAACCAACTTAAATTATATATATATTTTTGTAACAAAAATGTTAAATAATAAATGTGTTGGACAGGTGGCTGTTGATGATGGGGGTGCAAGAGGCAGTCCGCCATTAGTTTCCCGGCACATTGGGGCGTGGGCGTCGGGGGTGTGGCACGGGGCGTGGGGGTCCCCGTGCCGCCCCCCGGCGACCTACTCGCCACGATATCTATGTTTGAACAACAGATCAAAGCAGAGCCTATGAGGTAAGGAAAGACATACTCTTCAAGGGTACTTAGAAAATTATAATTTTCTTTATTCAATTGACTTTTTCAAGTTCTTTCCTCAACAGTTGCTTTTTTTAATATAAAAGTTATAGTTAGTTTAATACAATAATACAAAAGTAGCTTAAAAAATGTCTAATATTTTGAAATGGAATTTTAAATTTAAGTATTTCTTTCAGCTTCTATCCGCATCCTCATGTAAACACAGGCCCCCCTACAATAATCCGTTCAGATACAAACCATGGTATAATTAACATGAACCAACACCATCCAGAAGATTCAAAAGATAGTCTTATAGTACAACAACAAGTACAACACCAGGAGCTGCTGGATCAGCACCAACAACATGAAGAATTGAATGAAGATGAGGTTGATAATGTTAGGCTTGTTTTACTTTTTTTTGTTTCTACATTCCGCATATGGCAGGGTAGGCAGAGGGAACTTACTGTTAAGACACTGTTCCTCATCCCCCCCCCCCCCTAGTTTTTGAGATTTCATGTTAAGTAGTAGAATTTAATGCCGCGCTTTGTCTTGTAAATAGAGCAAGGAAATGAAGATAAAACTCATTTCCTTGAGTGACAATTGAACCCACTTATTACTTATTTATTTTATTTTTTGTATTTGATTAACATCATTATTCCTACTTAATATGTCATCTAACATTTTTATTATTTTAAATTTTAGTTAAGTTTCAAAGGAATGGAAGATGAAGGTGTTGAAATGGATATGGATGGCCGTGGCTGTTCTCAGGTAAATTAGCTTACAATTACATATTTTCTTATAACAAAACAGAAAATTTAACACAACTAATATAACATAACTTCTGACAGGGTATGGGGGTTGACATGGGATCAGTTCAAACTAAAATGGAATTATCGAATGGTGGTCAAGTACCAAGATCCAAACCACAGGCCTGTAAGGTATGTCCTTAAAACTTTTAAAAAAGTATAAGTTCACTAAAAAAACATAAATAATTTTAATAAACTGTTTAATTTATAATCAAATATTTACAGGTCTGTGGGAAAGTCCTATCATCTGCCTCATCTTATTATGTGCATATGAAATTGCACTCCGGAAATAAACCCTTCCAATGCACGGTTAGTATATTACATACATACATAACATTCAGAATATCATATGTTTATGGTGTTGTGTGAGTTTATAAGCCAACTTGCATATATGTATAATTGTTTTATCATAATTATTATCATTAAGTTTACTTTATTTATTGGGTGTATACATGGCTAAAACGATAGATCTATTTTATTGCATAAATCTAAGTTAAGAAATTTTAAATAACTCTCTTATTAAAGAATATTAAATAATAATCAAAATATATGTCTCAAAATTGACTTCATGCCTGGTGTTCAAATAAAAATAACAACTACATTTAATTTTAAAATAATTCTAGTATTTGGCTGAAAATGGGGTACATAGTGTTTTATCACTAGGTTCTCTCTGCTTACCCAGCTGTGTGCGGGATAAAGCGTGAAACTAAAACATATTTCTTATCAGTCCATTCATCACTTTCTGCAAAATTTCAAGACATTGCCTGGAAGTTTTAACGGCGGAATTGTCTTTTTACCAGTGCACACGGCGACAGCCTAGGTTGCCTCTACCCACCCCGTGGGATGCGGGATACGCGGGACATAGCGTGAAACAAAAACAATGTTTTTACTGACGCACAACAAATATGATCTTAAAAGGGATATTTATTCATTTGAGTTACGGAACCCTAAAAACGAGTCCTTGTACAACAGGTGTGCGACGCTGCGTTCTGCCGTAAGCCGTACCTAGAGGTACACATGCGCACGCACACCGGCGAGCGCCCCTTCCAATGCGACCTCTGCCTCAAACGCTTCACGCAAAAGTCAAGTCTCAATACGCACAAACGTGTACACACTGGTAAGTTTGTATTGTGTGTGTGTGTGTGTTTTTTTTGTGTATTTTTCTTTATGTGACAATGCTGGTCAGTTGTATTAATATAATATGTGACTTGATTGATAATAAAATAGTATATTGTATTAGACTAAGAAATGAGAGCGCGATGGTTGCGAGTTCGATTCCCATTCGGGGAATAAAGTACTTTCTTTTCCCTCACGTTTGTAATAAGAGCAATTTTGAAATAGAGTATTTAAATTTAACCTAAGATAAGTAAAATCTGTCAAAAAGAGACATAGACATGACAATATTGCTGTTTCTATAATATTATATTAAATACAATTATGACCAGCAATGTCATTTGTTTTATAATCTATACCTGTATTCACATGAGGCAGATTTTACAAGTAAACTCATAACCTAAGTACATTTATTTAGTCATAGCCAACAAGTTTCAATAGTAAATGTCTATTTAACTTTGAACCGTCTACCCTTGTGATAAGGTTTATTTTAACCTGTCAAGTAAACATATTAGCACATGAGATCAAAGTCTACTTAGCCTGTCTGATTTATTTAAGAACCATTTTCTTGACTCATTGATCTCATGTAGCTTTTAATGTAATTTCCATAGGGTTAATTAATTGTATTTTATGTGTTGAAAAAAAGTATATATTTTTTAATATTTTCCTAAATAATTTCCAGTAAATTTTATGTTATTAATAATTCAGTATATTAATAATTAGTATACTCTTGTAAGGATGGAGGTTTTTATGGAAGTTACATTATACATTTTTAAAAAAATATAATATACAAAATATATGATAAACTAAACCGACGCTCCCATGTAATAATACCATGAGAGGATTGTTTTTTTTAATTATTAACAGAATTTTTTATATTTTCGAACAAGTCCACCTCCTCCTGTTTCGATACCGGTGCATTTTATAATAAATGTGTTATTTTTTTTATTTTGTTGACTTTCAATATGTATTTTTTTTTATTTTACTTCTTTTGCCGCCCTGATATTTAATTTCTTTTTATTACCACTTTTTATATGATTATATATAATATATAGATCTAATCATGTTTTAAGCTGTCTCCAATATTTAGACATTTTATAAACAAATTTATAATTTATTTTCAGTTATGTATGCTTTAAAAAAAAACATTTTTATATTATAATTTAATTACGTTATGCTGGATTCAAAGTATCTATTTACGTGCTGTAGAGATGTATTTGATAATAGTAAAAGAACATGGCCTCTGGACAATATATATATTTTTAAATATATAAATTATTATATACACATCCTATATTTTTTTCTTATGCACTATGTATGAAATTATACAAACGTTCATAACTAAGTTACGACACTGGTGCGAGTCACAGTTACGGCAAAATTGACAACACATATGCTTAACATAAACATGTGAATAGTTTTTGAGTTGTGTCACGTTATATATACATACTTCTGAAATAAAATCAGGGCGAGAGGAAGATGTCGATGAGAGGTAAACAGGGGGAGGTACGGAATTCACTCTGGGCTCTAGGCTTTCTGATTATTTTTTTTCATGGGAGTCCACTGTGGATTCCTTACAGTGTTGCCAGGTTCAAAATATATTTCGGAATTATACTTGGTTACAATTTGCTATTTGAATGTTGAGGCCAAAACACAAATGAAACAATCCAAAGTCAAAACATACAAAACGATTTGTTTATTTTGTGTCACCTGGCAACACTTGGTGTAAGGTGGCTTGAATAGTATCTCGGATTGTCGCCTCGCTTTTAGATGAGCACATGCGGGCTCTGATGGTGAAGGAGCGTCCCTACAAGTGTGAGCTCTGTCAGATGCGCTTCACGCAGAGCTCCAGCCTCAACAGACACAAGAAAATACATACGGGTGGGTCTCCGCCCTAATATTATTTAACATTACATTCAATGTTTACGCTCCCATAGTATATGAGATTGCCGATAGTTTTGATTTTGTCTAAATATTTTTTTCTTATGACTTTGTTTTATTAATATTTTACACAATCTATCTTATCAAATTAGGTAAATTACAAATTACATTTAGTATAAATTAATTTTGGGGTATGTGATATTAGATTAACGTCTCAATAATAAAATGAGCTCTGCCTTACCGACCTCCCCCTGGATGTATGTTTGAGTGTACAGTGAGATAAGTTAACAAAAAAATACATAAAACAAGCTTGAGAGAGTGCAGTGATGCTATATCGAAAATCGTATAACGTTATAGAGGAGCACAGACGAGCCCTGTTAGAGAAAGTGCGGCCGTACCAGTGCCACATCTGTTTTATGCGCTTCACTCAGAAGTCCAGCCTGGGCCGACATGGAAAAATACACACCGGTAGGCATTTTGCCCTAAACTCCTTATGTAGTCAATGAATTATATATAAATTAGAGCTCACGTACATTAGGCACTGTCACCGCCGGTTGCGCCGAAAGCAGTTTTGTAGCTGTGTTTTGTTAATATTTCTAGAGGAGCACATCCAATCGCTGATCAACAAAGTGCGCCCCTATCAGTGCGACATCTGTGACAAGCGGTTCACGCAGAAGTCCAGCCTTGGCACTCATAAACGTATACACACCGGTGGGTCCCTTGATATCTTTTATGTTCATACGGTCTCCGAGTCACAATAACTGTTGTGGCTTTGACACCCTTTTTGTGAATAGTTTAAGGGCTCCCGTATACAATCTTTGGAACAACAGCGATTTGGAAGTGTGTTTAGTGTGCTTTATGATGTTTTATATTTTATTAATTTAATAAATTTACAATAAATGGAAAAACGGCTCATCAAAATAGGTTGAACGCGCTCAAAAACTATTCACAAACACGTAACAGTAAAGCATGTGTACGTAATGTAGGCGTGAGAATGTCCGATGGACAAATAAGTTCGCAATCCCCTCATGGTGGATGGTGTGGGATGGGCGGATACAGTCGGTGTAGTGAGCTAGCTAGAATTATTTGTCCATCGTGGTTTTGTTTTGTTTTCTGTCCCCTGTGGCGGCGCAGGCGAGCGGCCCTTCCAGTGCACCGTCTGCCTCAAGTCCTTCACGCAGAAGTGCGCGCTCAATTTACACGAAAAGATACATACGGGTTAGTAGCCCACATTACACTTAGCCAATCCGATAAGTACGATAAGCGACTTATGACTCGTCACGCACTCATGTACCATCTCATTTAGCGTCATGCTTCTTTCCCGTTTTTTCCGTTGCCTAACCCGTTGTTTTAGCCCCGAAAGCTTCCATCTCGTTGCTTCCGACTAACATCTCGATTTCTGTTAACTTTGCGCGCTTTTACGTACTTCTGCATTCGGAATTTACCTTTCTGTTAGAGCAACAGGTCGTTTCACCCTCGCATATTAGCCATCTCAAATTAGATGTACCATTACTTTATTCATATCTTCATGATTATTAATTCTTGCACAAAAGCGGTAATGCAATCGCTCCAAAGACGCACTCGAAGCGCCCAAGCGCGTATCTAAATTGCCGCCGTCGAGCGCGGCGGTCGGGGGAGGTCGGGGGATTGGCAGGGCGAGGGTAGGCGCGCGTCGGCGACGTGCGTTACTCGCTTTTGTGTGTGCACTGGGCGCAGTGCCAGGGCGACTTACTGGACTCTCGTGCGCACGCATACAGGCGAGCGGCCCTATCAGTGCGACGCGTGTCTCAAACGCTTCACGCAGAAGTCCAGCCTCAATATACATAGACGGACGCACACAGGTGGGTGACACCGGACCGGCCGGACTGGCGCGCCTCCCGCCGCCTCCCGCCCGCTCCCCCTCGGCTCCCACCGCCTCTTCCCGCCTCCTCTCCGCCGCCAGTCCGCGCCGCCCCGTAGCGCGAGGGCGGCTAGCGCCCTTGCTCGCCCGCCGTCGCTATAATGTATGTGTTGGGCACCAGTCCAGGGCAGACCGTTCCAGTGCCTGTCCTGCCCCGCCGCCTTCACCTGCAAGCAATACCTGGAGATACACACGCGCACGCACACCGGCGAGCGCCCCTATCAGTGCGACATCTGCCTCAAGCGCTTCACGCAGAAGTCCAGCCTGAACATCCACAAGCGGACGCATTCGGGTACGTTCGGGGAGGGGGGTAAGGGGGTGGGTGGGGCGTGAGGGGGAGGTGCGCGGGAGGGCGCGCGCAGCTCGGGCTCGGGCCCGCGTCGATTCACCCGTGTGTTTACAGTGCAGGGCCGGCCGTTCCAGTGCCTGCAGTGCCCGGCCGCCTTCACCTGCAAGCAGTACCTCGAGATACACAACCGCACGCACACCGGCGAACGCCCCTACCAGTGCGACGTGTGCCTCAAGAGATTCGCGCAAAAGTCCACACTCAACATACACAAACGAACGCACACAGGTACCGCGCTCGCGCCCCTCCCCTTTTTTCCTTTTTCTGTGTCATGATTATTGTTTACTATTTTGCGACATGATAGTTGTCGGTGCCACTCGGTGGGATGTTTCTCAGCGGTAATTGTGGGTGGTGACCAGCGTTGCCAGATTTTGCCTACGGGAAAGGCGGGACATTTATCTCTGGAATTGTTAGTAACTTATTAAAAAAATAAAGTTATAAAGAAAATAATTATCTAAGTGCGTGGAATAATTCAGGATGATTCATGGGACCATGTCAGGCCCGTCCGAGACATTTAAATTTTGGGCTAAAGATCAGGACGTCCCGCCAAAATCGGGACGTCTGGCAACGCTGGTGGTGACTAATGTGTGTGGTGGTTAGTGCAAGGGCGGCCGTATCAGTGCATGGAGTGCCCGGCGGCGTTCACTTGCAAGCCGTACCTGGAGATTCACATGCGCACGCACACCGGCGAGCGCCCCTTCGAGTGCGATGTGTGTTACAAGCGCTTCACGCAGAAATCTACGCTCAACATTCACAAGCGCATCCACACCGGTATGAGGGGGGGCCTTACATCTGTAGTAATGCCTCCTGTGACGTCACGTGTTACATTTTTATTAGCTTTGACACTCGTTGGGACGATTCACATTGGGTAATATCTATTAGTTATTACAGCCTAAAAATATATTTTTGATTAATTATTATATTAAATGGTTATCACTAAATACTGTAATAATGTGAATCGTCCAAACGTTTTGAAATCCGGATTAGTTATTCACCACGAGATACTTGTTTTTGTTTTGTTGTGTGTGAATATTTTCACTGCGATTGGGAGAATACAAATAGAAGGACGGCAAATTGCGATAACAGGTACTAATTATATTCCTGGTCCAATGATGTGGCACCGACAACTATTTTTATTGTTTCATTTTTTATCATACGCTACATCATCAATTAATTTTTGGTATCTATCATTTTTTATGATTTCTTAGCTTCAATTCATTGATTTCAGACTTCATCCTACTGTCTAATTGCATCTTGCCGTCTTTTTAACATTGCTTTTTTATTTTTGTTTTATTATTGCTTTTCAGTTTAGTTTTTTTTAGCATTAGACGCTTTACATACTATTGATAAAACTATAAATGTAGATATTTTAAAGGTTTATCGCGTTTCAGGGGAACGTCCATATGCATGTGATATTTGCCAAAAAAGATTTGCAGTCAAAAGCTACGTAACAGCGCACAGGTCAGTATCCTACTAATATATACTAATACTAATATATAACTAATATATAAATGAGAAAATCAATCTTATACATCAGAATAACACATAGGGTACAATGTATGTAAAGATGTTGTACAAATGATTTGGCTATAATCTACGTATATAATAAAATGTATTTTTGTCGGCACTTATGTAATAGAACCCAAACAATTATTTTTTAAATTTTTGTCTGTTAGTCTGTGTACTTGTGCAGAGTAACTCAGAACCTGCTTAGCCGATTTAAATTCAGTTTTCACTATTGTATTTTGGTAATTTTTTCTTAACATTTAGTGTTAAAATAATTATATCAAGGTAGGTTATATTAACTAAAATTTTAAATGTGAAAGTTGGTAAGGATGAATGTTAGTCCCACTTTCACGGAAAGACTGCTGAATGCATATAGTTCATCGTTTACAGACGATTTATGTAAAGGATATGTTTAATTCGACTAGAATATAACAGTAAGTTGAAGAGTGCGTTTGGGTTCCCAGTTCAATATAAGTTTGTTACCGTCCAGGTGGTCCCACGTGGCGGACAAGCCGCTGAACTGCGAGCGGTGTTCTATGACGTTCACGTCCAAGTCGCAGTTCGCGCTGCACATCCGCACGCACTCGAGCGGGCCCTGCTACGAGTGCAGCGTGTGCGGCCGCACCTTCGTGCGCGACAGCTACCTCATACGGTATCTATTGATTTTAATGAAATTTATTTATCTGATAGCTATTTGTAGCTCCGTCCTCCACTCACTTTTTCGTCCTAAGATTTGTAACGGCAAAGTAGGTGGTATGGGAGGTAGGGGGAGAACTCGGTTGACCTTTGAAAATACAGTATCAAAGATACTGGAGGAAGAGAAGGAAGGAACCCCCCGGAGGGCATGTATGAAAAGGTTTGGCGTTTGGCGCTCCGTTCTTTCTGACTACCCCGCTAGGGATAAAGCGTGAAGCTATGTATGTATGTACTTATCTGATGGATCGCGGCGGTTGTGGGTCCTCTTCTTATTTGGGAAAATAAATGATTATTTATACATATTTCTTTTCTTTGTTCTAGTATTAAGGCAAAAGCGCGGCTTTGAGTTCCGCCATTGAATACGCAATGCTTTCAGAATTCGGCAGAAAGTGGAGAACAAAGTGTCTTAACACCAGGTTCCCTTTGCCTTACCCTGCTATGTGCGGAATACGGCGTGAAGCTTATTTTTGACTTAATTTATTTAATTTTACAACAGACATCATAACCGCGTGCACCGTGAGAACCACAGCAACGTGTCGGCCAACAGCATCGGCACCATCAACAGTGTTGCCACCAACACAAATAATGGCGGATTTGAGAGCCCCGGCGTTTGTGACCTGAGGTAATTATTAATATTTACATTTTAAAAAAGCCTATTGATTTAAGAATCTGTGTTTTTTTTGTTACTTATATGATTTTATCTCTAATTTTATGTGCTATTTGCACTATTCTTGCCATATCTTATATGAGGATTATGACCATAACTGGGAATAATCTTTCTAACATTATAAAAAGAAATAAAAGCTTTTAAAAATGCTGAGTTTTCTGCTGTCTTTGTTTTTAACTTCAGTGGTGGAAGCTTCTGCAGTACTAATTGTATAAATATTCTAATGTAACTTGTGGATTCAAAAGCTCTTGTTACGCCCTAATTGAATAAAGATTGAAGAGAGGCCGTCATGGCGCAGGGGTGTGATTGTAACGCGATGGCTGAGGGTTCGATCCCCACTCGAAAGAATATTTATTCATTCTCAATATTTTCATCTCCACGCTCTGGCACCAAGGTAAAAGCCCAGCATTGAGTGGAACCCCACAACACGCAATGCTTCGAAAAATTCGGTGGAAAGTGGGTAACGGATTATCGTAACACTAGGTTCCCTCTGCCTACCCTGCTGTATGTGGGATACAACGTGAAGCTATTTTCTTATATAAATATTATTATTATTTGATCTAAAAGTTTTTCCGCAATCTCACAACACTTTTCGTCGTAGCCACGTGGTGCGGCGTCATATCCCTCTCACATAATTATAGGGTGGCGAAAAATGTCTTTATTTTAAATATAATAATCGCACACATATTATCTATAAACATTAATTGCAATTAAACTCTAAACTGTTCTATTCTAATTACACTTTGTATTTAGAATAGAACAGTTATAGTTTAAAAAAGGAGTTTTTATTAATGTATTTTCATTAAAACAGCTTCGTACCAATGGTGAACCGGTACATGACGTCGCAGGGCACGCAGGTGTCGATGCAGGACACGCAGAGCAAGATGGCGGCCATGTCGCCGCAGTCCATCGCGTCTATTTGTGAGTAGCGATAGTCGAGCATCGATTATCCGAATTAATTAGGTGTTCGGATAGTCATTTATCACCAAGGAATTTGAAATATTAAGCATTTACAATTTTTTAAACATAATTATATATTTGATGACATTTTTCCATTTTCTTAATATATGCAACAACATTTTTGGTATATGTATTTTTAATTATTTCTTTTCAAACAATTCTGTGTGACACATGAGTACAGTGGGTTATAGTGGAAAACGTGAAGCTTATAAGCTTCCTCCATGAATAAACTATCCAAAAACAAAAGATTTTTTTCAATTTGAACTACAACCATACAAACTCATCAGCTCTATATATAATATTTATATATACCATTATAAATTAAATCAATAAACAATTACAGTGATTATATAAGGTAATAGAAATTATGATATTCCAGCATCTCCACCGCCGCCGCACACGCCCACACCGCAGCCGCAGATGTCGATGCGTCTCGCTGATTGATCAGATCTTGGTATGCATCATATATATATATGTACATTACTTTTGTAGGTTCATGTTTTTTTCATTGGTTAAAACTAGTGTTACCCTAGAGTGGACTGTATAGCGTCAGCGGGTGGTCTTTTTGTTTTATAATGTGCATTGTCTTGTTATCAGAACGAGACAATGAATATTACCTCTTTTCCCCGAGTAGAAAAGGAACTCACAACCACTGCATTTACAGTTAAACGGTGTGCCGCAAAAATTAGATGGAAAAAGCAGAAACTAGAGTGCCTTGACCCTTGGTTATAAGTAAGGAAAGAAACAGGGTTGATAGGAGCCTAAATGTATCAGCTTGAATCCGAATCGGTCCGATGGTTAGTCTCTTTAATGATGAAATGTCCCATGTTATATAGGAACATACGTGAAAATACGTGAATCTAAAAATATATAAAGATTATATAAACTTGTTCCAGATATATTACTAGCTCTCTCACAATCAGCGAGCAGTCCGAGTGCAATATTAGAGCAGCATCAGGCAGCCACCGGAGCAGCTACGCGCTACGAGCGAGCGCTATATACATATAATTAGTTCCCCCGTTTGTTTGTCGGCCGCGGCGCTGAGCGGCACCGCCTATCGTATACATTGTGATTAACCCACAGCTGTGATTCGTATCTACTACCATCACACCCCCATTAGCGTGGTGGCGCACATATATCGATACTTAACTCTCATCGTAGATCGTAGGCCTAAATTTTTGATCTCATATTCTAATTTGCTTAGTGATAACTTTCGGAATCGTTAGCGGTCGCGACTCGAAATTCTAAATTGTTTGTTTTTTTTAATCTGTCACTCGCTATCGTCCCGTCTGTCGGTCTTACGATCGATCGATCATTAGTCGTAGTGGAATGTAACGATATCTTATTGCGATGCTTTAACTTAGATGTCGGTGTAAATGGAGTTCAATAATTTTATAGAAGTGTTTCCGAGACGTGAAGCCTCCCCCGGTCCGTGGGATGCATGACGCAGTCCTCAGAGGCAATAAATGAGTCTTCACAAGATAAATTTAATATGATGTTTATTGGAGAAATCCAGAGAAGTGCCTGTTGCAACAAAAAATTGGCAATATTTTTTAATCGTATTTCGTTCATAATAGATATTATGTTCGGTGTTCAAGATGTGATCGCCACTAGTCGACCGGTGGCATGTATGGCAATAAGTGAACCGGAGGCGGCGGGTCGTTCAAGCTTCTTACTAAAACTTTGTGTGCCTTCTAGCGGGTAGCGTTAGGCGTAAACAAACAAACACCATCGATGACGCTTCATTTTCAGTTCTCTCGTCGACACTTTATTCGCGACTAAACTCATTTCACGTCATTCATTGCGATATCGTTTCCATTTAGAATGTTTTATTGGTACGCGCACGTGTGCGACCGCCGGTAGCTCCGACTCCGAACGCCTTTTATATAGTTACGGCAGAGTTTTGGGGTAACATTGTGACGCGATAAATGATCGTATTATAATCGATTATATTTATTAGATGTGAATCGATTTTAAAATCGCTCGTAATCGCACACGTGCGCGTCGCGTAGTGTCGTTGTTCCATTGCTTGTATTCGAATAATAGTGATAACGTTTAGTATAGCGCAGTAGTCTTCCAAACCTTGAGACGGTCAGGCGTGAGGCGAGCATGTCCGCTGCGGGGTTCCTTATGGTTTGCCATTGTTGATATCAAAGATAGATTGGTGCCATTTCTATGTAAATGATGCGGTAGTGTAAGTTTAGTTAAGTTTGCAGGTCAGGGTAGTTTGGAAATAAAATATTGTACAACTCTTGTCGTAGTGTTAACGCGCCCGTTTGTTTTTATTGATTATTTTACGTTACTTGTATTGTACGTTGCGTTTTCTGTTCTGTATTTGTTTTTATACACTATTTTATTTCCACGGCGTGGTGTGTCCATGAGCTGAGGGTCGAAATTGTAAATATTGGTAGGATTTATTTATTCGAACGATATGGAGTAATACGATTCAAAATTAAGGTAAGATCGCATGATTTGTAGAATCTTTTTTCTTCTACAATCATAGAGTATATCGAACTGATGAAAAAAAAAATGGAATTAATCATAGAGTATTTAGCGCAGAAGTATACTTTTGGGTAAAGAAATCAAAATTTCCTCGTAGATATAAATAATGATATATACATATGGATGTTGTTTGATAGTCCTCGATATTTTTTTATATTTTGATAGTTCTGTATTTGAGACATGAAAAAATAGGCCAATATCTCATTTATCATTTACATATAAAATAAAAACATGTATGTACACGATAATATAAGATGGAGTGACAAAGACGGATGCATTTAGTTTCCCAGTAAAAGAAAAGTATAAAATCGTAAGTGACAACTAAAAATATTTTACAGTGTTTAGCGAGACGTTTGTTAAGTTTCTTACCAAGCCATTGAGAACAGTATTATTTAGAGAAACTAGAACTTTGGTTTAAATCGTAGTGTAAATGTTCAATAACCAGATGTAAATCGCCACGGAGAGAAAACGGAGAGAATGTTATTTACCAATAGTCAGTAGCGACGCGGCGAACGGGAATAGAGACACCAACATAGCAACCTAGGTACATATACTATATAAATATACATATATAACGTATGCCGGCGACGACTCTCGGGCTATATTTTTATAGGATTAGCGATTTTGCGTTGTTATCGGTTCCGAGTAGACGAGGGTCCGCCGCCATATTTACATACCGATGTTAGTTACTATGTATACTTAGAGAGTAATCATTATAAACCATATATATTTATATATTTAATTACGTAATCGTCAGTGTTATGAGTTGTACTACCCCCTATATTTTTTTGAACCGTAGAAAAGACTGATCGCCGTATGGTCCACGACTTGGAATATGAATACTCACAAGAATTTTTTTGGCAAAATTAAAATTAATATTTATTTTTGAGACGTCGGAGCGGTTGTGGTTCGGACCAACCAGTGGCAGTAGGAAGGAAGGTGAAGGTAGTAAAAGTACATATCCTCGTCCCGAGCTGGCCCGGGAGCGGCCGTAGCGCGTGTAGCTACATAACGTTTAGTTGTATGGTATGGTTAGATTTACGCGTACTTCCGCTTTGCCGACATATTGCGTTGCTTACGTCATAATCTTACGAGAGTACAGCCTAAGGATTTTAACCTTTTTTCTTTTTATATACTGAGAGCTATTTCTAAGTCACTGAGTTTATACACTTCGTAGTTTTTAAATAATAATGGCTCTAAGCCGAACTCGACGTTTTGGAGTATTTTACAATACATTTGATTCCGATTTTATTGTAAGTCGATGTGCAAAAATCATGGCATGATTTTTTTACAAGCGGTCATTTAGTCATAGCTCTACAGAGTTTTATTGACCAATATTTTTAACTACAGCTGTTTTTTCTTTTATTGTTAAAATTTTTAGGCTAGTTTATATTTTATTGAATAAGTTAGATTTGTTAACTGTGGTGTATTACATTGCACGTGAATATTATATCACCCTTACAGCCTCTTGCACGACATGTCGTTTCTTTAGTCTGAATGTATTGTGATAAATTTATTATTATTATTATTATTAGTTTAATATTAAGCGGCTGATAACACTTAATACCGACGAGTGATAAACACTAAGCGATTATCCTATCGGACAACTGACACGTTGGCACTTTCTATATTTTATATTGTTATTTTTTCCTATTAATGTATACGTTTTTAGGCGTTTTTTTTTTTATAAATTTTATTATACATGGATCTCCAAGACTGACTCTATGTCACACTATTACTGTAGTTGATTTAGGTGTTATCAACACCTTAAATATAATTCATATTATATTTTTATTCTTAATATTGTTTATCGTTAATTCTTTGAGAGTATACACTTATTCAGCGGTGAAGAGACTGTAAGGGCATTATGTAGTCAGCATTATGTATATGCTTTAATGTGATTTTTTAAATGTACTCTTTATTATATAATAGTATCATCAATCGATATAATTAGCGAACTAACAAAGCGATTTTTAATTATTTTTTTTAAGTTCATAGTGATTTATATTGAGATCAAAATAAATACAGAGTTTATTTAATTTTATGGAAAATATACATTGTAAAATTATTAGTACTCTTTTTGAAGAGATCTATTAAAGAAACTATATGAATGCAAAATAACAAGTCACGATTCTTTTAGAGGTCGCCATGTAGTCGAGAAAAATAAACGTGCCATGATATTTGTGGCTATACATATTGTTTGATTTTTACATCCCTCTCCCTTGTCTAATTGACTTCAAAATAGGTTTTTAATCATCTAGTCAAATTTTATAAAAGTAAGAGTAGAAGTTACTAATAATTTGTATAGATATTACAGATAACTAAAAACGTTCATTAATTTCTTAGATGTAGACTAGACATCTTATTAAAGTTAAAACTGATTAATTATTGCTGTTGTACTAAAGTTGACATAGAAAGTGATTTACGAAAAAGAGAAACAAAAATAACTATTGTAAAAAAAAACCTAAGTTCAAAAAAATATTACTTTCTCGAAGCAAATAAAACAAAGTTATTCGAAAAAGTATTCATTAATACTTGATAAATAAAAAAAACACGTTGACTAACAATCTACAACAATTTCTTCTTTCACCACATTAGCATCTCCAGCCGGAGCCATCGTGTTGTCCACAATCGGCGCCGGACTTTTGTAGTACTTATTACTAGCGTGATGTTCTTTCAAATATTCTCCTCCCATTTCATAGTATTCTTCTTTGGAAATACACCAATTTTCGAACTCATTACTACCAGCGAAGTCTCTGGCGCCATACCAAGAGTCGAGGCTGGGGTTTTTAGCCATAACTACTTTATGCGTCGATTGGAACGGACGCATTTCTAATAATTCCCTTTCTAATCTTTCTTTTAAGCCTGAAATAAATAAAATATTTCACATATATCCCCCCCTTCTTGGGGAAATGATTATACTAAATACAAAATAAACAAAGCGCAGGGTTCAGTCCCGCCATTTAATATACAATGTCTCGTCATGAAATTGAGAAATAGAATGTCTTAACTGTAAGTTTCCTCTATCTTTTTATATTCTTAAATAGTTAAGATGTAAATTTTTACCTGGAAACTGAGAACAACCACCGGTTAAAAATACATTATTTGCCAAAAGCAACTGATCTTCCGCGCTGAAGTGTTTAAAAACATATTCCAAAGTTTCCGCCAATCCAGCTTCCAGGTTACCCATCATTGACGGTTGAAACATTAGCTCTGGAGCCCTACAATAAATTTAACAAATCATATTATATTAGCATTATAATTGTTTCATATTTTGTTGATTATTATATGTCGTCATGGGGTAGCGGTAAGGCGTTTGACTGTAAACGCGATGATTGTAGTTTCGATTCTCAATCGCGGGAAAAATATTTTAAAATTTGGAAAGTGAGAAGCGTCGTGAGCACTACGCTCCTTAGCCTGCCTACTATATGCGGGATACAGTAAAAAAGAGAGTTACCTAAAAGGTTCAATGGCCAAATGTAATTGATGTTGGTGGTGATGCGGTTGGGCCGGCTCATGTTCCCGAAGCACTTCTTCTAACTCCACTAGACGTTCGCCATCAGCTTCGGAATCCGAATCGGCTTCTCTGCTTATACTGTTTATGGAAAGTAAAATTTTAATTAATATTTTTTTGGTGTTTACTGTGGTATAGCATAGTTTCCAGGATTTTGTATTTAGGAGGTCCTGCACTGAGACCGCCGATATGTGAAAGAACTTAACTTATCTTCGCGCTGTAGCCTTAGCAGGATGGTCAAAGAGGACAGATAATTGAGGGGCTACGATGGAAAGCTTGCTCTTAGCGATCCCTGTCCGTACTTTCGAGGGTTGTAACTGTTAGGATAGGGGCACAGTTGCGCGTTTGGGATCGCCACCCTACACGCCACGTGCAAAACGGCGGTAATACAACAATTACCTCTTATAGACGTCCCAGTCCTCGTCGCGGTACCCGAAGTCGTCCCCGGCGGCGGCGAGGCGCGATATGGCGCGCATGCGCTCGGCCGCGGCCGCCGTGCGCCGCTTCACCATGGCGGCGCGGCGCGCGCGCCGGGCCTCGCGCCGCGTCAGCACGTCACGGTACTGATACAGAATAAGAGATAGAGCTATATGATCACAGAGCGAAGTTAAAAAACAATATAACGTAATATTTACCTTAGCACGAGTCTCATTAAGCCAAATTTGGAATGCTTCAGGGTCCGTAGGTGGTTGAAAGCGACCAGTAGGACGAGGTTCTACCGGTTCCTCAGTATTGGCAGCCGCAGCTATTNATTTTATTAATATTAAAAAGAAATATATACCCAACCTGCAAATCACCGTAATTCTTTATCTCAAAACCTTTTATTGCTTCGTTGAACTCTTCAGTGTCACCATCTTCTATCAAATCCTATAAATATAATAATATTATTATAAATAAAATTAAACAAATAGTAATTGACTATTTCAAACAATTTTATTATTAAAAATGACAGCAATATAATTGAGATTTAGAAAAAAGAACTAAAGTGTCTTGTACTGTTTTAGAAGGGAAAAGCGGAAACCCGAAGTGCTATATGGATGGTAAGGATGGTTAAAAAGTGCCAGAATAGATGAAAATAAATAATTTTTATTAGGAATTGCTCAATTCCTAATAAAAATTATTTATTTTCAACTAATATGTTTACAGTCAGAAACTGTCTCACAGTGCCAAGGCATAAGACTTAAGATTGAAATTGTTTACCTGCAAGGCAAGCAATTGGTTCAACTGTTCCTCATCTTCTACAAGTCTTTCTTCTCGTTTCCTTGCATTTATTTCCAGGAGCCTCCGAGCCATTTCCTTTTTTCTTTCCTTTTGTTGTTCAGCTAAAATATTTTTGTATTATTCTCTCTGACATAATAAAATATATTATTTAAAATTTAGAAGATTTGATGGATTTAATTTGAATTAAAAGCCACTTTATTCTCCGATCACTACCATATTTTCGAGACGAGATTTGAATGGTGGATCTCAACGCTGCGCTTTGTCTTCTTACCGGGATGAAAAAATGAAAATCAGTTATTCCCCTGAGCTGAAATAGAGCCCACAGTCGTTGGGTTAACAATCACACATAATGCCACTGGCCTCTTATCTCCTTGACTGTAGCATTAATTTAAAAAATACTAAACCTGTAAGGCCTGATGAACTCGAAGATTGCACAAATGGTAACTGCACTCTTTTTACATTAGCCTCGTAATACTCTGGGTTTGCCCACTTTTTTATCTCATCCTGGTAGTCCAGGGCTATAGAACTGTGTTCTTGCAAAATTTCCTCAATCCTTGACATGGTTATCGCATTTACATGCACTGGATATTTTAATTGCAGAAGTTTATGCATATAGCATATTATTTCACTACCTCCTAGAAGTCAAAATTAAATTAATTATATGCATAGGTAGAACGAAGAAACATAGTGTAAGGACATCCCAATCTGCACTTCCGCCTAATTTTTAAGACTCAGCGTGATCAGGCTTTCTGTCTTCTTACCAGAGCAATGAAAATAATTTTGGTTCCATTCCATCAAATGGAAATAGAACGCCAGGCCTACGGTCAGACCCGATCTGCCCCTCTGTACCACGACAGCAAAATTTATGTAATGTTTATATGAGCAGTAAAAGTATAAAAATTGTGTAAAAAATGAAATTATATATGTAATAAACACTATATAGTATGTAATTGTAAGTTTTAAATCAGTTTAGTTAATTTCTCTTTTTATGGAGCTATGAATGTGTCAGTTACTTTGCCAATATCTTTTATTATTAATTACTGATTCTTAATAGAAAAAAAAAATAAACCTAAATTGATTCTTCTCGCATGTTCCTCAATTACTTGTCCTCTTACAACTGGTACTATATGAATTGTATGATATCCACAGTTAACTATAAGCGCAGTATTTCCTATGTTGTTTCTATAGAGACTAAACAGTGAATCCACTCCGTAACTTACTGCTGGAACACCATAACCTTCAAAAAGTAGCTCTGACATTACTGAAAAAAAAAATATAATAACATGAGTACATGTAAATATTAAGTCATAAATATAAATATTTAAATAATAAAAGAGTATAATTATGTACTTTATACACGACACTAAAAATAACTTTTTCTGTCTGTCTATTGTTGTGTTTATTCAGACTAATCTTTGGAAAAGCAGATCTGATTCTTATGGGACTTTCACTGGAAGTTAGAGGAGGTTTTGGAGCAAGATATAGGCTATGTTATAGATTCTGTAATTTCAGCAGGATTAGAATTTATGGGGATAAAGCCACGTTAGTATGCGCGACTAACTACGGCTCGAATAGGTATGTAATAATAATAACCAAACAAAAATTTTGTAATATTCCCACTCGAGGAAATGAAATATTTTCGTTCTGGCAACGAGGCAAAATGTGACGTTAAGTTCCGCCGCTCAACACACAATGCCGCCGAATATGTATAACGGGAATGGTTCTGGTAGATATTCATATGTTCAAAATGGTTGAAGAGTTTACACAATACTTACATTGTCGACTGTAGTTGGGTGTAACAAATGCCTCGGTCATTACAATTGGGTGTGGAACACATCCCTCACTGTCAATTCCCAAATGAGAAAAAATATAATCACACACTTGCTCTTGAACTTCAAAATGTGTGACTACATTCTTATCAAATTGGGTTTTAAGTTGAAATCTAAAAAGTATTAGAAACAGCTTATATATTTTTTTAAAATATTAAATAAACATTTTTTACATCTTTAAATATGTGGCTAATGTAGTGCAGGGAGACAATATCTTATTGGAAATGCGCTAGTTATGGGTTTGATCCCTTGTTGGCATACAAATAATCTTTTCTTTCTTAGTTATGGTAAAATAAAGTGCAGCTTTGAGTTTTACAACTGAACACTCAGTAGTTTATTAGTATGGGAAAAGAATATCTCAATACTAGGTTTATTGGCTTACCCTGCTATGTGGGATACAATGTAAAGATGATTTGATTTATAATTAAAAGTATCTATAAAACATACCTAACAGCTTCAATATTAATTATATCATTCCCTATCTGAATTGGTGGTGTAACTGGGGGTTCAGCATCCTTTTTACATCTATCTTTTCGAGGTCTGGCTATTAAGTTCTTAAATGTTAAGTATGGCTCATCATGTATTGACCATCCCACTCTACATTGATACGAACCTGGTGAATAAAACATATATCAAGTTCATTTTAAGTTATAAGGGGCCATACATAAGTTACACCACACAAATTTCATGATTTTTTTATCCCTTGTCTAGTCTTTCATAACTGGTCACATTCAAGAGGCTCTGTATCTGGTGTGACGTGTGATATTTAGCAAATTCACACATAGTGGAGGAACCAATAAGCAGCAGCAGTTTTAAAATTATGTTTATACATAAGTTTTGAAATGTGTTACCACAAAATTAAGTTGGAGTGACAAGAGGCCCCCCTTGTCACTCTTCTTCATCCTTTGTGGTCACTTCCCTCCATCTTAATGTGCAACATAATTTATGATTGGCCCCTAGACTGTTTCTTTTTTTTTTAAATAGCATATTTTGACTTACCATTATCAATAACTAAAGGAATGTGTCCAAACTTTATTGTAGGTCCATATTCATGAACTATATCTGGTACTGTTTTATAATCTTTTAGCACTAAAACATCTTCTATGTTTTCTAATTCCATTATGCAGCAGAATTTTTATTCACTGAGTTGTAGTTTGCCCATATGCTGTGACTACATAAACTGAAACAGAATTTTGTTTGGGTTTAGACAAGGTACAAAAAATATAATTAGTTCAATAACAGTTTCATCTTAATCTACTTATATAGTATTATAAATCTGAAAAAATTGTGACTGATCATATGTGAAAGATATATGAGAATATTTATTACTGGGGACATTTATCAATGTAATAAAACTTAAAATAAAGTGCTTGGGGGACAAAATTGCTACAATTTTTTTTGGCTTTTTTAGCTGAAAGTTTAGTATTTAATTTATGGATACTGTCTCTAAAATGATAGCCTTATTAGAACATGAAAGACATTCAGATTAGTAAATAAATAATTGGCTATTTCTAGCAGACCAAGCTACGAAAGGGTCTCCTAATCCGTGTATC
>JAKRZM010000906.1:180135-195073 GCA_036379175.1 Heliconius cydno galanthus | reverse complement strand
GTTACGGCTGTGCGTGCGTCTTACCTCAGTCAGTGAGGACAAGTCCTTTTATATATATAGATATTGGATATTACATAGAATACTTTAAGAGCAACGGAAATAGTACTTAGTGATTACACCTCATTTTTGCATTTAGGATCTTTTAAGATTTTTTTAGGTATAAAATAATATAAGAGGCCAGTCGTGGCGCACGGGTACATACGTGCGACTGTAAGCGCTCTTATGTAGAGGCAAACGCGGCGTTGAGTTCAGCCACCTAACATACAATGCCTACTTAATTCGGCGGAAAGTGGTGAACGGAAGTGTATGTGCTGTGCAAAATACAGCGCGAAAATTAAAAATAAAACTATTAATAGGGGATGACATTCTAATGAGACAAGTAAAATAAAACACACACATAAATAATACTCATGAAGTTTAATCACTGATGGATCAAGTTGACAGTACACACTTCAAATCTCTACCATTTCTACATTTATAAATTTAATATAGAATTTAATAATGATTATATTTTTATTTTATTTCATTTATGTAACAATAATAAATCTTATAGGAATGTGCTTTTTCAAATTTAAAAACAATTTGTATCATATGTAAAGTTGACATGACATAACATGTATTTTCAAAATAAATAACTTTAAAATACAATACATATTACATTCTGTATTATTAACATAACATATAAGTTATTTAATAAAATATTATTTGTGTTTTAACACTAGATTTTCTTTACTTAATTATTGCAGCATTAAATTGGTAAAACAGTGTTACTTTATGTACAATATTGTAATAGTGAAGGACGAATGGCAAATTAATATCGCTACTTTACTGCAATAGTTAATAGAAGACAACAATAACAATTTAATAATGCATTACGACATATTAAGCTTTAGCCCCAACGGCGGTGCCGCCAGCTTGCTTATCAATTTGTTCCTTTTCCAATTGCTTGCCAAGATACTCCCTGTAACAAAGATATATTTATATTATTATTATGTAGAAGACAAAACTATATTATCAACTTTATGTTTTATTTCGCAAAGTAGGGTAGAAGTAGTAGCGAGAAACTTATATCAAATTATAAAGACACCTCCTTTACTTTACACAATACTTCTGAAAATCCTTTACTTTAATTTGAGTGGCACTATTCTTCAGAACAGAGAAGACAGAACAGAACAGTTGAATAATTAAAAAAAATACTAACCAGTTGTGGACCATAAGTTTTTGTACCGCAAGTAAGGCCTCGTAGCGCACGTTTGGATCTTCATGGCTGAGCAAATACATGACGCGTTGCTTACCGCCAAGTTGCTCGATAATGCTGTAAACAATGACGAAAAAACATTTAATCAAATTTTACTAATGTAAAATAGATTTTTCATTTTTTAGCTTCGCGCTGTATTTCGCATATAGCAGGGTAGGCAGAGGGAAGGAGGGGTTGTTCACCATTTTTCGGCCAAATTTTGGGTCTATTGATTAGCGAAACGCGCGGCTTTACTCCAGCAAGTAAACAAGACGAGCTGCGTTCCCATGCCAGAATTAAGTATATATATTTTTTCTTTCGTAAACTCACTGTTTCCCGCGGGGGTAGTGGCGCACGTACTCGCCCACATCGTAGCAGGCGACGGCGAGCACGACGGGGTCGCGGCTCTTCTCCAGCAGGTGCACGAGAGTGCGGAGCAGCTCCTGGCCGCGCTCGTTGAGGCGGACTGCGTTCTCGCGCCAGAATTTAGCTGATTTGTGCACGGGCGACCATTCCAGACTGAAAATAGGATTACATTAATATTTTTTTATCATTACAAAACAATGTTTGTCATAAATTATGTCTAGGTCTATGCAAAAATTACGTCACAACCTTAACGTTAACGAATTGAAGAATAGTATAAAAATAAATGTAAAAACCATGAGTATAAGAAAAAAAAATATTAGGTAGAAAAACAAGTTTGATATTCGAATCATACTCTTTATTCAGAGTAATCTTCGCGTAAAAGATAATAATGTATAAAAGTGAAATTAAACCTTTGTGATGTAAGATAATCTTTATAATCTTACAAAACATTCACGTAACTTTAACGATACGTTATCAGCAGAAAATAAGAGCCCGCCGTGGCGCAATGGCGTATGCGTACGATTGTAAGCACGACGATTGTTGGTTCGATTCCCACTCGAGGGAATGAATTAATATTCTAATTTCTGTGATCTGGTAACAATGCAGGCAAAGCGTGGCCAGAGCAATTAAATGAAAATCAGAGCAATTAAAGCCGTCGCGTTCCATTGTATATTTTTTTCACTTTCCTCACCAGTTTCCGTATGCCGACATTGCAAAAAAATATTTCACGCAAAATTTAGTCACATACCGTCCACTCTTAACTTCAGTAGCATATTGATCGAACGAGCTAAGATCTTGTACGGAGGCTTGTAGACGGTCGTTGAGGAAGTCCACGTCATTCATGATATCTTCATCATCTGAACGTTTCTGTTCCAGGATTGAAAGTTGTTTTAGCACCTTGCATTGCACCATGGCGATGCAATGTTCCTTTGCGACCTAGAGCGAACACAAAAAATAACTTTCATAATAGTTATTTATAAAGAATAAATATTTAACTATTTGAATGTATAACAAAGCCACCTTTATATACAAATGCTGCTTAATTTTCAAAAAAAACATAGCGCAAAATGTCAAAATAATATTGCAAGATTACCCAAGTCGAGCTAATATAATAATAAATTTTAAAAATTACTTATTAACAAGGAAACAATATTTCACACCTGTTGATCCTCTGGCTTCTCGATCAAGTTGCGGAAGACGGCCAGGACGATACGGGTGACCTTCTCTTTGACAGAGTCACTCAGAATATCAGCTAAAATGGGAATGGCGTTGAATTTGTTCATCTTTTCAGCAAGCAGCGAATTGAACGTTAGCACCCACAGGCAGAACACGAGTTGGTATTGGACCTAGAAATTATTTGAGCATATGTATTTGTATATATAAATTATGATGAATTACTGAAGTAAATTTATTTATTTAAATTTCATTTTGGGTATTAATGATATTTTTAATCGTAACGATATATCTTTTCCCATTTCCCGCCGAATTATGGAGGCATAGCGTGTTAAGTAGCGGAACTTAATATTGCACTTTACCTTTGTTTATGGTCTATTTCGAATACAAAATAACTGCGTGACTGATGGTTCCATAATTTAAACAACTATTTTACCTCTAAATAATAATTAACAATCGATAAAATAATATACACTTTGAACGGATATCGATGCTTATCCCACAAATCATCATCGAGAGTCAAACCTACGCCATTCGTCTTAGTATTCAATGTTACTAATCACCAGACAAACAGATCGGAGAAGGCTGGCAGTGGAATAGTTGGCGCTCTATAAGAGAGACATAGGCTTTATTTTTCTATTTTGCGACCCTTATCTTACCGTATGTCCGCAACCGTAGCCCTGTAATGTAGTACGGTGGATGAGTAGTCGATGCCATCAAATTGGGTGTTCTGAATTTTGCGAATTGTCCACTCGCAACTCACATCTATACCTAATTATCGGTTGTCCGTCTTGTAAGTCAATTTAAAAAAAAATAGGCCGAGAAAAAAGAACAAATAAGTCAATTACCTGGAAGTTAACCCTCGAAGCGAGGATAGACAGCAATGTAGAAATGCCATCGACCGAGAGGAAGGCGAAGCGGTATTCGTCCACACGCAGCATCATTTGCAGGCAACGCGCCACAGACTGGATGTAATCGTTGGTCTGCGGAAAAATGTGTTAATATGTATCTGTTACAATATGTCATGGTATTAATGTTTGTGTTTAAAAAAAAAGTTATTTAACTGAATTTATACTATAAAATTAAAAAAATAATATTTATAATCATTTACATTTATTTAATTTATAGTCAAATTCAATTGTAAATTAAAGTTTGTAAATAAATTTCAATATTGTCGAAAATATCCTAATATAACATAAAATGTATTAAAAGCATACCGCGTTATTTAATATAATAAAATAATACTAACATGATAATAATAATCATTTTGGCAGTCGTTAGCAGCGTTCGTAAATTTTATGCATTTATTAGTGTAATATCCAGAAGCACTTTTAGAACATACCGCAATATTTTAAGCCATTATTTTGTATACAATGTGCATATTATATTATAGATATTAGGTGTTTTGGTTAGTAGAAGCATGCTAAACTTACATAAGTACCGTCGACAGAATAAAGATCATTTACAAAATAACTCCTGTGAAAGTAATTTGAAAATGCGACTTTATTCCAATACATTAGTGACAAACTTCATTTAGTATCACTATAATAGACTAATACAAGAAGATTAGACACGTTCCACAGTAGTAACATTGAGGTGTTGCCAACAGGGGGAATACCTTATGCAGGCCGGGTGGGTAGTCCTCATGAGATTTAAGAACGTCAAAAGAACTGTAAAGGCTGGAATATTTTTCCTGATCCTTGTCAGCTGTGTGTTTTTCTTTGTGTTGTTTTGTATGTTTATCGGAGAAATGTTGTTTTTCATGTTCCAACATAACCTGCTCAGCATGCTCTAACTCGGCAGACACTTGCTCCGCCTTACCAGAAAACAAATCTCTGAGTGTGGTCAGAGCCTCATAGTTTGACGATTGAATGATGATGATTTTCGTATAATTTAATTAGTTTCAATAGTAGATACCAATACAGGGAATGATGTCTTATTTGTATATGGACGATTATAAGGCACATGTTATTTATGTATACATGGAAATATATATAAACTTAAATTTATACATAGTAACTAATGTTAGTATAGAAAATACTAGCACTAGGTTGAGCAATTATAAAATATTATTACAATCTACTTTGACAAATTTTATACAGTTGATCTACAAGATTATATACCAATACAATATAAAATAAAAAACCTCCTTAGTCCCAACTATTAAATTATTAAATAAAAGATGATAAACCATCTGTTTTGTACAAATTTATAACAAACTTGTATTTTGCTTATGGCCCACCCACTTGGGATACACTTATATAATATATAAGTTATCCACATGTAAACCTCTCTTTCAATTCATTCTGTTAATTAGTGAAAACCACATTAAAATCTATTGCCAAATTTTAAAGTTACATTTGTAAATTACTGACAAGTGATTACGTTTTATATACATTTATATAATGTAAAGATATCTTTGTTAATAAAAAAGTTCAGACAGACTTCAGATGTTTTTTCATTGGGTGAATTCAATCTTATTTTTATGTTATAAGTTTTTTAGGTTTGATAGTATTTTTAAGTTTTTTAAAAGGATTTTTATTTTCATTAATACTGCTAGCTTTGCCAAAATTATTGTTGGAATTTACAAAACAAATAAATATGTTTATCATTTGATTATATTTTAATATTATATTAGGAGATATATATTTTCATTTATAATTTAAAAATATTTAGCTTCATTCTGGTAGACAAAGTGAACCACAGTTAAGACACTCTGTTTCTTACTTATCATCTGGAAACATTGTTTGTTGAATAGCGAAACTCAACACCCTACTTTGCCTCATGAACAAAGCAAAAAAATCAAAATATAAATTTAAATAAATATTTCATTTCCTTGAGTGGGGATCAAACCCACAACCAGTCGCATTAACAGTAACACTTTGTGCCCCTGCATCACAATCAGCTGGACTTTTAAATTATATTTCAAATATTCTAAAAAGAATTCACTTCTTGCAAGTTGTTCATTGTCCTTAAAATATAAAATTAACTGCATATTATACTTTGGAAATTATTAGTGTTTTATGAAAGTTAACATGCAATCTAAAAAAACAACATGCAACAAAAATTTCTATACAATATCCAATCAAATAATATGTATAATAATATATAATATAAAAACCAATTATATATAAAAACCAGGTGAGATAAGTTCAAAAATTGTATATAAAACCATATACATAAATTATATTATTATAGTAATGAGTGAGCATCTAAAAACAAAAAATATATTGAAAAATATCTTACTTCATTATCTTAATATTATGTAAATAATAATTAATATAGTGTGCTAGTTGAAATACTCACATTTATATTTCCAACTTTTGTAGAGGTTTATTCCCCATTAAGCATACTTAATGGGGAATAAACCTTTTCTTTAGAAAAATATTTTACTAGAATCAGCCTCTTAGAAAACAAGGTTTTTTCAGAAGCATGGTTTGAGTTCCACTATGTCCCAATGTTTATGTTTTCTTAAATACTTACATTCATCTTGAGCTGATCCTTTAACCAGGATAGGTAGAAGTGCAAATCACTCTTCTCCATAAGTTGTGGGTGCCAGCATGCCAGCTTAGCAATGATACGAGCAGTCATATGCTGAACAAACTCATCTTGACGGTTAAGCAAGTTCAGGAATGGCTGCCAAACATTACCATGTCTGGCATTACGGAATATTTTCACACGGGATTTGTCTTCCTAGAATGGTTAAAATAATTATTAAAAATTAATAAGAAATTTCTATTATTTTGTCTATTTTTCAAAGTCATATAGGAATTGGTCTATACAAAAATTCAAAATGAAGAAAAAGTTATTACCGAAAGAATATCGTCAATCAAAACAAGAACATATTGGATGGTGTTATCTTTGCTAATATGAGTAATCAGGTTAAGGAATACATCAGCACAGCCTTCAGGGTTTCTATCAGGTAAATCTTTCTGTCCTCGTTGGTCTAAGTTCACAATGAAGTCGTGATCACGTTGAGTTATCATTTGCGATCTGTTAATATATAATTGGATATTTAAGTGCCTACTTATAAAATGTATTATTTTTCATATCTTCGATTAAATCAATACTCACTGCAAATAAGATTGCCAGTTAATCTGGCTTTGACGAATCTCACTTGCTCTGATTTGTAAAACACTTGTAGCGGCGATCATATCTGGAAAAAAATATTCATTTATGGATTTTCTTAAATTTGTATGATATTAAAATAATAAGTATATGTGAAACATTTAAGCATATACGTACCGATTTTTTCATCACCAAGTGTGGGGATTAGTTTGCTAACGTTCTCTTCATTAATGTTAGCCATTTTGGCTTTAAAAATTGACGAAAAAGACACTCACAATAAGATAATTTTTGGAGAGAATTATTTGTCAGAAAATAGAAAATTCGTAGACAGATACCTCAGCTGAGAGGTCTTGTGACTATTCGATGTGAAGTTAGCTTTATATTATCTAATATATTTCTTACCTTCTCTAATGTAGACTTTTTTTGCTGCAAACAAAAGAGAGAGCAATATAGATCTTACGAATGCCACTACTGTTTTAGCAGTATAGCCAATATTAAAATTTAATACATGTCAAATTGCTAAAATACAGATTGTTCCAAATAAAGAAATCAATTGATTTTTTAATGTCAGTTTGGTAGGCAAATACCTATAAATACCTATTTTATATATTTTTTTATATATAAATACCTACTTTTTAGGAAGCAACGGTAAATAAAGTAAACATATTAATAGTCATCGGAATTTTCTAAATTATATTTTTCAATAATGCCAAATGAAAAAATATTATAGAAAAATGTTGAGAAAACTGATAAAGCTTTATTTTAAGATGTTTTTTATAATAGCTTGAGCTACACTGCTGCTTATTTTTTGTATTATGTATTTATTAAATTTTTTAAATAAGTCGCAACAGACATGACACATAAAAACTATAAGTGAAATAAACGCGATACTATACTATACCATATAAAAACCAAAATTTATTCTAAGTGTTCTGAAAAAATATTAAATAACTCAATTCAGACAATTGTCTAGACAAATCTAGATTTTGTCATGAATTTAAGATTTTAAAATCTCTATACAAAATGTTTTAGTAGCGCCATCTAATTTTTACAAGTTACATTAGTTGACATATCGACGTTAATTCCTATTTCCTTTATTCCATTCTATGCTTAAAATGTCACTTGTCAATTTTCAAGCAAACATCTATAAGCTTTATAGTGTCGACCTTATTGCGCTCATAATATGAAAGCGAGTTAACATCTGTAATATTGTGTATTATCATATTTTCGTACTGTTTGTATTTTACAAGTAATTTATCTTAATGTCTTATTTGTCCAAGTAAACAGGCTACTTTTAAGTAAATACATAATAAAGTTTGTTACAAAAATATAAAAAAATCGCCTTGAAACAATTATATCAATTGGATTTTACTATTTTAAGCAATTAATGAAAATATAGAATTATTCTATCTCAAAGGTACAAAAAAATTATATTAAGACAAAATACTTACGATTAAACCTTTCGGGATCAGCTTCACGTTTCGGCTTGGCTTCCATGATTCCTAAATTATTTTATTTAATATCTATTGCTTTATATTTATATACTCTAAAATTTTGTATCGTGGTTCATTATATCTTATTTTTGTATAAGAAGTTGACTTTTTGTGTTACAGATTAATAATTGAGCTTGGACTTGTGACACATTTTGCTAAAAATAAATTTTGGGAACCAGCCAGTTCTTTTGTCATGGTTAGTTTGCAAGAAGACTATCAATTTGAAAATCAAAATGAAAGTAGTACAAAAAATTCATTGTCTATGGAAACAGAATCTGCTTTACATTTACCACTAGATGGTTCAATATGTATGGTATTTACTGGTTATTATAATGGAATAGGTGTAGAGATTAGATCATTGGAGGAGATGTCATTGTTACACCATATGGGCTGTTTTGGTAAAGGGTCTGCTTCTAGATCAAAACCAAAAGTGATAAAAAATAATAGTCCTAATATTATGCGTAAAAGACAATTTTTAAAACGAAACTATTGGTACAAAAGATTTGCAAAATCTGAAAAGTGTGCTGTTTCTGATAACTTTTTTAAAGAAATAGATAATCTTACTAAAAAGATAGTAAGTGATACTAAAAACCAGGGATCGAGAGATGTAATTGATTTAGTTTCAAGTGATGAGAATGAGAGTGAAGAAAATGACCAGTCAAGAGATATAAATGAATTTGATTTATCAGAAGAACAAAATATAGTAGTTATAGTACCTAATAGTGATTCTGAAGATGATAATTATTTTGCTAATATGAAACCACAATGTTGCATTAATAAAATAATCTTGCAAGAAAAATTAATGTTAACTTTAGAAGAGGCTTTCTTTTTGCTCTATGGACTAGGATGTCTGCAAATAGTAGATAAAAATGACCAACTTTTAAGTGTAGATGGTTGCTGGAAAACATTTAGTGATAGTAGTTGTAAATTTGTTGAAAAATATGTTGTTTATCATTATTTTAGGTCAAAAGGATATGTTGTAAAACCAGGCATTAAATTTGGAGGAGATTATTGTAAGATATGTTTTAAACTGCTTTATTTTATATGTATGATGAATCATATTTGCGTCCAACCTAAGCATGAGACCTTGAGTAGCAGAACTTAATTTCACATACTGTTTTACCAGAGCAGGGAAATAAAAATATTTCATCCCTCTGATGAAATTAATGAAAATTAAACCCACAGTCCCACAACCAAAGCTAGCAGTCAGATTTTTTTATCTTTAATATAAGAATCATATGATTAAATTTACAGTGTTATATAGGGAAGGCCCTGGAATTAACCATGCTGATTACATAGTTGTAATAAATTATGGGGATGATAACTTTGACTGGATTTCTATGCTTGGACATGTGAGAATGGCTACAACAACTGTAAAGGTGAAAATAAAATATTAATTATAACAAATGTATAGTACACAACAATAATAAAAATAAGTATCTTATCTTATAAATTTTCAGGAGGTTATGATTGCAGAGGTAATAAAACCTGCAAAAGATAATATAAAACTTCCACAAAGTCTATGTGAATATAAGGTACGAGAATTAGTATTAACAAGAAAATTCCCTGTAATAATAGATGGTGGAGAAGACTAAAACATAATTTATTTCTGTGATTAAGTTATATACATATACCCAATCTATGCTCTTTTTATTGGTTTTTTAATTCCTGTCCTTCTGTATTCACTTCTTTCTTTTAAATACTGTTCGGTGCACAATTGTTTAAATTCTTCATTTCGATACCAATCAGCTAGACACGATTTCATTATTGAATTTTCATTCCTGCATTTAAATACCATAAAAACTGATGATTCTTTGCAACAATTATGAAATTCTGCGACTTCTTGAACACATTTTTCAGCTTTAGCTTTTTCTCGAACAAGTTTCGGTATAACAACTTCTATTTCTACTTTCCTTAAACTTTTATCATTTGGATCCCCTAAAATAAAAAGTGAATTAAAATTAAGGCAATAATATTTAAATCTGCTAGTAATATTTTTTAATATTATATTTTTAACCTAAGCCACAAGGACCATCGGAGAACTTTTTTGGTAAGACAGACGCTTCGGACNACACGTGTAACCTCAAGTATATGAGGGCCAAATATGTCTTCCCGCTAAAATTAGTAACTTAATAACAAATGAAAAGAGCGGGCTTTTTGTTATTGACAGTGACATTGACATATTGCAGTACTATATTTGACAGTTGACCTTTGTAGCACAGAAGTCTCCTAACTATAATATATTTTTTTACTACTTCCAATGAAATAAGCTATACGTTTATTAAGTTTTTAATAATAAGACGTACCTATAATTTATTGGAAATATTTTATGTTGAATAGTGAAACTTAACACTGCGCCTTATTTTCTTAATATAAGGAATAAAAATAAATAATTTTCTTGAGTGGGTATCGAACCAACAGCTGAGAAGGCGAATTTCCCACAGTCCAAACTATAGTAAATATTTTTGCATTGTTAGTTATACAAATTATAATATGTATGGGAACTCAATTAAAATATTTAACAATTAATTTTGTAAATCAACATAAATAACTTACGGTACCGTATTTTGTGGTGCTAATAAAATTGTAGTTTATTTTTCTCAGAGCAACATTATTCTTGTTCTCATGAGGTTGCATATTCGACAGCTTGGTTGTCAAAATCAAATCAAGTCGTTCATGTCATCATTAAAACATTGTTATCTTTTTCCTTCACATTTTAAATAAAGTAAAGCTTTTGTTAAGGTTTAATTTCATATTAATTACAAAATTTTACAAAGCATATATTCGCTTACGAAAGCTATTTTTCGGTGAGTACAGTTTTGCAAGTCATAAAATGAAGATCAAAGTAAAGCATATAAATAAAATGCCGTGTTCTTATACATTTTTTTTATGTTTTCAGTAAGAACTCTAGTTGTTAATTATGGATCGTCTTTTACGTCTTGGTGGTGGTATGGCGGGTTTGTCACAAGCGCCTCCACCTACTGATGCTCCGGTCGTTGATACCGCTGAACAAGTGTATATATCATCATTGGCGTTACTTAAAATGTTGAAACATGGTCGTGCCGGTGTACCCATGGAAGTGATGGGTCTTATGTTGGGTATGCACAATTTTTGCTATTGCTTTGTTAATACATATTTATATTTTTTTATAATAATTTAACCCTGTATTGTTTTTCTAGGTGAATTTGTTGATGATTATACAGTACGTGTTATTGATGTATTTGCAATGCCCCAGACTGGTACTGGAGTATCAGTAGAAGCTGTTGATCCTGTATTCCAAGCAAAAATGTTAGATATGCTGAAACAAACTGGTCGACCTGAAATGGTTGTGGGCTGGTAAGTACTGAATATAATGCCATTAAAAATGTATTTCTTTTTTGTATTTTTGTATTATTTATGTTATAATGTACATTATTGTCATTTTAACTTGTAGGTACCATTCACATCCTGGATTTGGTTGTTGGCTGTCTGGTGTTGATATTAATACACAGCAGTCATTTGAAGCATTATCTGAGAGAGCTGTAGCGGTTGTTGTTGACCCTATTCAGTCAGTTAAGGGAAAAGTTGTTATAGATGCATTCCGCCTTATTAATCCCAATATGATGGTCCTAGGACAAGAGCCACGCCAAACTACTTCCAACCTGGGTCACTTACAAAAACCTTCAGTTCAAGCATTGATTCACGGTCTCAATCGCCACTATTATTCTATCAGCATTAATTACAGAAAGAATGAATTGGAGCAAAAAATGTTGCTTAATCTCCATAAGAAGTCATGGATGGATGGACTAACATTATCAGATTATAAAGAGCACTGTGTAATAAATGAAACAACAGTAACAGACATGCTTGAATTAGCCAAAAATTATAACAAAGCCCTTGAAGATGAAGAAAAGATGACTCCTGAACAACTTGCAATCAAAAATGTTGGTAAACAAGATCCTAAGAGACATTTGGAAGAGAAAGTCGATGTATTGATGGCCAACAACATTGTGCAATCCCTTGGAGCTATGCTTGACACTATGGTATTTAAATGATTATCGAACGGCATTTTATATCAGTTTTAAGGTCAAATAAAATAATAATTGTAAATTTGAGTCTCATATTTCCTTTTGTAACCTTAAAAAATAATATTTGCCTGTAATTTAATTGTTATTTTAGCTACTTAAATAAAATTCAATACATTTTTATACATGCTTTATTTTAGTAAAATAATCTGTGAGGTGCTATTTGTTTACGAATTTTTGCAAGTTTGTTTTCAATTATTACATGCTTCATATTTGCAAAGTCTATATCGAATGCTGGTTTCAAATTTTTTTGAGATAAGACAATATTTTTTATGATAGATTTTACTTTTCTTAGGGCATCATCAAAGTTGTCCATGTTTACCTAAAATGTTAATATAATTTAAGAAAATAATTCTAGGAGTACTGTAATTAAAATATCACAGAATATTATTAAAATATCGCAGAATCTTACAGTGTCCCAGAATAAGCCAGGAGATTTGCGATGTATTTCTTCATAATCATCTCGTATATTTGTAGTAAAGCTTTCTAGTGGTAGCTTTAATTAAAAGACACCATTAATATACTTAATAATATTTTAATAAGAAAAAAATAATAAAAATACGAATCAGTAATGACTCATAATTAGGTAGGTAGGATTAGTAGGATACATTCCGTGTTGAATTGTGGAGTTTGTCTTGTTACTAGTGCAAGGAAATTAAAATAATTCATCACTTAGAGTAGGAATCGAACCCGCAACTGTGGTCTTTATAATCAGACGCAGTTTCGTTGCGTCACGGCGGCGTCATAATAGTTCTCTTTATATAGCTACATTATTGTAACTATAAAATTGGAGTTATTGGATGCGTGTCTTATTTCCACATAACTGTGCCAAAATTTAAAATAAAATGTATGTTTTTTATAAAATGGTAAAATCTGACGCTACTATATTTTACCTCTTCATAACGTTCCAGCTGGTTGACAATAAAATTTGGATCATCCAGCCTAGACTCTACATGGAGTAGATTTACTGAAATTATAAAAATCATTTAAGAGTGCTGGTTAGGTAATGCTTCAAAAAACTCAACGACGTGCTTTTGCCTTGGTGCCAGAGCGAAGAAATAAAAATAGTAAGAAATAATTATTAGTTACCCTCGAGTTTATAACGAAGCCACAACCTTCGGGTTACAGTCACACCCTTGTTCCCCTGCGCCATTATTATTATTTGTGGAATACTTAATATCTGTTCCGCGTTCAGTGGCATTTGTGAAGCATCGAGGAACATGAATGCATGAATGCATGAATGGCAAAGGACCTAATCGAGAAATATTAGTACATAGAAAAAGCTGCTAAGTTTTTATATTATTTTAGCTGCCATTATACATATTATAACATGACCGTTAGGGAAAAAATGTATTTAATTTTACGAAAATTTAGAGACCTGATTGAGAGACTGTGTAACTGTGTAAATAAAGTTTTTATGGAAGAGGAGAGCAGAATATTTTTCATCACACTTTAGTTTATGTTAATAGATTAAAGCAGCAATCGCGTTGCTGAGACAATGTGTAAGTATGTAGTGCAGCTACGGGTCTCTTTTCCTTATAATAAAACTACTAAGTTAACTAAATTAATAATATCTATAATATAACAATCTATGCTTAATATATTATTTTGTACATAAGTAGCTATATCTCATATTGTAATTTCAATATTTTTTAAAATAAAGATTAATTAACAGACATGAAAAATTATACAAATATTTTTATATTTGTAACGTATCTAATTATTATTTTACGTTAGTTAGCTTTACTAACAATGTAGATATAAGGCTCTAATAATATATATAGTAGGTACGTACAGTTTTGGATGCTAGTGTCACTAGTTTGCAGCAAGCCATTTTCTAACAGAAACGCTAGCCACAGGTCGGAGTCCTGCGGTTTGATGCCATCTGCGTGCGGCCACGGCACCTTCGCGCTAATTGATTTCATTAATAATTTCTCCACTGAAATCAAATTCCATTATGTGACGACCATTACGCAATTTTATATAACGTTTTTTTTTATTTATACAACAATAAAAAGATAACAATACAACCAGAAAAAGAGAAATGTTACCCATTAGCATAGCTTTATATATTTTTATTGCTAGGAAATATATACGCGTATTTTATGAGACAGACAGAAAGCTAAAACAGCACAGACAAAAAAAGCGAAATTTAAGCTAGGTGGCGGAATTCAACGCTACATATACTTATACAAACTATACAGTTTCAGCTTTAGATTTTTTCACAAATTGACATAAGGCCAAGATACATCGTTCTTAAATTTACGTCCGAATACTTGATAATAACACTGCGAGTTGGTGGAACTTAACACCGCAATTTGCCTAGTAGGTAATAGAGTGGGGAAAATGTACATGTAATCTTATACCGTCGAGGCTGAGATCGAACCCGCAACTTAGACCAATAAAATAAAAAAAATAATTTAAAATGTCTTATTACAATCTTTCACTGATTGCGGCTCTATCATCATTCCTGATGGGTCAGTGCTCGTCTCTTGATCGTCCACATCAGTAATCTCGGTTGACACGAACGTAACCGA
>JAKRZM010000906.1:130418-163295 GCA_036379175.1 Heliconius cydno galanthus | reverse complement strand
GGCCGCTTTGACAGGCAAGTGTGTGCGTGCCTGTGTTATACTTTACAAATGGCGTTTTATTTTAAAACGATAATTTTACCATTTATTTTGTTTGAAAAAATAACTTTTTCATTTTTGGGAATTATTTTTTTTTCTGAATTATATTAGGCTTTTATAGAGTAGTTAAAATTGTGGTTTCATTTAAAGTGGTGCTGACAATTCCACCCTGTATTGCACAAAAGCAAAAATGTTTAGAGAGCTTCTGTGGATTATTGTGTCATCGTTCACTGTCAACATGCTCATATAAAAATTATCTTGCTATCTTATATTATATAATCTCTCTCTCATCTCTCTCTTTTAAAATAACAGGTAAATTTCTTCTGGTTCTTAAAAGTGCAGTAATATTTTGAGTAGATCATTACTTATGTTTACGGCCCTTGAGATAAGGTTAGAGAGTTTAGACAATTTTTCTTTCAGGGTTGCAAAATACTGGCACAGGAAGAGACAGCCTCGTCGTGATGAATGTTCCGCGATGCTTTACGGAATACAGAACCGTCCTTAACAAAGACGAATTATGAATTCTCCTGTCCATTGTACAGGTCATGCATAATATTTTTTTGTGTAAAATCTTTTAATATCAACGGTTTTTATTTTACTCTTAGAAACGAATACTGAGGAAGAAATGGGTAAATTTATTTCTTTTGCGTGTGATACCGTGCGTTATGATAATTTCACAGCTGATTACAATAACGTGCCTATTTTTCATAGATGTGCTAAGTTTTGATTTGTTTGCTGCGAGTTAAAATATTTTTAATAATTTAATGCAATACATTACAATAATAGGCCTTCGTGGCCGCAGCGGCACAAGGGTAACGCGACGGTTGTGGGTTCGATTCACATTCGAGGAAGTGAAATATTTTTGTTTACGTTTAATGGAAATCCATTTTCTTCGTTCTGGTGTCGACGCAAAACGCGTGTTGAGTACACGCAATGCCTCCGGAGTTCGGCAAAAAGTGTTAAATTCGGCAAACATTTGATTTTTGATTACAATAATGAGTAATGTAAGTGTGAAATTAATTCTTCATTCTCACCATGATTCGAACAGTTTAACTGACTCCGCATATTCTATGAAGAAATCCCATCTTCACAGCATTCATCTTTCTTTCATAAGCGTCAGTACCAAAGCAGTATTGAGTACGGCCAAACGTGCAGCTGTACTGAAGTTTGGTCGTTTTATTAATGCAGCTAAAACTTCATTAAAACACTTCATTAATTTGTTCTAATATTATTACTTTAAGAGGTTTTCCTTTTATCATTCCGCGTTTATGTAGCACACCGGTCAAACGATCTGTTGGAAATATTAATCACGTGAAAGGCTATTGCCGTCTAATATTTAGCTTTATGGCACCGATTTATGTTTATTATATGTTTATTAAACCATTATTTATAAGCAAACGCAGTAAGTACTATATTATGAGGCCAGTGAGGGATTCTTAAGATTATTTTATCTTTTTAAATAGGTTATGGCAAAATATGATCAAAAAACTTTTATTTAGTTTCGTGCTTGATGTCACACGTATCAAGGTAGGCACAGGGAACCTGGGAACCTAGTGACACTTCGATCCCCTTGACAAACTTTCGTTCCTCACTTTGCGCTTAATTGTCCAGGCATTACGTATTGGGACTTAAATGGCGCGACGAATGATTACTACAGAAAAGGTTTTTTCTGATAATAAGAAATATATAATTGATATTTCGGTAGAGGCAATTTTTTTGAAATATTTTGTAATTATTACTTGTAAAAATATTATTGAATAAAATAAAACAAAACTAATTAAGAACAATTTACCATCTACATAATATTTAACGTCAAACTCAAAAGAATGAGAAGCTCGAAGGAGCAGTCTCTGAGTTGCTAGGTTTGCTTATTAAATTATCCACACTATTTATTTCCTTTTAAAGTAGTGTAACTTAGTTATTAGGTTTGAAAAGGAGCAATTAGTGACACTTTGCAGCTTGTTCTCAATTAAAAAATCTTTTACTTTCTCGTTTTAACAAATACTAGTAGAGTCGCATCTATGAAATTACGACAATTATATTAAGAGGAAATTTTTACCAATGAAAAGTAAGCTTGTATATATTTATAGAATATCTAAAATCTTTTTATAAGTAAGTAAAAAATATGGGATTTGTCGAATAAAACTCTGATTAATAGATATAATATTTTTATTATTTTGTGCATATCATAGTTGAAACAATTTTACACACCACTATTTCACGATTATCAATATCTTATTTATTTTATTAAGTAAGCAAAGCCGCAGGTAAAAGCTAATTTTTATGTTATACTTAAACTAATAAATCACACGTAATTAAAAAAAATATATTTCCTAGCTAAAACTCGATATTTTTTTAATTACTTATACAAATGTTGTGGCTAGGTGCCTAAGAGAAGTGACCACACAAAGAAAGTACCAATACCTACGATACAATTCTTACCTAACATTATGTTCAGTGTTCAGCTTCACGCTGTATCCCGCACATCGCAGGGTAGGCAGAAGTGTTAAGAGAACACTTCGTTCCTCATTTTCCGGCGGACTCTAAAGGCAATGCGTGGGGAATGGTGGAACACGTCGTCGCGCTTTGCTTCAAGATCAGAGCGTAGAAATTAAAATATAAAAATAAATAAATATTTACTTCCCAGAGTGGTGAATCCACCTCCATCACCACCACCATCTACGACTCTAACCAATATTATTTCTAAATACCCAAGAACATAAATGAAATGAGTAACTATAATTAAGATACCACAACTTTGTCAAATTGAAGTATTATTATAAGATAAGTGAATATAAGACCCAGGAGCTTAAATGGCAGTGTTAAATCGACGTCAAACATGTGAAAGGGAGAGAAAGCTAAATTTCGCGTTTCTAGTAGGCCCAACAGAGCTCGTGCAGAACTTCGGCTCGATTTATCTGAAACGTATTAAATAGTACAAATGAATACAAGAACTTCATTAAGGATACAGTTATTGATTTGATTTTATTAACTAGCGGAAGAAGTGTGTGAGAGTTTTGGTGACAGTCTAAGAGCTTCAATTCAATCCTCGACAAGAATTGCAAATTGAAAAGAAGCTGTCCACAGCGTATACTTCCTGAAAATCAAATCAATGAATTATTATTGAACATCATCCTTAGCAATGAACCACATGTCCATCTTTGGTGTGGATTTTTGGCTGGAAGCCTAATTGGGCCATACTTTTTTGTAAAAGAGACTGCCCAAGCAGTGATTGTTGGTGGTGCTCGATATCGCGACATGATTACATAGTTTTTCTTGCCAAAATTAGATCATATTGAAGTGGCCGATTAAGAAGACGATGCCACATGTCACACAGCCCATGAAACATTTTTATTAACTGCATGAGACAAGACATTTTCCAAGATCATTACATTTGTTTTTCTGGGGTTATTTGAAATCACAGGTATACCAAAAACCCACAACTTCCTGTGCGTTAAAAGAGGAGATTCAGCAATTTTTTCCGGTTCACTTTTTAATGAATAACTTTTTATTAAGAATACCTAAAATATTTCCATACAGCCTGCCCACAAGTATTTCTCTTAGTGATAACACCTCTGCGTGTATTCGGCCCGCATATATACAAGGCAAGGATAAAGGAAAATATTGAATTACTATATATATAATGTTCAAATATTCATAAAATTTCATTTCGAACTGAAAAAAAAAACAAGTTTTATAAAAATATATTGTATAATAATAATGATGATATTTTAGATAAAATAATTAATAGAAATCACTTTTTGTCGACATATTTACTTAACCCGCTACGCTTCACGCTTTATCCCTAGCATACTAAACAGAGATAACGGAGCTTCAAATGGTAACATCGCTGCTTAGGTACCTCTTTCACTTCGTCATCTTATCTTATATATTATATTCTTAATCGAACTAAATTTACAATTACTTCATAGTACTTTTATTTCTAATTTATTCACAAAGATAACAGTAATACGTATGTAGATATCTGTACTGTACTAAATATATTAAAAATATAAATATATTTAAAATATATATAAATATATTTTTAAATAAGATTTACCGTTTCATTTATAATTTTTTTTGATAAGCTGTAGCCTAACACTAATGTATTGACAAATATTGTTGTTAGCACGATTATAAGCTGAAAATAAGAATAAAAAGTTTTATTTAAATATATGTTTTGGTCTTAATTCTTTTACCTATAGTTATTTTATACATACTTGCCATTTAATTGCACTGTATAAGCAATCATGTATTTTAATCATTTGATTATACATATCAATAATTTTTTGTAAGTTGAAGTACCGGTATGATAAGTTTTTGTTTTGTGTTTTTTTCGAGACTATATTTTTTGGAGAAAAGTCGGAATGAAAAATTAAATCGTTTTGGGGTTTAGGACACGATAACTTTAAAAACTTGGTAATTAATTTAATTCTTCGTAAAACGAGGCTGAATAAATGTCCATAGTAATATAGCTGAAAAACATTATATGTTAAGAGTGTGCACTTGAAAATAGCTGACAAGCCTTCAAAGACAGAAGGTACGAAACTTAAGCAAAGACTAAGTATAAGTACTAAAATCATTTTTATAATATTAATGGGCTTTGTGTCGGATTTGTTCAATCTTATTTCATCATCAAATTTATTAAGCTCGTCAAAAAACATATATAATCTTCTATGAAATATATTTTCCAAGAAAGTGGAAAGGGAAAATCGAAAAAAATCACCAAGTCTAAGGCATAAGACGATTATTAGGACAGAATGTTGAAAACAAATCACTATAAGGAATAAATTAAGAATTACATAATAACATCGTAATAGCCATATGACCTTTTTATTGGTAATGTTTAAAATAGAGATATTATGTATTCCAAATATACACCCCAAATATATTAGACATTTTGAAATAAAGTCTATACGAATTTTGGTATTTGTATTTTTAGGTTGCACAAAATTATTGACAAGAACCGGTGAAGACATGTTTCAACTTGTTTCTACAATACTGCAATGTAATTTCTACTTGATATCTCCTACAACTGCATTGAATAGCGTACAATTAATTATTTCGAAATTCATTTGTTTAATAGTATTTCTTATCATAAAATCACAACATCAATTGTATAGAATAATGCCATCAGTAATCGATAAGCACCAATGATGGATATTTCTTTTTTCACGCTGTATTTCACGCGTAGCAGGGTAGGCAGAAAACCTGGGAACCTAGTGTCAAGACACTCCTTACCCCTTAAGACATATTCGTTTAGCACTTTCCGTAGATTTATGTACGCACATGTTTGTGCCCCTAAAAATATGAGGTAAGTCTTAGTTAGTTTTAAATAAAAAGTTAATAAAGAGAAAGCTTAAAAACTAAAACTCGACTAATAAAAGAGTCTCTAAAAACTACAAAACAAGAAATAGTCTCCGCTGAAATTATTATGTACAAAGTATTAAAAAAGTTAACTTAACTTCACGATTTATCCCTAGCGGGGTAGTCACTAAGCCTGCCCTCGTCCACTGCTGGATGTAGGGCTGTTCAATGGCATGCACACGATCTTCAGCTCTTCGCATCCATCCGTTGCCAGTCACTTTGTGAATGTTGTCACCCCAACTAGCTGAGGGACGACCTACATTACGCATGCCGAGGCGTGGTTTAAGGACTTTAAAGTAGTGGACCAGTAGTAATTGTTTATTGTTGTTATAAGTCACAAAAATTTAAAAATCTAAAAGATTTTATCCTAAACATAATACAAAATATAAATACATCCGTAAATTAAACTTAAGCATTAGTCGTTTAAACTTAGTTTTTAATAAATTTCTAGTAGATAAAACTAAAAATTCCAAACAAATATTAACGCGAGTTGTTAGACAACTTTTATAACATAAATATAAATTATACACAAACCGAAGCTGCGCCTTAATTAAAATTACTGTCGGCTCCGCAATGAGTTTGTACGCCATAAAAATATTTATATATTTTATTAACGCGACTGTAACAACAAGTCTAGAACAATTATTTTTAAGTGTAATACTACTTTTAAGATAAACGATTGCTTTTATATTTTTTTATTTACTTTAAAGTGGTGACATGATTCAGAACGAAATTTGTAGATTCATGGAATGAATGAAGAATGTCTTGAAGTTTTGTTGCTTAAAGTTTGATTGCTTAAACAGATTTTGTACAGATAAAAAATATATGTTATTTTTTTATTATCTACATCCATATAACATCAAATTATAAGTAATCGCTGTCTGTATTAAGGATATATATGAAACAAAAATATGTCTATCATTTTAATGAAATCCAAACCAACGATTTTCAATTTTTAAATTTCTGTTTGTCTGTGCAATTAAAATTTAATTTTCACTACTGTATTTTAGGCAAAATTCTCTTAAGGTTTAGTGTTTGTTTTATTAAAATCGGATTATAAATATCAAGGTTATATCTATATAGAGTATTTTAATAAACCACTGAGTAATTTAGGCGGACGAAGCCGCGAGTGGCCTTTAGATCTATATACATACATATTTATATATTTTTTTTTTGAGTTNAAAATAAATAATACAATTATCGTTTTAAAATAAAACGCCATTTGTAAAGTAACAGTAATAAGCACGCACACACTTACATGTCAAAGCGGCAACGTCGCACACGTATGTGTGCGTCACACGAAATACAGGTATGGATAAAAATCCTGAAATGAAAAAAAAATCCTACGTCCAAACTGTTGAGGTACCTTGATTAATTTCTTTAGTTCTGGGTTTGAAATATTATGCCCTATATGCAGTTACAGTAAAAGGAGTTCTGCCTCTTCCACCCTGTATATCAAAAATGAAAAGCCTAAGTTCTATATGATCCATCTTGTGTATAATAAGCGTAAATAAGTACTGAAATAAGCTTAATGTTTGAATAACTCAACTTTTGGGGTACAATCAACCGATGGTCGCTGAAAACCGCCGACCCTTCGAACTTTTGATCTCGAAGCCCTACTAATTACGAATACCCGTTTTTAGAGTTCAGGATTTCTTTTTAAATTGATAACATCGGTATTGGTATTATTAATTTTATTAAAATAAATCTAAAAATATCTTGTTTATGAAGTTATTATCATTTCTAAAACTGAACTAATGTTACGTTGAATTTATTGATTTATATCGTAATTAAGATTACACAAGTGGATTATAAAGACTTATAAAGTTCATTTTAAACAAGTAATAGTTTGAGAAACTGAAGTCAATATATCTTCATTTTTCAGTTCAATTTGTATAAAAACATTTTAAAATAAACAATTATATCAAAAGATAGAACGCCATCCTGTCGCAGGGACATACTATGTGATTGTAAATGCGACGAATCGATTCCCAAATTATTAATACTTTCATTTCTTCGCTCTGGTACCAATTCAAAACGCGACGGAGAGTTCCGTCACTTAATATACAATGCTTCTAAAATTAGGCGGAAAGTGGGGAACCGAAGCTAAGTGAAGCTAAAATAAGATAGGCATAGTGAGAAACACTATTTTCATTTACAACTCGTGCGTATAAAGTTAGAATGCCAATTCTTCCAAGTGTGAAAATGAATTTGATAGAGCTTTCATGTTTGAAACTACACCTGAATAGGACCCTTAGAGGAGTTAAGGCGTGAAATAACTGGGTATAATTAAGTGATTCCTTTGATAACTACGACTAACAATGAATGTTCTCGGCATTTTAACTTATTAAAGTTATGGCATTAGCATTTCAATTGCAGTTACCGTATTTTATAAATTTATATAGTGTTTTTTATATTGTGTGTGTTCTGGGTTCGATCCCCACTCGAGGGAAGGAAATATTTATTAAAATTTATATTTTCATTTCTAAGCTCTGGTGTCCAGGCAAAGCGCGGCGTTGAGTCCCGCTACTCAACACGCCACTCCAGAATTTAATAACGCATCAGTATTAGTATATGCGAAAAATATAAATGTATCATAGAGTGGGATTCGCATCACATCCATTACGCTTAGTCAATTGTATCCAAATTCGCTAGTATGACCAATATTTCTAACCTTCTAATACTTCTATAAATCGTGGAAAGGCAATACTAAATATTGGTGTTCCAGTTCGACCTGTGATGGATGAATCCCAATCTGTTTTACATAGAGTACATTTACAATTTCATCCATCAATATCAGGGTTTGATAAATACAAATGGGCAGGATTGTGTTACATGTAAATTATTACCGTATTATCTAATTAATATGGTAACGTTATTTTGGGAGTGTTTTAGGGGGATTTATTAACAGAGTAACAGTGCCATAATGTATTAGGTCATTTCCTTTATTAGGGTTCCGTACCTCAAAAGGTAATACAAAAACTTTTATAGGATTACTTTGTTGGCTGTCTGTCAAGACCATTTATCTCTAGATCGCGTATAGGTATCATGCTGAAATGAATACCAAACATTTCGGTCTATGGTTAAAACATGAAAAAAATAAAGCTTTTAAATCAACGTAATCAAAAGATACGAGCATTTGTGCATCGATTTTGCTGCATTTTGTATGAAATTAGGCGCGTAATCTAAACCTAATGTCGTTGCTGCAGGGGCACAACAAAGGGCTGGGTTCGATCCCCACTCGAGGAAATGAAATATTTTTTTACCCCTATTTTTTTATTTCTTCGCTCTGTCAAATCAAAGTGCGGCGTTGAGTTTCGCCACTCAACATGGCTTCTCCTTATGTTTTAGATTAGGCACTTATTATTAAAACGTAGATATATTCATGGCTTAAGAATAAGTAAGACACTAGGTTCCCAAGCTCTCTCTGTCGTACTGCTATGTAGAGGATACAGCATCTTAAAAACACATTCCCTTCACAAAAATTTGCCATGGCAATGTACGACAAGTGATGAATGTCTGCCGCTGTAGACCCTGACTGCGTCGTTAACGAAGACAGATCACGTTACTCGGAAGAAGTGACCGATGTACATTTCTGATGGACAAGTTGGAGGCACGTTTTTAGTTCGCTTATTAATATTAAAGGCAAAATGATGGAATTAAAATATACTGTGGTCATACAGTTTTATAGTGACATTTATTAAATGGTTTAATATTTTAATCGAACTGATTTGAGAATGTTAATTTTGCAAAAGGATTAATTATTTTAATATTATAAATCTACTTTGTGTGGCGTTAAATTTATATTGTTTTGTATATTTTAATGTCTTTTTATTAGTATAAAATTAATAAATATATTTAGTTTTTTAAGTAAAAAAATAAAATATTAATAAAATAAAATGCCATCAAAAATTGAGTTGTCTGTACACTATGCATTAAACTCTGTATCAACCCCATAGTCCAGTACAAGCTAATAGTAACGTAAAAGTGGTCAAGTGAAATTTAGAGCTTGAATTTTATCCCTAGTGAACACAGAACTCGGCACCCATGTAAAGATTCCGTTGTTTTATCGTTTACTAAGCTGAGATCGACGCATTACTTAACATTTAACTTGGCGGTCATTACACATTTATGTGTTTAATGGGATATCATTATTTTTTGTAAAGAAATTATTGCTATTAATCAATCACTAATATATTTTTTTAAATAGTTTTCTTTTCCTGCTTTCTTTGATCTAACTTTCATACTTAACTTTTTTTACTTTTTTGATAGAGATTTTCAATAATTATCAGTTTTCAGTTTTTTTCCTATATATATGTATAAAAGTCTAACTTGGTACGAAATGTGAAATTTTTAAATAATCTAGAAGTGGCTTACGTTTTTGGTAAGTAAATGAGTCGGTCAGAAAAATGCCGGTTTTCTTCGTTGATATATCAATAACCGTTTAAAATAATTAGTTTTAACATATATGCAAAATTTCTTGGACCTAGACTTATGAGTTATGAAGAACTCTTGGCAACTTGGAACTTGGAACGTTGGCTGCACACAGGCGCGTATGTTAATTAATAAAGTAACAAAATAATATTGTAAAATTAATGTAAGCGTGCGTAATCTCGCTTAACGTAATAATCCCACATTTTGCCATTTCGGTATAATGTATACTAAAATCACTATAAACTAGGGGTTCATTAAAACAGTATGAAATTGATTATTCCCTGGACGTACCCCAGTCATTCCATTATATACTNCTTACCTCAGTCAGTGAGGACAAGTCCTTTTATATATATAGACTAGAGGACGCGCGCAGCTTCGCTAGCTTATTTATGGGTGAATTCTAATAAACCATGAAACATGGGTTCAATGAAATATTTTTAAGAGTCTAAATTTCAAATTTTATAAAAATCGGTGGCGGTTTGAAGATTTTTCCATACAAAATTTCAACCCCTATATCACCCCTTTAGGGTTAAAATTTTACAAAATCCCTTCTTAGTGGATGTCCAGATTACGAAAGTAAACATCTGGCCAAATTTGACGTTTCTACCATGAGCGGTTACGGCTGTGCGTGCGTCTTACCTCAGTCAGTGAGGACAAGTCCTTTTATATATATAGATAATAGTCTACTTTGGTATGAAATGTGAAATTTCTAGATAATCTAGAAGTAGATTACGTTTTTGGTAAATAAATGAGTCAGTCATAAAAATGTCGATTTTCATCGTTGATATATCAATAACCGTTTAAAATAAATTATTGGAATTTTACATACATTACAATCTAGAGGGTATTAACAAATATGCAAAATTTCTTGGATCTAGACTTATGAGTTATGAAGAACTCTTGGCAACTTGGAACTTGGAACGTTGGCACACAGGCGCGTATGTTAATTAATAAAGTAACAAAATAATATTGTAAAATTAATGTAAGCGTGCGTAATCTCACTTAACGTAATAATCCCATATTTTGCCATTTCGGTATAATGTATACTAAAATCACTATAAACTAGGGGTTCATTAAAACAGTATGAAATTGATTATTCCCTGGACATACCCCAGTCATTCCATTATATACTGTGTGGAGTATAGGATAGTTCACCTCGTGCAATTGCATGCCGGTTCATTGTTCAGCGATTGGTTTATTGTGTGGAGATAAATTAAGATTAGATGAGAGTGATCTAGTTGTATGGTGGGATAAGTAGGAATGGATCTATCTGGGCTCGTCTTTATCGCTTTATATGGAAGAATTGGATGTCTCATTGGATGTCATATAAAGGCATTGTCACGTTGATAAGATAGTTTTATATGTAGAGTGTAAGGCTTTATGGGAGGAAATTACGTATATATATATATATATATATGTATAGAATTCGTTTTCAAATAAATAATTATTTTATAGCCTGTATATATTCTGTCCTTACATATGAAATCGGCGTTTGGTATTGAAGGAATAGTCAAATATTTTTTTAATATAATATATTTATTTAATTAAAGTATGAACAATTGTTTTTATGCACTTTCACCATCTCATAGGGAGTTCATTGACCGTTCATTGTCCTTTACCAAAAAAAAAACCATTCGGTCGGGAATGAATAAATCTTTAAAGTCAGTTTGTATTGCAAGAATGTAGTGATCTATATATGGACCGTTTATTTTGAGAGTGGTGTAAGTCCATTTTCTTTTGTTTCGAGAATATTAAAGGTTAGTATGTCGATGATTATGCAATTTCATTTACCGACTGATTTTAAGTTGTTCAAAACATGGGTTTTTTTGAGAAATTAAACACGGACTAGTTATATATAAAAAAATTACATTAAATTAAGCATGAATTACGTGATAGCTCATTTTTCTCAAAAATGGACTTACACCACTTTCCAAATAAACGGTCCATATACAAAATCGAAAGGTCACTCACTCATCACGAAATCTCAGAAATTACATGTGCTAGGAATCTCAAATTTTGCATAGCAGTTACGTAGGTGCTCGCTAAGACGGGAATTTGTAATATTCGACTTCTAAGGGGTTGTTTTTGGGGTTGAAACTTACACTACAAATGCTAGGAGACTCAAATTTTGCATAGACGTCACTAGGACGTAGTCATGAAGACAGAAATTAATAATAACATAGTTCACGCGGGTGAAACCGCGAGCGGGCCGCTAGTTTTTAATATTCGTGTCCACTTTATAAAATTAGAAAATATGAGAAAAAGAGATTGTTGATGACATTGTGATTGATTTTGGCTTAAAAGAGACCTATTTGGGACTTTCATATGGACTATGTTTCACATCGAAACATGAACGGTTGGTTAGTCAAACAATTACCTTTTACTCTGTTAATTAGCGTCGACTAGCATTTTGCATGGACTGGTAATTGTTCAGAGAAGCTTTGTGTTGTTTACTAAACTAAAAGTCTTTTGTGTATTTCCTATTATACATTATTCTTTAACGAAAAAATAATAATCAACTTTTTCTAATTAAGTCTAACTTGAATATTCTCTTTAGTTGCTCTTATTTTATGAGGCCGTCGTACCGACTGTAACGCGACGGTTGTAGGTTCGATTCCCAATCGAGGAAGTGAAATATTTATTTACGTTTATATTTCCATTTCTTCGCTCTGGTGTCGAGGCAAAACTCCGCGTTGAGTTCTGCCACTCAACACGCAATGCCTTCAAAATTCTGCAGAAAGTAGGGAACGGAGTGTCTTAACACTAGGTTCCCTCTGCCTACCCTGCTGTGTGCGGGATACAGCGTGAAGCTGATTTTTTATTTTTTACTTTGCTCTATATGAGTACCTAACAATGAAGTTCTTTTAACAAAAATCTCCATTTGCTTAAACAGGTTTTTTATTCTATAGTAAATATCGAGCTTAGTGGCGTACTATTAGAGAAATATTTGTTGCTACTCTAAGATAAGTTATTGTCGATGATTAAAGTTTCAATTTTATTTAGATAGTGTATATTTTTGATATACATAGTACTCTAAAATAAAATGTAATAAAACGTGTCTAATAGCACGCCGGAGGGATTATATTAAATTTGCGAAGTAGAAAATTTAATTACGCTTTCATAAACGAGGCATATTATGGGCTGTAAAATATCATTAGGCGAGCAACGATTATAGCGCCTTATTTATCTTTATAGTTTCTGTGGTCTTGCTGAATAATTATTGTTTAGGTCTTCATTATTTTATTGAGAAGTAGCTATTCTTAGGCTTTATTTATTAATATTTTCATTTCTTCGCTGTGGTAATAAGTCAAAAGTGCGGCGTTCAGTGCAACTCAACATGGAATTCTTCTAGAAGTCAGCGGAAAGTAAGGAATGTGTCACTAGGTTCCCTCTGCCTACCCTGCTATATGCGACAAGTTATGTTTGTAATAACATTTTTTGCCTCATAGAAATTCACTAGAAACCATTCGAATATATCAATGATTTTGGATCTACGTCGATCTGGANTCTTAACACTAGGTTCCCTCTGCCTACCCTGCTGTGTGCGGGATACAGCGTGAAGCGTGATTTTTTATTTTTTACTTTGCTCTATATGAGTACCTAACAATGAAGTTCTTTTGACAAAAATCTCCCATTTGCTTGAACGGATTTTTTTATACTATAGTAAAAATCGAGCTTAGTGGCGTGCTGTTAGAGAAATATTTGTTGCTACTCTAAGATAAGTTATTGTCGATGATTAAAATTTCAATTCTATTTAAATAGTGTATATTTTTGATATACATAGTACTCTAAAATAAAATGTAATAAAACGTGTCTAATAGCACGCCGGAGGGATTATATTAAATTTGCGAAGTAGAAAATTTAATTACGCTTTCATAAACGAGGCATATGATGGGCTGTAAAATATCATTAGGCGAGCAACGATTATAGCGCCTTATTTATCTTTATAGTTTCTGTGGTCTTGCTGGATAATTATTGTTTAGGTCTTCATTATTTTATTGAGAAGCAGCTATTCTTAGGCTTTATTTATGAATGTTTTCATTTCTTCGCTATGGTACCGAGTCAAAAGTGTGGCGTTCAGTGGAACTCGACACGGAATTCTTCTAGAAGTCAGCGGAAAGTAAGGAACGTGTCACTAGGTTCCCTCTGCCTACCCTGCTATATGCGACAAGTTATGTTTGTGTAAATGAAGAAAAAGCTATAACTTAAAATAGCAACTTGCCTATAACTTAATAACAATTTTTGTCTAATAGAAATTCACTAGAAACCATTCGAATATATCAATGATTTTGGATCTACGTCGATCTGGAGAGGGGCAAACCTTCCTAGAATACTAATTGAGGAAATAATTTACTCGATAAAGAGCGAAAATTGGTCTTGTAGATAATAGCCCTTCTTCATATTTCTTTAGCGATATTTATGAAGGAGCAGATTAATAAATTAGAATAGTCAACGCAGGACAAATATCAATAATCAAAACATGTGAATACGTTTTCTTTGCCATAGTAGAGTAGGGAGAGGGAACCTAGTGTTAAGACACTCCGCTACCCTCTTTCCGACGAACTCTTGAGGTATTTTAAATAGTGGATCTCAACACCGGGCTTTGTATCTTTACCAGAGTGAGTAAAATGTAAATATTAAATTTTTCAATCCCCTGAGTGGGAGTCGAAGGAATCCATTACTCACGCTTGTGCACCTGCGCCAAAGATGCCATCTTTAAGGAAGTATAATTAAGGAAGTAATCGGACACAAACACGGTAAGCTAAATAAAAGCATATAATAATTAATTCTGTAACATTGTCGAAGTCTCTACACGTGTAAAAGTATGTAACATGTGATATTTCCTTAATTTTTACACCGAATAGTACGTACGACATGTTCCATGTTATACGAGCTTACGGCCTTGGCTTCGTTAGCGTAGGTAGTCTATATTTGAAATTCAATATGGGTGAGTAAAAAATAATTATGGCATGAATGCATATAACCTAACATTTATTGCTATATTATATGAGATATGGGGTAGAAAGTTTTGATTAAAAACTATTTGTTTTAGTAAAATAATTAAATGATTTCTTTTAGCTTTACGCTGCATGCCGCATATTGCAGGGTAGGCAGAGGGAACATAGTGTTAAGACACTCCGTTCTTCACTTCCTACGCCATGCTTTGCTTAATTACCAGAGCAAAGAAATGAAAATGTTAATAAATAATAATTCAATTGCTCGAGTGGGAATCGAACCCAGAACTGCTGCCACAACGCAATGGCCCAAAATATATTTAAGAGTTACAAACAACATTAAATATTAAAGTTTATTTTTTCTTGATATATAATTAAAATATGTATTATATGGTACACTTAAAGATAAACAATCAGATATATCATATAAGCAAAAATGTCTTAAGAGCTTCTGTAGATTATTGTCCCATCAGTCACTGTCAACATGCCCTTATAAAAGAAAATTACAGGTAAATGGCTTAGGCTTTGCAATACTAAAAATGCAGTAATATTTTGGAAAGATATTTACGGCCCTTGAGAATAAGGTTAGAGAGCTTAGGCAATTTTTCTTTCAGGGTTGCAAAATACCGACGCATGAAGAGACAGCCTCGTCGTGATGAATGTTCCGCGATGCTTTACGGAATACAGAACTGTCCTTAACAAAGACGATGATACGAAAAAGAAATAAATTTACCAATTTTATAACAATCTTTCTTCATGCAAAGTGAATGAATGAAGATTATTATAAAAACAATTAAATGTTGTGCTGATTCACAATCCGTTATTTCTTTGTGCATGTACATGGGTCAGGATACTCCGTTCTCCGCCTTAATGTCACTGAATGAATTCATCACAGCACTTTTCACCAGATCATGAAAATCCCCCCGAATGAAAATCGAAAGCACAACTAGAACTAGATCTAAGTGGTTCATTATCTAAGATATGCTACAATTTTAATTGGAAAACTAGCTGAAAGTTAAAATAATCCTGAACTTTAAAGTGATTCCAGTAACTACATTCGACACGTAAGCGAATTAAATGCCTCGTAGTTTCTACGTAATTACTGTTCGAACTGTCGCAACCGCTTCAACGGAAACTAGGTAGATTTCGCTTAGCGTTCACATCGTATGCAATATTTATTTATGTATTTGTAGACTATTTTAATAAAATGTTATTTTATAAAGAAATTTATGATTTTCTTATTCGTTTATAACTTACTAGTGATTTCACGCTGGTTCGTTTTCGTGGACGATTGTTAAAATAAATAAAAATATTAACGCGTGTTCAATAAAATATTTTTAAGAGTCTGAATTTCAAATTTTATATAAATCGATGGCGATTTAAAAACAAATCCATACAAACTTTCAACCCCTATTTCATCTCTTTGGGGTTAAAATTTTTCAAAATCCTTAGTGGATGTCCATATTACAAACGTAAACATCTGTCCAAATTTCACATTTCTACCATCAGCAGTTTCGGCTGTGCGTGCGTCTTACCTCAGTCAGTCAGTAAATGTCCTTTTATATATATATATATAGAAGATTACATTCACAAAAATATTTCAGTTAGCTTAATTTATCATTTATGTAATACTGTAAGAGGTTTTCCTTTTATCATTTCTCGTTTATATAGCACAGTAGCCAAACGATCTGTTACAAATATTAATCACGTGAAAGGCTATTGCCGTCTAATATCTAGCTTTATGGCACCGATTTATNCACTGATAAGTCAATGTCAGTTTCAATATAAACTTCCTTTTGATTGTCACTTAAGATAACCTCACTATTGTTCGTTTCACATTCACACTTTGTATTTAGAATAATTCTCGTATGAAAAACCAAGTCTATTATATCCAGATCTTCTTGACACTTATATTTATTAGATTGTGATAATAACAGCTTCGAAGTGGTACTTTAATATTAAAAAATACGATTAATTGGGGAGTTGCACTGTAACGATGTTTACGCTGTCGTAACCGGAACCGGAAAAGTAGTGATGGATACTTAAGATAAAATGATTAAATAAGTTACGGCAAAATACGATCAAAAAACTTTTCGTTTCATAGCCGGGTCGGCAGAGGGAACCTGAGAACTTAGTCGATAACCTGAGAACCTAGTCGGTAGCCTGGGAACCTAGTAAAACTTCTTCTTTTCCCATAAGACACACCCGTTACCCATTTTCCGTTGAATTAACGAGGCAAGACTTGAGTGACGAGGCAAGTGCTTGAAAAAGTTACTATACTTATACATTTTTGTAAAAAAAATATTTATTTTATGAATGAAAAACCTATATTTCATATTTTGGTACAGGCAATGTTACCAAATATTTAGTTAGTATTACTTGTGAATAAAATAAAAATAAAACTGAGTGATAGAAAAGGTAGTTTAAAATAATTTTTAACATCAAACTCAAAAAACGAGAAGCTCGGAGAAGTATTCTGTACGTTATTAGGTATACTAATTAAATTTACAAGACCGTTACCTATTTTGTTTACACCTATTATTACCTTTTATAAGTAATGTAATTTAGTTAAACGGAGCAATTAGTGAAATTTTACAGTTTCTTTGCCTTTTTCAATTAAAAAAAATCTTTCACTATCACATTTCAACGAAATGATAGTATTTGGACGATTTTTTACCTGTAGTGAATTTATTTATTAAATTAACATTCTATTTATTTCTAACTCTGGCACATAGTTACGTATATAACTATAATAAGTATAAAAGTAAGTACATACTTACAAAATATCTAAAGTTATACAAAGTAAAAAATATGTCACGAGTTGAATAAAACACTGATTGATGTAATTATTTTATTATCTAGTGTTCATCATACAACTTTATAAGCACTGGTCATACACAGTACAATTACAATTCAGATATTATCTATGCATTATTTATTTTATTAAAAAAGCAAAGCCGTAAGTAAAAGCTAACTTTTTTATACTTAAAATAATAATAAAAACAATATAGTTTATATATGATTTCTGAGAAACTAATAAATCAATATAACCCCCTGCCAGATGGACCGATGACATAAAGAGGTTGGCGGGAAGCGGATGGGTCCGAAGAGTTGAGGATCGAGTGTGGTGGCGAGAATTGGGGAAGGCCTATGTCTAAGAGTGGACAAAAGATGGCTGTCGATGATGATGACGAATATAATTTATATTAAATAAATTAATTTCCTAACTCTAGATACTTTTTTATTTACTTTTACAAAGGTATTACGTCATAAGTCGTGACTAGGTAATAAAAAAAGTATGAGCACGCATAGAAAGTACCAGTATTATACAATTCTTACCTCTCCATAAACTAAGATAAAAACAACTAGTATAATTAAGAGTTCATAACTTTATCGAATTGAAGTATTATTATAAGATAAGTGAATATAAGAGCTATGAGCTTAAACGGTAAAGTTAAATCGATGTCAAACATGTGAAAGAGAGAAAAAGTTAAATTTCGAGTGTCTAGTAGGCCCAACAGAGCTCGTGCCGTACTTCGGCTTGATTTATCTGAAATGTACAAAATATAAATTTATTAAAAATACAATTATTATTTGATTTTATAAACAAGCGAGAAAACCGAAGAAGGTACTAAGTTAGATACTATAAAAACTTTTTATTAACAATACCTAGAATATTTCCATGCAGTCTGCTTATAAGTATTTCTCTTAGTGTGGACACCTCTGCGTGTATTCGGCCTGCATATATACAAGGCAAGAATAAAGGAAAATATTCAATTGCTAGCAATGTGACGTTCAAATATAAATATTTCATTTCGTACTGAAAATAATAAAAACAAAAATTTTAGAAAAGTACAAAAATATATTGCAGAAAGTATTACTACCTTAAAAAAATAATTTATAGAAGCTTCACGATTTATCCTTAGCGGGGCACCCGAGGAGAGAACAGAGTATCAAATGCTACGGTTTCTGCATGGTTCTCTTTTGCTTCGTCTACTGTTATCAACATCTTCATACCTCCTCTCAGGGGGATCCTTATGGTTTTTACGTGACTTTCTTTTAGTGTTATCAATAGTGTGTTCAGGTCATCCAGATCTTCTCCATTCACTTCTGCTGCCTAAATGTTTTTTACCTAACACGCCATTCTTTAAGTGGGGAATCTTTCATCACTCATTCTCTCGTCTCTCTTTCTCTCGCTGGCAATTCTGTGTATCTCTTCTATGCGGATTCGCTCAGCTGAAATGACCTTTACTATTGGATCACATATGCATTCATCTTTCTTTTATTCTTCTGGCGTAATACCCACATTTCTCTGCTGCATCACGGGGTTGGTACCGGCAATGCAAGACTTTCGATGTCTTATAAGTAAGGCCCTCTATTACCAACAATATGCCTTTCCTCATCCCCTACATAAATATTTTTTTGAAAGTAAGGCTTACCGATCTACTTATTATTTTTTTTGACAAGCTGTAGCCTAACAACAATGTATTGACAAATATTGTTGTTATCAGGATGACGAGCTAGAAATAAGAATATAAAGTTTTATTTCCAAGTTATATAAAATAATTATAAAATGTAAAAAGATACATACTTGCCATTTAGTTGCACTGTATAGGCAATCATGTATTCTAATTATTTTATTATACATATAAGTAATTTTTTGTAAGTTGAACTGCCGAGATGACAAGTTATTTTTTTGTTTCTTTTTCGAAATTACATTTTTTTGAGAGAAGTCGGATAAAAAAAATAAATCATTTTGGGGCTTAGGACAAGTTAATTTTAAATATGTAGTAATTATTTTTATTCTTCGTAAAATGAGGCTGAACAAATGTCCATAGTAATATAACTGCAAGACATCAAATGTTAACAGAGTCCAAATGAATATAACCGATAAGAAATCACCTACAAATCTGAACGTTACAAAATTTAAACAAAAGCAAATTATAAGCACCAAAATCATTTTTATAATATAAATGGGTTTTGTATCAGATATATTTAATCTTATTTCATCATCAAATTGATTAAGTTCTTCAAAAATCATATATAATCTTCTATGAAAGATGTTTTCCAAGAAAGTGCACAGTGAAAACCGACATAAATCAATAAATCTAAGAAACAGTATGATTACTGGTAGATAACTTCTAAAACAAATGGCCATAAGGAATAAATTAAGAATTATATAATAACATCTTAACAGCCATATAACTTTTTTATTAGTAATATTTAAAATAGAGATTTTATGTATTCCAAATATACATCCCAAATATATTAGGCATTTTGATATAAAGTCTATACGAATTTTTGTATTTATATTTTTAGATTGCACAAAATTATTGACGAGCACCGGTGAAGACATGTTTCAATGACGTAATGTAATTTCAACTCGTATCTTCTATAGCTGCATCGAATAGCGTGCAATTAATTACAATGAAACTCATTTGTTTAATAGTGTTTCTTATCAAGAATTGAATATTGTATTAAATAAAGACAACATAGGCATAACGGCGCTGGCACTGAAAATATAGGTTCATGGTATCAGTAGCCGCCAAGCAATAATTATTGTAATTGTTTTTCATTTTATTTTATTTTTTTTAGCTTTACGTTGTATTTCACACAGGGGGAACCTGGGAACGTAGTGTTAAGGCACTCCTTTCCCATTAAGACACTTCCATTCCCCACCTTTCGTCGAATTGTAGAAATGAAAATATAAATTAAAATAAATATTTCATTTCCTCGAGTGGAAATCGAACCCTTGACCAGTCGCGTTTACATTCACATAATTGCCACTGCGCCACGATAGTCTCAAATATATAAAATTAATCACTCAAATTTTCATTTCCATAATAGTGTTTATATGACGAATCGTCAATATATATTACATTTCGACAACCACATATAAATAAATTATTTATTATTTTTTCATTAGAAACTTACTTTAATAGGCTGTCATTTATTTCACAGCTTCGGCTATCCCGCGTACTGCAGGATAGGCAGAGGTAACCTAGTGTTAAGACCCGTTCCCCACTTTCCGGCGAATTCTGGAGGCATTGCGTGTTGAGTGGTGGAATTCAATTTATTAATTTACTTTACGTGTTTTCTTTACTCAAAAATTATTACTAATTTACTGAAATGTTTTCTATGAAAAAAAAAAAGAGGAACAAGGGACTATAAGTACCAATGGTTAAGGAAATCGGGCAAAAAGAAGAGGTAATATTTTTTTATTGATTAATTAATAAATATCTATATAGGTAGATACTAGATGCGTGTGAGGTGATTTAAGTTTAATAATTCCTTTAACAACAGAACCACTTTCACAAGTAATCGCCTTATCGCTGTCTTTTGTGCATCGATTGAGGAATCTGATCTTAGACTTAACAAACATTGAATGCAATGAACATAATATAACATTTTTAGAAAATAATATAATAGAGTGTCAATATGTCAGGAGGGAAGTATAAGATAGCACTTAATAATTATAATTTATTTTTCCCCTTTCACATGTACACGCTTCGTACACTTTACACCGCACAGTTTTCCCTTTTTTATATAACACTTCTTGGTGGAAATGATTTCGACGTCTAAAATTTTAAATAAAAAAAAATTGTGGTTGTTTGGTAGATAATAAAAATATATTAATATCTAGGACTAAAAATGTATTCGGAACTTTATGTTAACAAAACAATTTTTCATTAAATAGTGAAGCCTTTTTTGTGTGAGTGCAGAATTTAGTTAGTAATATTTGATAAACATAAAGGCGATCTAATAACTGAGGATTCTAACTTTATCGAATTGAAGTATTATGATAACATAAGTTATTAAAAGAGCCAGGAATTTGAAGGGTAGAGTTACATTAATATCAAACATATGAAAAAGTGAAAACGACAAATTGCGAGTTTCTATTAGTGACAGCATAGCTCGTGCAATACCTCGATCTGATTTATCTGAAAGGGAAAGATATGAATTATTTAATATCTCTTAGTTTTAAGATCTCTAAGTTTAGTCGAATGACTAGTCTTAGAAATATTTTGATACCTATCCGCGGGATAATTATCCATTAGTAAATAAAAAGGAAATATGTTATTTTAAGGATGAAAACAATGGTAAAATATTTTCTGAATTTATAGGTTTGCGATCAAAAATGTATGCTATGAAAGTCGAAACGAATGTTATAAAAAAGCCAAAGGTGTCAATAAATATAAAAGTGTAACAAAAAAATTGAATTGAAGAAAGTATTTTCGATCATCCATTATCACGTTTAGAAAAGGAAATACAATGCAAAATATTAATGATAAGAAATGAAAGATTATCCTGAAAAGTGGAAGGAAAGATATAATGAACTATGTGGGGGGTAGGGTAATTGTCAATAAAAAAAAATATAAACAAAATTAATGTAAAATGAGTACCCAATGCATTCTCGTACAGCTTACTGGCTAAAGTTTCTTTAAGTGTACATACTTCAACGCCCACTCGGTCTGCAAATACACATGGTACGAACAAAGGTAGCAACTGGACTAGAATGAACGCTATATTATAGAAAAAAAATGATATAGCCACCTGAAAAATACATAAAAGGTCAATTTGGTTTCTACAAATTAATTAATAACTATATTAATATTCATACTTATTATTATATGTAAACCAGATTATGATATATATGTTTTAAAATAGAATTGGTCTCACCTGTCCATCTAAAAGATATTTAATTGAAAAATAACACAATGTCAAAGTTTTAATAAACGTGGTCGTCAGGAGAACCAGAAGCTGTAAAATATAACATCTTGTTGATATGGACTATGGTATAGTTTTACTTAATTTTAAATTAGATAAAATTTTAGATATCATATTATAATTCTTTTTCATTCACTAATAGATATTGATAATTTTCATAATCAACAATTAACATACCAAATATAATAAAACTAGTGATACGTACTTGCCATTTAATCGCACCAACAATGCAGTCGTGTATAAATATTATTTTGTTATACATATTAGATAGATTTTGAATAGTATTTTTTGGGGCTAGGTTCATATTAGTTCTGAGATCATATTTTTGAAAATAACTTGTTTCGACCACACATGGACTTCTTGGATTTAAGAGATGAATATGTTTAGTAAGAAATTTCAATCTTGGTATGACGAGACTAAGCATGTGTCCTTGATAATGTAATTCCAATATATTAAATATTATTACAGCTAATATATATAAATCGTTTATAGTATATCTTTCAAAAGTGTAATGTCTTGTAATAAATATGAAACCTACTAGAAGAAATAATATAACTTGAAAAATAAATAAATATATATATCTAGTTGCTTTATATTTAAATTCTACATCAAATTTCTGGAGCTCGTCATAAAACGTATATAGTCGTCTGTGTAAAATATTACCTAAAAGGGCACAAGTTGTGAAATAAGTGAAATCAATAAGTCGAAGTAAGTTAGTAATTAGTACAGCGTTTATTCGGAATATAATAAAGAGAAACAGTATATTAACAAATATGTAATGGCATCTCATAAAAAATATATTTCTTTTATTGATAGCAACATTAAGCATGGAAATTCTGTACACGCCAAATACAAGCTCAGAATATATGAAAAATTTTGATATGAAATCCAAATTCAATTTTTTATTGTTTGTATTTTTTTTATTTACGAAATTATTAATTTGATACAGGGGCTGCGTCATCTTTGTAAGGAAACAAGTAAGCACAAACAAGCGGTAGTACTTCATCAACCACTAACATCGTACGACTTCTATTAAAAGGTCTGAATGCTCATTTTCTTAATAGTATTTTATCATTACAATTATTAATATATTTTATGCATGCTGTCTATATGTTCATTATTTATTGGGAAGTAAAAGGCTCTTTATCTTAATTAAATAGACCTTGTTTTGTAGTACAATTATATCTAAACTAGCGGACGCGCGCAGCTTCGCTTGCGTAATTAGGGGTGAATTCTAATAAACCACGAAACATGTGTTCAATTAAATATTTTTAAGTCAAAATTTCAAATTTTATAAAAATCGGTGGCGAATTAAAGATTTTTCCATACAAACTTTCAACCCCTTATTTGCACCCTTAGGGGGTGAATTCTAGAAAACCATGAAACACATGTTCAATTAAATATTTTTAAGAGTCTAAATTAAAAATTTTATAATAATCGGTGGCGTTTTAAAGATTTTTCCATACAAACTTTCAACCCCTTATTTGCACCCTTAGGGGGAGAATTCTAGAAAACGATGAAACACATGTTCAATTAAATATTTTTAAGAGTCTAAATTTAAAATTTTATAATAATCGGTGGCGTTTTAAAGATTTTTCCATACAAACTTTCAACCCCTTATTTGCACCCTTAGGGGGAGAATTCTAGAAAACCATGAAACACGTGTTCAATTAAATACTTTTAAAAATCTAAATTTCAAATTTTATAAAAATCGGTGCCGATTTAAATTTTTTTCCATACAAACTTTGAACCCCTATTTCACCCCTTTAGGGTTAAAATTTTTCAAAATCCCTTCTTAGTGGATGTCCAGATTACGAAAGTAAACATCTGTCCAAATTTCACGTTTCTACGCACAGCGGTTACGGCTGTGCGTGCGTCTTACCTCAGTCAGTGAGGACAAGTCCTTTTATATATATAGATTATAAATTTCAAGGAATTTTATGTTAATGTAAGCTTTATGATTGGGTCGACAGAAACTTTAAATGACATAAAATAGGTTTATTTGTGAAATGTACAAAAAGTTATTATAATGTATGCAAGTCTAAGCTTATATTATTCGAGTTTCAGGTATATGGAAAGATAATATCGATCTAGGGTCCAAAAAGTAAAAAAATATATTTGTAGTTCATTACATATAAATTAAGTTCATATGCCCGCAAATTTAAGTTTGTTAACTTTATTCGCCGTATCATCTAAACCTACGAGTATAAGGTATTTCCCAATCACAATCCTGAAATTGATAAAGAAACCTTGGTGGGCGAGTCAGACTGGCGCTTGGCAGGTTTTGTCTTAAATAAATTTAAATAAACATTCACATATTTCAAGCGGACGTAGCCGCACGAGGGCGTCTAGTTTTAAATTATTTTTAGAGATATACAAATGAAACACCAAAATATAGGTACTCATGAAACTAATTTATTTTGGGTCAGAATTTACTACCTTATCGAATTGCAATATCATAACTAGGTATGTAAGCCAAATTGCCGTAAGCTTGCACGGCAGGGAAATATCTATGAGGAACATGTCAAATAGAGAAAATGCTAGGTTTCGCTTTTCAATGAGCATAAGAAAAGTACGCGCAGAACTGCGATTTGATTTATCTGAAAGAAGAAAAATAAATAAATATGTAATGAAGTATAGTATAACATATGTGTTAGACATATTAAATATATTTCACTCAATGTCTCCAGAAATGTGGGAGCGGATTGTCTTAGACTGACTCTCTGCCTATCCTGCAACATGCGGGATACAGCGTGAAACTGAAAAAAAAAATATGTTGAAGCTATCATTCAGCTTAATAAGTTCTTAATAAAAGTGATTATATTAAGTTATTTTTGTTAGTTGAACAAAAATAGCGAAAATATTTGCAAGTTTATTAAAAAAAGCAATACAAACCTAAAGTATTCTCAAAAATTCTAATCGTCAGGTACTCTTTGAGTTGGTGTACTTCGCTGCAAATGCCCTCCGCGTACAAACATAGGGTTAATAATGGTCCTAGATCGATTATACATATAGATATATGTCTAAATACAAGTCCTGACGTGAACTGAAATATTTCTTTCTTTGTTCTTATTGAGGTATATTTTTTAAAAAGTATTTTTTTAATTGCTTACTTACGTCATCAGATATGATGGTCTTTACTACTAGAAATGAGAAGTACAATATGGTACTAAATGTAGTCATAATCAATAGAAGCATCTGTAAAACACTTTTAATTGTTAATTGACGATAAAAATATTTTTTTCCTTTTATTTCCAAGTAACGATAATGGATTAGCTGATAAAGATCCTTTTATACTTAAAAGAGACAAAGAGAGAGATAGCACTCCCTGCGCGGCTTCGGCCCTTACTATACGAATATTAATTTAATATTATTTAAGCGTAATTAACAAAAACTGACGTCGTGGCGCAGCGGCACAAGGGTGTGACGGTAACGCGATGGTTGTGGGTTCGATCCCCACTCGAGGAAGTGAAATATTTATTTACGTTTATATTTGACAAAACTCTGAAAAAAAAATCCAATTAGTTGAGCCCTTTTTGTAGTTTTACAATTAGCAACATATTTCGCGATTTATTTTTATTTATATATAAAAAAACATTGTATGTACATTTGTCTTGAAAATATTTTGATTACCTGGCATCTAATTGCTTCATTTAAATATTCAAATGCGATTATAATTCTGTTGTAGAACTCCATTATTTTGTTCATGTCAACATATTTTTTCACATTGTCTTTATCGTCCTGAATTTTTTTGCCATTATTATATTCAGGATAAGATGTTGCCATATGTCTATATATATACTTCAGCCGTTGAATAATTAAAATAAATAAATGAGTGAAAAAATTTAACTCTAGACTACGAAAAGTTTTTGATAGAATCCAAAGACATGATACAAAAAAATCATGATATGGAATTTGGAAGTGGAAATTTATGACTAAACAGACTGTTATAGAAACGTGAACAAAGTTAATTATACAATATTTCTTGTTTCTAGCTTTTTTTTCCTGAAATCCAATTTCTTTATCAAATTTATTCAGCTCCAGATAAAAATTGATCAATTTCTTATGAAATATATAACACAGAACTGAGCAAAACGTATATTCAATGAAATCTATGACCACAAGAAATAGTAATATGACTGCTGAAAAGTTTTTAAATGTATAGTAGAATAAGAATAAGTAGAAACCAGTGATGAGTCCCGCTATTGGAATTGTAAAATATTGTTTCGCAGCACCCAACACTGATAATCGATTGATGCCCACTAGAAATTGTGTTATTATGAACACTTTAGAAATGTTATCTATTTCAACAGAAAAATTACTCTTCGCGGTCATAAAGGTGTTGACTCGCGGTGGCGGTGGTGACATGGTGTCAGCGTGGTACTGTATGACATAATAAAAACATTACACATTAATGTTTCATTTTAGTATGATTTTTCGACTTTAAGCGCTCAATATCAGTAAATTTTATCAGCTAATCCACTATCGAAAGGCTATTTTGTTTGATGAACAAGTATCGGTAAATATAGATATTATCTACGGCACTTAAAGTTTAAAATATATATTGAATGAAATGTGGGGAATGGTATTCAAAGTCCTAATAACTGGTTGATGTGTTATATTCTACTAGCGACCTCCCCGCGGCTTCGCCCGCTTTAACTACTGAATTATTTACTTGATACACTGAATTACGTTTCTGTTTTAATATACACTGTATGTTTGCAAACAAATTTAAAATTAATAATGTGAAAATTATTAAAACCTTAAAGTTGCATTTTCGTAGTTCCCATAAGGATATTCAATTGTGTTGAAAAAAAAGAAACTTATCTATAAATATGTGAACAAAAGACACAAACAATAGAATACTTAAACGGAAGAAATCATAGACAACAGACTACCTGCTATTCTCTTAACCAAAAATACGTAAACGTAAATATGTACCCAACTATGTCGCACTGAATTACATGTGACATTATAATTATTTGGATAGCTCCAAATTACGTGTAATTGTTTCTAAATCTGCTTCCCTATAGAGCCAGACATTGAAGCATTCTCGTCCAGCTCCTTTCTTCTGGTGCTGGGGAACAGCATCAGGGCGTTGGCCCCTCTGGACGTAGTCTATATCCCGAGTGACATGTGCCTGCCCTGGAGCAGACACAAAGTGGGGATTGGGGGATTGTGAAAGTCAGTTTTGTTCATAGCCAAATACGTGTTCATAGAATATTAAAATCTTTAATTAATAAAAATACTTGAGTATTATGAGAAATCTACATTATTCCTTATAAATAACAGTAATCCAAGCGGCTATAAATCGTTGATTGCATTCCCTGACGTCGTGAACATTGGCGATGGTTCAGTGCTGACGTTTGATCGACGAACTATAATTTATTCAATACATACTGTGCAATGTGTGTGTTGAATGCGTTCAGTCGTTTATTATCATTTGTCATTTACAGTACAGCACGCAGCAGGGTAGGCAGAGGGAACCTAGTGTTAAGACACTCCGTTCCCCACTTTCTGCTGAATTCTGGAGGCATTGCGTGATGAGTGGCAGACGTCAACGCCGCTCTTTACCACGACACCAGAGCGAAGTATATAGAACAAGTAACATATTATATATGTATATCCTATTATTTAATTACCATTAACCCTATAAGTCTATTACACACAACGTGGCCATACTATTTCGGTCAGACTATGCGGTCAGGCTAAGTTATGCCGTACATCCACCTCAGCATCTTCATTTCCGTGATGTGAATCTCCTGATTGTGCCGAATTAGTGCTGGCCAGCTTTCACTGCTGTATGTAAGAACCAGTCTTCCGCCCAGGCCCAAGGTTATTAAGTTAATTACCATTGCTTATTAAATATTTAGAATTTTATCGTTAATTATTGTAAATAAAATATTTCATATTGCTCTTTTATGCTTCAATATAATTAAAGATTGCTTAAAGTTCAATTTGGCTAGTCGACATTTTTCTTCCTAATTGAACCGATTTGGGGAAAATCGGACTTTTAGGGGAATTGATAGCATTACTATACTAAATTCTAAATTACTTTGAAAGAGATAGGTCGTTTCAATTGACAGGATTACGAGTGAAGCAATAAATACAAATAATGTCTATGAGTTTTGTAATGGTAGGCCGTAATTAGAAATGTATGTAACTTTAACATTATTGTTAATTGAAGTGTGTCATATTTACTACATCTGGCTCGTGTCGTTTGAGGTTATCGTGGCCTACTTGCACTATAGTGTGAATATAAGTGCGATAGGTGTGGGTTCGATTATCATTCGTGGAAATGAATTATTCGAATAAAGCAAAGCATAGCGTTGAGTTCCTCCCACTTAACACGCAATGCCTCCAAATTTCAGCGTGGGGTACAGAGTATTTTAGCAACGGGTTCCCAAGACCCCTCTGCCCATTCTGCTATATCCGGGATACAGCGTGAAACTGAAAAGGAAAAAAGAAGAAAAATAAAATAATAATACCTTTTCTGTAACATATTTAGGCAAAAAAAAATATGGTAAAAGAATTTGCGAAAATACTGTCGTTAACGAAGACAAATAGTATTGTATCGTGACAGACACAATAAACAGTGTACAAGGCTTTGTTCAGTATCTTTATATTTCTTTATTAGGCATTCATTTGTAGGGCGTCATATTTTTTTTGAATTCAACAATATAAGACATTTTAAATATAAGACATTTGTTATATATATAAAATGTCTTATATTGTTGAAGGCAAAACACACATATATATATACGGCTGATTGTCAGCAACTAATTCAGCGACAAATTAATTTTGATTAATATTGTAACGATTTTATATATTCTTATTTATAATTGTTAATATCATTCTTCTGTTGAAATTTGATACAAACATAAACACAAATATTATTTACTGTATACATATATAGCGCAACCTGAAATTCCTGAAATAGTGAACGTATAAACTAGGGGTTCGCAATACCACAGAATTATTGATAATAATTAATAGACTATTAACAAGTTGATTTAATTTTATTTCTTAAATGAGTTTATATCCGCAGAAATGCCAACAAATCCCTCAAATATCCTCACCTAATGAACTAAAGTAAAGGATACGTTAACGTCAAATTTGTCCCATAAGTTTGGGCTCAATTAACCTTTTCTAACTAAAACAGATAAGTTAGGTCTCTATTTGAGCAGACATCGTATTAAACTAGAAAGTAATTGCGCAATTGGACAGTACCCTACTGCAGGTATATCCTCTGTTTGCGGTTTCTATTTCCATTTATAGGTATATTATAATGTTCTTTGTTATTTATTTTATGTAGGCTCGTGTTATTCTATGGACCATATGGACCATATATTAATTGTAAAATATATCTATATAATTTGATACCTGCATGCGTTTTTATCTGCAAACTGAAGTGGCAATGGGCAGGCCATATTGTCAGGAGGGCCGACAACCGATGGGGAAGAAAGGTCCTCGAAGGGTGACCCCGTCTCGGCAAAAGGAGCACAGGCTGCCCTCCAACCAGGTGGACCGACGACCTTAAGAAGACAGCGGGAATCCGCTGGATTCAAAGGGCGCAGGACCGGGCGGAGTGGCGAGAATTAGGGGAGGCCTATGTCCAGAAGTGGACTTTGAAAGGCTGATGGATGGATGGATTGCTGCGTTTTTGGGACGAATGGTCTTGACAAACATACGGACAGGCATGTGGACAGATTTCTTTGAGGTACGGAACCCTAAAATCTTGGAAATAAAAAACTTTGCAACTACATATTTTGTAAATATTTTTCACAATCAATATTAAGATAACATAATACGAAAACCTTATTTCTATTCTAGCCATCACAATTCTGTAAAAACCTGATGTGCACAACTAATTGTATGAAATGTTAAGCTACTGTTTATTCTAGTTGAAATTTAGTTTTCATTATTGCTTTTCAAATCTGTATATTATTATGTATTTACTTATAGAGGTTCGTAATTATATTTCTTCTCCTTCTTAGTCGTACACTCCTGTCGGAGTGGTCGTGGTCATGAGCTGTCTTGTCCAATTAAAAACGAGATTGCGAGATTTCTCCATCTATTCCTATAATATAATTATATTTACATTTACATATATCTACAGATATCTAATGCTGATGCTATGGATAATTTACAAAAACTTTAACAATTATATTAAAATAAGAATTCAAAACTTCTATAAATCACAATACTTTTAACTTTGTAAGATCATCTCTGTTTTGTTCCGTTCTGAGTTAACAATGGCTTTGTGTGGTTGGCAGGGACGAGACAAAAGCTATTCTCCGATACTAGAGCTCGCCGCTTAGCGGAATAAAGAATACACGAACTCATTCAATTTCAGTGAGAACTATTCAGGTTGCAGGGAGCGCTTACAGTTTTAATATCAACTTGATTTAAGTTAATTTTCTATCTTATAGAGGTCATCGTGGCGCAGCGGCACAAGGGTGTGGTTGTAACGTGATGGTTATGGGTTCGATCCCCACTCGAGGAAGTGAAATATTTATTTACGTTTATATTTCTTCCCTCTGGTGTCGAGGCAAAGCACGGTGCTCCTCAACACGCAATGCCTCCAGAATTCACCAGAAAGTAGGGAACGGAGTTTCTTAACGCTAGGTTCCCTCCTCCTACCCTGCTGTGTGCGGGATACAGCGTGAAGCTGATTTGATTCTATCTTATATCTTGTTTATTTTATAAACTGGTATGTATTTACATATGTAAATTTGTCAGTTGTTTCTATTATTACTTTAGATTCTAAAGTTAAAATTTTAAAATACTGCAAATTACTAACACAGATTTATATAACGATGTTCTATAAGTATTCATGAACAATAAAGAAAATAATTACATGTAGGTAGGTACATGTATCGCTACCGTGCGTGTAACTAACACGATGGTTGTGGGTTTGGTTCCCACTCGGGGGAATGAATTATTATCATTTCTTCGCTCTGGTTTCGAGGCAAAGGCGACGTTTAGTTCCGCAACGCCAGTCTCAATATGCAATGTCTCCAGAATTCGGCGGAAAGTGGGTAACAGAGTGTCTTAACACTGAGCTCTTTCTGCCTACGCTACTAGATGATTTGAAGCTTTTGTTTAAAAGTAAAATTCTTCTATTTCATCTCGATTTTAAGAAAATTAAATACCTTCATAAGCTGACAACTCACAAATTGCCAGCGGCTCGTTTGAAAATTTAAGTGTGAATTTATTTCTCGCTTCAAGGCTTTTATGATCCCAAAAGATCTCTACATTGAAACTCTTCAGAAAGGAATAAGCTTTTAATGACTTTTTAATGAGAAAAATTGCTATCTTCAAATGCTATTTTTATGTTGGCAACGTTAAGAGGTAATTAAAGAAATCTGGCTTCTACAAATATAAAAGTAGGTATATTATACCTAAATAGTAGATATCAATATTTTGGTAATAAAATAATGTAATATTTTTATACATGTCTAATTAAAGTAAATATATGTTTTAGTGTAGTCATATTCTGCATAAAATCAGAAATATAACTAATAATTTTCAATTATCGATTTTTTTTTAAGTAAGCAAAATTCATTATTGTTTTATTTCGTTTATTTTCTTATAGCTGAAAGCTTTATCGCTCATACAGCAATAAAAAAATATAAACCATTCTTCATCCACTAGCAAATATAAATAATTAGTAAAAAAAAGATATTAATTGACTAAGATACATTACAAAAAATCAAAGATAGAAAAAGAAGCTGTGATTACTATTAAAATATAAAATCTACCATAGACACGTATCATTTAACACAAATTCAATAGCCAGCTTGAGAGTATGATGAATGTTGATATGAATTTAATTACAACTTTCATCCCAGTCATCTTTCATGCTATATCTATTTTGATATATGGGCTTTCCAAACTTTTAAAACTTTTTATTGCTTTCACGTCAAAGTAGTTTCGTTTTGTTTTGTTTTAATGTCTGACCAGAAATGATTTTTGTATTTATAATGAGTTATATAATGAAAAGTATAAATAAACAAATAGAGTTAAGGGCGCTGTGGCGTAGTGGCTCTAGTGTGTGACTGTAAACGCGTTGTTTGTGGGTTCGATCCCCATTCTGGGGAAAAAAATATTATCTATATACATAAAAGGACTTGTCCTCACTAACTGAGGTAAGACGCACACACGAAAGGATTTTGAAAAATTTTAACCCTAAAGGGGTGAAATAGGGGTTCAAAGTTTGTATGGAAAAAAAATTAAATCGGCACCGATTTTTATAAAATTTGAAATTTAGATTTTTAAAAGTACGTAATTGAATACGTGTTTCATGGTTTTCTAGAATTCTTCCTCTAAGGGTGCAAATAAGGGGTTGAAAGTT
>JAKRZM010000906.1:116641-130342 GCA_036379175.1 Heliconius cydno galanthus | reverse complement strand
ACAAATTCAATAGCCAGCTTGAGAGAATGATGAATGTTGATATGAATTTAATTACAACTTTCATCCCAGTCATCTTTCATTCTACGAGTATATCTATTTTGATATATGGGCTTTCCAAACTTTTAAAACTTTTTATTGCTTTCACGTCAAAGTAGTTTCGTTTTGTTTTGTTTTAATGTCTGACCAGAAATGGATTTTGTATTTATAATGAGTTATATAATGAAATGTATAAATAAACAAACAGAGTTGAGGGCGCTGCGGCGCAGTGGCTCTAGTGTGTGATTGTAAACGCGTTGTTTGTGGGTTCGATCCCCATTCTGGGGAAAAAAATATTATCTATATATATAAAAGGACTTGTCCTCACTGACTGAGGTAAGACGCACACACGAAAGGATTTTGAAAAATTTTAATCCTAAAGGGGTGAAATAGGGGTTCAAAGTTTGTATGGAAAAAAATTAAACCGGCACCGATTTTTATAAAATTTGAAATTTAGATTTTTAAAAGTACGTAATTGAATACGTGTTTCATGGTTTTCTAGAATTCTTCCTCTAAGGGTGCAAATAAGGGGTTGAAAGTTAAACTATGGAAAAATGTTTAATTCGCCACCGATTTTTATAAAATTTGAAATTTAGACTTATAAATATTTCATTGAACAAGTGTTTTATGGTTTATTATAATTCACTCCTAAGGGTACAAATAAGCAGGCGAAGCTGCGCGCATCCGCTAGTTTATTAATATTTTAATTTAACGGTGTTTAACTGGTGACAAGGCAAAGCTCGGCGTTGAGTTTCACCACTCAACACACAATGCTTCAAAAATTTGATGAAATGTGGGGAACGGAGTCTATCTTAATAGTACTCTCTGCCTACCCAGCCTAAAAAAAGTTTATAAATAAATAAAAAGCTTACATTTGTAGAGGTTCTACTTTATTATACTGTATATACGTAAGTAGTTTTAAGTTTATTCAAAATGTAAACGTTGTTGAATAAATATCATAATCCATTGAAAAACAAATGCTGAACGCTAAGGAGTGAAGTTGTACTGAAAACTTGGAACAAAAGCTTCTTAGAGCGCTCCGCGAACTACGCCTTCCAATAACTTAAACGCGAACGTAAAATACTATGTTAAAATGACAATGTGTGATTTACGACTATATTGAAACTTTGCTATCTTTTCCTTTGTTAGTTTTCCTACATTTTATATGGAAAATTTGATTTTCTAACTTAACTAATTACACTTATAATTTTGTAATATTTTTCTTAAGTGTAAATTTCACAATTGAATATTATTTAATTAATAATGTTTGAAAGTTTAAATTAATATTTTTCGTATGTGAAGCAGTGGCCATGTCCAAAGGCACTATATAATTTTAAGCACAAATTTTACTCTTGGGAGTGCTTAATTGTATGTTGCAAAGATAAACAAAACGCACGTCACAAATGAATATATCTTAATTATTTGTATTTTAAATAACTTTCATTTAAACTTTGAAGATTACTTATTACTTTCACTTGCTTGACTTATTTACATAAAGCAACCTTAATGAGACGGTTGCCCTTTTTTAATTTCCCCCTATTCAAACACTTATCACGAAATGCGACAAAAGTCCATTAGAATTACGAATTAAGAAGATTATGAATATTTGGAGAGGAGGAGTCTTCAAAAAGTTTAAATTATCTTTATTTCTTTAGATATTGCTGTGTTATTTTTTTTATTAAAACAAAAAATTTTGTCTGTAATATATGAAAACGTATTTTTTAATATTATTTTACTTATTACAAGTAAATTGAAAAAAAATATATATATGCAACGTTTCACTGTTTTCGTTAACTTTTTCTTATATTTAGACATTGTATTGGGCGATGAAATTCAATAACACATTTTGTTTGTCCAAAATGCAAAAAATACTATTTAATTCATTTTCTCAGCTTTACATGTCCCACAAATATAAGGGACGAGAGATTTCAAGATTTTACTTTATCTTAGCAGAGCGGCAAAACAAAGAAAATCACTGTCTAGGAATCGAACCCATAACCATTCATTCAGGCGGTCATGATTGCCACGTACCTAAATAAAATTTAAACATATTATTTACCAGGCTTATATATATGCTTGTTATATTTAAGGTCTTCATTATAAAACTGACTTCATTATCGAAATCAGTTACCGTCAAGTCGCTTTCTAAGATGTCAAAGGAGCTTTAGTATCAGTTGAAACGAATGTTATTTTTACTTTTAATATATAAAGCGAAAGTCTGGGACGAATTATGATTTCCAAGACGTTTGGCATTTTTTTTATATTTATACCTCAATGGGCACAAAGCGTGACTGTAAAATCGGCTGGTTGTGCGGCGTTAAGTTCCGCGACTTGACACGCAATGCCTCCAGAATTCACCGAAAAGTGGGGAACAGAATATCTTAATACAAGGTTCCCTCTGCCTACCTTTCTGTGTGCGGGATACAGCGTGAAGCCGGTTTTTTGATATATTAGATAGACTCATAATTATTGTACCTTATAATAGAGTAGGTCGTAATCCTTAGTGATAGGTTTGAATTGGAATTACTTTTTAATAAATAAATTAAGTTTTTTTCGTCCTTCCGTCTGTAGCTAACGTATATTCTTATGAAAATATATGTATATACTTATAAAATATTTAAAACGCGCTAGTAAAGATTCTGTTTTTGTTTCCGGAAATACCAACGTTACTCAAAATATAACAGAATTTCAGGAAAATTCATAATAGTATCACGTATTTACTTGCGATACAGATTTGTCCCTTCGAAGTAAAAATTCGGATCACGTAATTGAGGGGTAAATGTGCCACGGGAAGGAAACAGTGGCAAATGAAAATATGGCATTTTTTATTTAAATTATAAAACTCTATAAATTCATATATTTAAAAAAGCCTTAATTACATATATTTTATAATATTTATTGTGAGCGTAATTAGCGTAGAATCAATATTAATATATTACATCAATATATGTTATATGATAATTCCAATGGGAAATAATAGCGAGATGCTGATATTTATTATATATGCTTCTAAGCATCCTCTGTCTACCTCATAGGGGAATTGTCAGAGGCTACATATAAAATAATAAAAAATATATAGAAACCTTTTTTTCATATTAAATACAGAGTTATTTATTTTAATATTTTCACCTGTAACTTACCCCCCGTGGTAGAATGGAAATAATTAATAGTTATTTATATATGACACCTTCTAAGTGCCCGAGGTGACTGAATGCAGGTACAGTGGGTTACATCTAAACTGAATTAATATAGCCTAAAGCATTACTAAAAAGATTAAGATGCTAGTCGTGGCCCAGGGGCACGAAGTGTGAGTACATAATCAACTGGTTGTGGGTTCGATCCCCACTTGAGGAAATGAAATATTTAATTACATTTATATTTTCTTTCCTTCGTTCTAGTGTAGAGGCAAAGCGCGGCGTTAAGTTTCGCTACTCAACACGCAATGCCGCTAGAACTCGGCGGAAAGTGGGTTAATGTAACATTTGGCTAGATAAATATAAGAGAGACGCGATTCTACCAATTTCCCGGGTCCTCCCATAGTGTCGAAGTCAGCAGCCGCAGGGGTTTTAGTGGGTAAGAATCCTACATTATCCTCCTCCCCAAGGATTGGATATCTTTTGAGGATTTCCCCTGCGAAAAAAAAGAACATTTGGCCANATATATATATATATGTTTAATACAAATTTGGGCCCAGAGTATAGGATTTATGTAAATTTGTAGAGTGAGGGGCTGTGCTCGATGAAAACAATTTGTATGATAACTAGGGGATGTCAACGTCTTCATCTATTTCATATATTTTATAAAATGTCGTGAAAGTTGATTCTTTGTAGGTAATTTGCAATTTTTAGTAAAGTTTAATATCACATATATAATATATTTATTGAGTATTATAATAATTGAAATATTAAATAACGAAAGACTAAATTAAATACTTGTTCTACAGTACTTACTACGTTTATGAATCCAATTTTGATATTAACTCAGATGAAATCGCAGGTAGTAGATAATTTGAAAGCAAAAAGTCAAAAGAGGCCGTTGAGGCGCAGCGGCACAAGGGTGTGACTGTAACGCGACGGTTGTAGGTTCGATTCCTACTTGAGGAAGTGAAATATTTATGTACGTTATATTTCCATTTCTTCGCTCTGGTGTCGAGGTAAAGCGCGGCGTTGAGTTCTGCCACTCAATGCGCAAAGCCTCCAGAATTCGGCAGAAAGTGGGGAACGGAGTGTCTTAACACTAGGTAACCTCTGCTTACCCTGCTGTGTGCGGGATACAGCGTGAAGTTAAAAAAAATATATTTTAAAAGATAAATTCATTTACGAATTCAAATGAAACTTGATTACTGAATCAGTTTATATTGTGAGTGATCACAGAGACTGAAAAATATTAAATTACTCGGTTTAACTGAATCCAGAACAAAGCTTCATAACTGTGCTACTATAGTAATAGTTCGAATAATAATAGAACATACGGAATTTCCTAGTTGTGGTACCAGTAGGGGGGAAGTATGACTGGGGGGAGTTCCCTCGGTAATCCGTAATAGATGGAACCTAACGTTTGCTATAATCCTTTGACCTATTTAAATTGTCGTAGTTGGGCACTGATTTGCATGGAAATTTTGTACTCAAATCCTGGTTAACGCTACCAAAATCACTTCGTCTTGCCAATTATTTCTCCTCGAAACTAAATTATTCTAGTGTTTTAATTAAAACAGTTCGTGGTTTTTATTGCTAGTGTTATTTAATAGATAAATATTAATAGTAAAGATTAAGCCAATTTAGTCGTGGAATGTGAGGTAAAAATTATATGCATAAAATAATTTAAATCACAATTGTTATAAATAATTTTTAAATAATATTTATTTATATTTCAATAAAAAATACATTAAAAAAACAAACACTGTTTTGAAAATTGTACATACTTACTTATGTACAAATTTAAACAAAAAATATAAAAATAGAAAATATATTTTAGTTAGTTCAAAGTAAAGTATAAAGAATAAAAAAATCTACTATATTCCGACGAAGAGATAACCTCTTTTTTGAAGTCGGTTAACAAAGGGTATATTCAAAGCATCCTATTTGTTTAGTATTTGTACTATCCATTAACCGCGATCCATTTCGGGAAGCTATCTTATTTGGGTTCTACTAAGGGCCATTAGTCTTAGAAATTGTTGACTGTATTCAATGGTCGTATCAATCTTCAGCAAATATTATGTTATAACGATTATTTGAATAGGTACTACAGCAATTGATTTTCTTCAAGTCACTCGTGCACGTTAATTTCTTTAGAAGCTTACCTTTTTCATTATTTTAATGTTATTATAATTGTGTATCAGCTTCACGCTCTATCACGCACACAACAGGCTAGAGAAGGGAAAGTTAGTGTTAAGACACTCCGTACCCCGTGGATTGACAGCCATAACCAGGTGCGTTTACAGCCATACGCCACGACTGGCCCCAATTGTTTTATAATTGTAAAATTTTTGGTGAATTACTATCTCTGTAATACAGTTAACATTTTAGAAGTTATTTGTTATGTTACGTTAATTATTTCTAAAGTATTCTTTTTTATCTACATTTGAAAAATCATAAAAATATTTTAAATAGGAATCTGCAAGGAGTTGGCACAATATTTCGGATGGCTAGCTTTATGATAACATCTTCACGAAAGATAGGATTGGATCTGGATTCGGTGGACGTGCGAAATATCTCAGTGAATCCCATTTTGAAGGGATCGAACTGCAAAATTTTATGCAATAGTAAGCTTTATCTTAAGGTACCAAAGTCCATTTAATAGGAAAATCAATATCTGTTGCGACCACATCTACTGCCTTGAAGGTTTATAGCCGGAATTTCCTCGTCTCAACTTCCCCTCGTGAAACTTAAGCGTATGTTCCTGTAAATTTGAGAAACTATAGGCAAGTGTGTAGACGATAGATATCTTAAATGCTTCATATGGATCATATATGTAAGTAATTATTATGAGATGTAACTGAACGAGGCATGGATATTTAGAGTGTATTGATTAAATAACTCTTTGTTTTCGTGGAATAGAGTATATACAGGATGGTCTCATATAACTTGATATATTGTTAGCTCCATCTTTAAAGTTTCTTTGATTCTACACTACTTAAGAACTCATTTATTATGATTCATTATCTTACGTTAGTTTCTTTGTCGGTTCCGAATTCTATATTAAAAACTTTTTATTTAACATTTCCAAAAGCAGCAGAATTTGAGAAAATTACATAATCTACAGTATCTACACTTTTGAAATTAGGTAAATATATCTTTAACATCAACATTTTATGTAAGCTGGAAGGCCTTCAATTCTCTTTGATTCGGTTCAAACGACAAACTACTAGCAATATTCGATTCAAATGTCTGTGAAATTATGTTTTCGCAATTCAATTAAAAGCTTCCGCTGGTTGTTAAGATCGATGCTTGTTTACGTAAATTTTCTACTACTGATGAAATATCGTAATGTGTAACTAAAAATAATAAACTATTACAGTATTATTATACAATATAGAAACATAATAAATATTACTTGTTAATTAGTACTTTTAATTAAAAATTCAGCATTTTGTCGTCTACAATTATCGAAAAATAACTTAGATTTAGGGTGAATTAAGGTGGAGAAACCAGCCATTACCCCCATTTCCCTATCGAAGGTACATCGCAAACGTTTTTGGCTCGAGCTCGAATCTTGTCTATGCTATAAAATAAAAGACAGTGTAACTCTCCTTAATATTTATGTTTCTTTTCCATCAATAAAATATTAAAACGCCTTAAACATAAAAAACAACAAACATTTTGAGGTCTAACATACATAAAACTTCCTGCAACAATAATAAATAATAGTTTTCAAAATAATTACTTTTTAAATATATAGTTCAATATATTTTTTAAAATTGACATTATGTTAAGATATTTGGTATGTTTATATAATTTCTTATACGAATTACATTTTAATTCAGATTTAATAAAAAGTGAGGTTTTGTTTAAAATTTTACAGATTTTTCTTAGGACACCTAATAGGTGATTTAAAACGCTCATCAAGTATTATTATATTAATAACATTAGAGGTCCCATATTTATGACTGCAATTACAATTAAAATGTAAATTGAAGTACAAGAACTTATTTTGAGTATATTTAAAAATTTATTAGTTTATTAGGTAAAAACATCTACACTAAAATATATATTCACGAGTTTTATAAATTAAAAAAAATATTTAGCTAAATTATAAACAAACATTAGAAAACATGACAAGTATAGATTACAGATTACGGAATTATGAGAAGACTAAAATTTCACTAAACGAACTCAAATGTCCAAACAATAAATATTCTAGTCAAAATGTTAATGAACTAGAATTTATTATATATTTTTAGAGTAATTATTTATTTTAAATTGGGAACTTTGCAATTAAAATTATTGCTTATTTGAATCTATCACATTTACTTAATTAAATCTACAGACAAAATATTTACATTAAATTATATTCACGTCAATCGAGGCTAATTAATTTACTCGTACTCACTCGTCAAATATATAATTTTTACTTTAAATAGTCATAATTAAATTTAATATCATACAGAGGTCGTAATTTGCTCTATTAAATGGTGCTCACGACGATGGCAGGGGGCCTTGCAGGATCCAGACCTACTAAAAGTGCTACTTCGTCGGGCGAGGCCTTCAGGAACACTGCGGGATGGCCTTAGGATAGCTGCACGTCGACAGCATTCGGGATAGTGAGGCGTACAGCAAGTACGATCTAAAGGAGCTGCGTACGACAGGGACTTGGGTAAGCGAGTAGTGCAAGTCGATCCTGGGAAGGCGCAATACGCAGTGGCGCCCCCCGCGCTGCAGGCGCACCATGCGGGCTCGCAGCGCGGCGGCGGCGTCACACACAAGCAGGCCTCCGATATCGTCGGTGCCGGGACTGGGGGAGGTGGCTCGGGGTCTCGCTTCGAGAAACCGACGAAAAACAATAGTACCGCGCCGGCTAATGTCGCTGCGGTCGAGAAATAAAAACCAGCTCTCGGCGCCTGCTGATTTATGTAGCCTGTCATCGGTACGCCAACCATCACTGGTATTGCCTCAGCTCCTTGGACAAAACCTAAAAAAATATTAAACAATAAATAAAAAATAATGAATCAGAAATGGTAAAAACTAGAAATACTACCAATAATATTATTTTTACTCACTCCAAACTTTTGTGAAGTGCCGTCCTCTTACTCTTTCCATTGTTAACATCTTTATTGAGTACAAAAATCCACCCAAGCATAAGCCGTACATCCATGCAAAAAGCACATAGCCGTGGTAGCCCTGGACGCTGCTTAGAGCGAGCATTGAAATTCCTAAAAAAGTAAAAAGGTAATTTTTCATACTAATATCCAGACACTCTCCAGAGCATCCAGCTATATTAAAAAGCTGCAAATACAAAACTTACCTATACCCAACATGGCTGTTTGACATAAATATTGCTTTGAAACGAGACACTGTGCAGACGGTCGCACCAGCACGAGCCCAAAGCCGGCACAGCCTAGCACAGCGGCAAATCCCAAAAATGTTTGCAGTAAAACTAAAGCACTCTCCTCTAAGCCTTCTTGAAAACCTTGTAGAGCCTATTATAAAAAGAAAATATTTTATAAAATAACAAAATAAAAAAAATCAAGAGGAGAGTAGCACAAGTGTAGGTACGATTATTATTAATAAATATTTTTATTTCTACACTGGTAATAAGGTAAATAAAGCACGGCGTTGAGTTTCACCACTCAACACGTAATGCGTCGAAAATTTGGCAGAAAGTAGGGAATGGAGTGCGTTAGGTTCCATCTGCCTACCCAGCTATATGTGGGATACAGCGTTAAAAAAATGTGACTCAAAGAATTTTACCTTATTTTCTTTTTAACTCACTTACCAGAAAAAATACTGGAGTGTAAAGGCCGAATGCTGCGAGACCAGCGGCCAATAACAATACCTTGGCGGATCGCGAGTGAAGAGGGCTTAAATCAATGAAAGGGGACGTTTTTAGGCCTTTCTTTGCTTTAACCTGCCGGAAAAATGAACGTTGAGTTTCAAATTACTAAATATTAGCAAAAAATGCTGAATAAGGCTTTTATTCTATATAAGAGTCATTATAAAAGAATAGTAATATATCATTTTTTGTATGATTTGAATGTGATTGAAGAGAAGACATTATTGCAAATTAATATAGATTTATATGAGTTATACATGTAATTAGAGATCGAAAACAATATTAAATGATATATATAATATATTTATGATCTATACTTCTTATCGGGACCGTCTTGGCGCAGGAGAATAAGGGTTTGACTGTAACACGATGGTTGTGTGTTCCTTCTCCACATTTCTTTGTTCTGGCACCAAGGAAAAATCCCGGCGTTGAGCCGTCACCCACCAGACAATGCCTCAAAAAATTAGGTGGAAAGTGAGGAAATAAATGTCTTAACACTAGATTCCCTCTGCCTACCCTGCTATATGCCCGCATATATACTGCCTGAAGCTGATTTTATATGACCTATAAATATAATTAAAGCATGGAAAACATAATATGTATATAACTATAGCGCAGTCATTTAAAGTTCATAGCATTTCAACGCGACGTCGTCAGGTACCTTTCGACGTTGATTCTTCAAATGTAGAATAGCGCGTCGTTGTGGGTGGTAGAGGGAAGCGCTACGATACACAGCGCTTAGAAAAAATGCCAGCACGAGCACTCCCGTCACCGCTTGTAAGCCTAAACGCCAACCAAGTTTCCTGGGAAAATTATTATATGTATTATTCATTATGTTTTGAGAATATGGAGAAAGAGAAGAAGAAGAGAACTTTAATTTATAACGTTTAGAGTTGAGTAGATGAAATTATCCTTGCAATTTTTGGGACAGGTCAGGAAAACTTATATTTACCAAAAAATATTTTAAATTTAAACAAATAATGCTTATTGCCTTAATATAACAATTAAATTTTCAAAAAAAATGTAAATAATATCAATAAATAGTAAAATATTATTTATATTTACCCGACAGCTTCTTTATAAGCAACGCTGAATAACGCGATGCCCACTCCTCCTCCAGCGTGAGCTACGAGTTCCACAAATTGCCGGCGCCGTCTAAAGTATGTGCCGAGCACGAGGCCGGCCGCCTCTCGAACTAGGCCGCAACCGACACCTAAGACTACGCCTGAGAATAAAATTAATTTCATTCATGTAAATAACTTCCATTAATATTTTAGACTGAAGTAACTTTCTTTTGTATATATATAATTCTTTTTAAAATGTACAATTCGCGAGTCTCATCACTAAAAGTAGAGCCGGAAAGTGAAGAAACAAAAATAAGAAATATTTCATTTTCTCAAGTGGGAATCGAACTCACAACCTACATATGAACGAACAAACAATACAGTTTAACTCTAGATTATTAATCCTCAATAATATATATTAATTCTTACCATAGCTTAATAAAGTTTGATGAAGTTGTGTTGCAAATGATGTAAATAGACAAGCCAGCGGTAGCAGCAGGCCCCCCACTAAAGCGGCGAGTCTGGGGGACTTGCGTCTTGCGGCTACCAATGCGCCAGCAGCTCGTGATACACCCACACAAATAGCACCGGCCCAGACTGGTGAAATCGTAGATATATTAGGTAACCATTTTCAATATTGTTTTACTGAAGATTTTTTACTTACTTTTACTTAACAAAGGAGTCTTGTATAAAGATTCATTCATACTCGCACTTTTTATATTCCTTTTCTTTTTCTTTTAGGTTTATGCTTTTTCCCGCATTTAGCAGGGTAGCCAGAGGGAACCTAATGTTAATACCCTCCTTTCCCCACTTACCGCAGAACTTTCGAGGCATTGCGTATATGGCAGACCTCAGCGCCGCGCTTTCCACCAGAGCGAAGAAATGAAATTTTAAAAGTTTCTTTTGCCCAAATAGGAATCGAACCCACAACCGTTGCTTCTACAGTCACACGTNGATGAAACACGTGTCCAATTAAATACGTTTAAGAGTCTGAATTTCAATTTTTATAAAAATCGGTGCTGGTTTAATTTTTTTTCCATACAAACTTTCAACCCCTATTTCTCCCCTTTAGAGTTAAAATTTTTCAAAATCCCTTTTTAGTGGATTACGAAAGTAAACATCTGTCCAAATTTCACGTTTCTACCATCAGCGGTTACGGCTGTGCGTGCGTCTTACCTCAGTCAGTGAGGACAAGTCCTTTTATACATATAGATAACCATTTTCAACACTATTCTATTATTGCAGATTTTTTATTTAAAAACCTTAATTTTTTTTATTTCTATTATCTGTATAAATTTTCTTTTCTTTTTCTTTTAGGTTTATACTTTATCCCGTATTTATCAGGATAGGCAGAGGGAACCTAATGTTAAGGAGGGTTCCTTTCCCCACTTTCCGCCGAATTTTCAAGGCATTGTTACTAGAGCACTTAAATTTTAATAGATTCATTTCTCCAAGTAGGAATCGAACCCACAACCGTTGCTTCTACAGTCACACGTACCAATGACCTAATTAATTCGCAAAAATATTAGTATTACACATTATTTATTATTTGCAAATATTTTTTCTTATGATTAAGCCGAACCATTGGCCCCAGGGTTTCATTTAACACAATGGCGGTGAACTTATTGTCTTGTAAATAATATACTAGCTTTGTTTCGTATAAGATAATTAATAATTCTAGGGTTAGTTATGCGTTTGCACTTAAACGGTGGATTAGGCCATTTGAATACATTTCGAGTTGGGCTAATCTTGCTTAAATAGTTTACTCAATTAATTTAATTTAATATATTATATTATCTTAAGTAGGTACTGTTGTGAACAAAGGTGATTTAAATGAAACATCATTAAAAAAACAGTGTTCATTTACAATAATGGAGGGTGACTTATATGTAGTCGTGTACATTTATTTGTGTAATGTAAGATGTATTTACATATATGTAATGTAAGATTTAATGAAGGGATCAGTGTAATATGTAATCACGTATAGGTGGATAATGACTTAAGGTTTTATATTTTTTTCAACTTCACGCTGTATCCCTCGTGAAGGGTACACAGAGGGAGCATAGTGTTATTACACTCGCGCCTGATTTACCATTGAATTTGGAGGCTTTGCGTGGTGTGTGACGGAAGTCCAGGATTAGGAAGGAAGAGAGGAAGAAATGAAAATATTAAATATTTCATTTCCTCGCGTGGGAATCGAACCCACAACCTTTCAAGTTTACATTTACTCTTGTGCTCCTGCGGCACGACTGGCCTCAATCGATTACTTATTTACAGCGACGTTAATAATTTTAGTAACATAGAAAAACTGCATTTTTATAGTTTCGACAAAGGATAGTGAATTAGAACACATAGAGAAAATTATACGTCAACTTGGCTTTAGAATGTACATTTTTTTAGTTAAAAAAAGAGAGAGAGAGAGAGAGAGAGTCCGAATTTCGGACTCCAAAAATCAACTGCTATCTAAATATAATTTGTTAGGACCAATACTACAGCTTGTTAAGGACTCGACTCAATTCAAAGCAGTTGTGACAAATTTATGGCACTCCACACCGCTCTACCCTCAAAGGCAAATTACACCAAAAATACTTGAACCTCTTAGTATTCGGGGCGGACCGTGGATCTTTCGAAATTAATTCAATAACTCAACTCTGCTCAGGAACAAAAGTACATCCTATTATAGATATAATTCCTTATAATAATTTATCTAGTGGGACTTTCAACTTTCCTTTGTTTATACACATTAATTGTCAGGTAGGCCATTTCATATTGTTATCAAATATGAACCTTATTTTTTCTTTCTTTTGTTTGTTATAGTCGAATATTTTATACTTGTAAATTATAAGATTGGGGTGTTGCCGCCGTGTTCTGGTCTACGAAATTGCTATTTATAAATATGACTTTTGCGTAGGTTGGTCTTTGTCTATTATTTAAACGACACCTTAGCATTTTTTACTTATATGTATCCTAATTAAAAAAAAACACAATAATATACGTTTTAACTAAATAAAAGAATTTCAATAAAACAAATATGATAAAAGAGACTATGGGAGTTGTCTTTACTTTAAATTGTAAATATTGTAATTAGTTTCAATAATTTGTCATCAATATCATAACAAAAAAATCAGCTTCACGATGTATCCCGCATACAGCAGGGTAGGCAGAGGTAACCTAGTGTTGAGATACTCCGTTCTCCATCTTCTGCCGAATTCTAAAGGCATTGCGTGTTGAGTGGCAGAACCCAACGCCACGCTTTGCCTCGACACCAGAGAAAGAGAAAGAAGCCTCGAAGAAATGGAAATTTTATAATGTTACACATTATTTAAAATTTGAAGGATAAACTACTTACTTAAAATAAAAGGAATATTTAAAAAATACATTATTATTTTGCTTACCAAAGAAAAATTGAATAAAAGTAGGTAAACGAGATTGATTTACGAAATTAATAAATACTATGTATTCGTAAAATCAGTCAAACAAAGGAATAATTGGCTCTTGCCCTCAAAAAAACCAATATATTAACATACCTTCCACATCAAAGAGTCTCTCTTACCCTTTGTTATTTATTTTTAATTCCCTCTTTATATTACTTTTTGACCTAATTGATGATATA
>JAKRZM010000906.1:71705-114783 GCA_036379175.1 Heliconius cydno galanthus | reverse complement strand
TTGTTATTAACATGGCCGAATAAATTGCATGTCAAATTAATAAGTATTTTAATACATTGGTATATATCGAAAATATTACAAATATGAGAAAAAAAAGTATCCTATGTTCATCCCGAGACCCTCAAGTATCTCTATATGAGTATTTTATCACAATTAAATTAGCGGTTTGACCCTGATTACGTAAAAGACAGACAGACATACAGACAGAGTTACTTTCGAATTTATAATATAGGTATGAATGTTGTTTAAGCTAAGCATAAGTTAGAATAAATAACGTTTATAATTATTATAATATTAAATGTTCCATAAGTGATATGGCCTAGGTTTTTTTAGATGTTTAAGCGAATTATAACTAGTTGAGGGATGAATTATTTTCATTTCCTCGCACTCAAAACACAGTGGCTTGAAAATTGAGCGGAAAATGGGAAATACAGTGTTTTAACAATACGTTCCCTCTGCCTGCGTACATGCGGTATCACTGCGTGATGCTAAAAAAATAAACATTTATTTCTGTATGCGCCGTTACCATTATTAATGAGTTGATGTATTAAATTTGTTTCAAAGTGCATATACAAAGTGTATAAGGAAAAATCTTATTTGTTAAAGCTGCTAGTATAGAACGATAATATAATATCACAACAGAAACTTATGATATAAGAAGTAAATAATAATAACTAAAAAAAGATTCTTGTCTTGTCATTGAGATTATTGATGGTAGAAAACCCTCGATGAATGAGCGTTTGGCCCATTTTTTGTAAATATGAATGATATTAAATGTATCATTGTTTTAACTTGTTTCATATATTAGAATACTAGTGGCCCAAATGCGGCTTCGCCTGCTTATAATGCAAAAAGACTTTTTTTTGTTGATTATCAATCAAATTAAAAAAAATGTTAACATTAATTGCAACTCACGTGTCATTCTAATGTATAAACTATATTACTGTCAAATGTCGTCAGAATCCATTCAGTAATTTTTGTGTAAAAGTGAAAAACTACATTTATAATATTAGTAGATTTTTTTAAAGTTTCCTTTTATTATAAATAAGATATAATATTTCTTTCAAAATATATTTTGTATACGCAAAACAATTAAATAGCGTATATATAGTAAAAAATTAAGTCACGCAAACGTTCAAAAATGTGGAAAAGATAAGATAAAAAGGTAAAACCTTTACCAACGCTAAGTGACACCTTTTATTGTCACGTACGTAACAAAGTAAATAAAAATTCTAAACAATAAAAGCGGGTTCCAACGAGTGGTCGATATCGCGTACAGATGTGGAGAGGAAACGTAACGAACGTTATGTCCTTATATCCGGTTACTGAGGGCAAATTTATTATTTTATATATCATACTTCTTAAGTTGAGACCTTCGTGGCGCAGCGGCACGAGGGTGTGACTGTAACGCGACGGTTGTGGCTTTGATCCCTCGAGGAAGTGAAATATTTATTTACGTTTATATTTCCTCCAGAAAGTGGTGAACGGAGTGTCTCAACACTATACTGGTTCCCTCTGCCTACTTCGATATGTGTGGGATACAGCGTGAAGCTGATTTAACTTTAATATTTCTTAAGTTGTCGCCGTGGCTGGGTTTTTCAAAGTTAAATATCTTGGCTATGGAAATAACAGTACAAATTTACTACCGTAGTAACCTTACTAGTTGAATTTGCTCTATTTTGTCCAATATTAGACGTCAGTTTCAGATACACGACTGGAGAAATGAAAATGAAACAAATTTAGAGTAAAAAACTAGAAAAAGTATGTAAAATATATTTCTAGTAGAAACAATTATCTACTATAAGATATTTTTACCAAAATATTTCGTAAATTCTAAGCATTTCATATTTACATCATAAAATACCTACTGGGATACGTCTTCTGTTAGAATTTTATTCTTATTCACTGAACCAATCATGATGAAATTTGACACAGATTTGGCATTACGAAAATGAGGATACCCATGTGCATACATTTCATCTTATTAATGCGAGAAGGTGTAAAGAAGGAGCGTTAATCAATTATATACTTAAATAAATATTAAGAGGGAGAAGACAAGATGTACTCGTATCTGACATACCATGAATAATTTTTTTTATTAAAAAGTAAAGGAAGTAAGTCGTAGTAGGTAGGCAGACTACTCCATTCTCTACTTCCCGCCGAATTCTGGAGGAATTGTTCGTTGAGTGGCGGAACTTAACGCCGCGCTTCGCCTCAACACCATAGCGAATATATATTTTGTCTCTAAATATTATGTATATTATCAATAGCGTATTTTATAATAAAAAAAATATACAAAAAAAAATTCAACACAATAGGTTAAAGGGTTGTTTTGAAGGAAAATGTTAAACACAGCCGCTGAAAATATAATTTTAAGGGGACATAAAATAGTAACACTTTGTAATCTTACCCCCAACCACCCTCGGGGTAGAAATGATGTTTGATAGCGCGAGTGTCGAGTTCCCGGCGACGCAGTGCAGGCACCGTGCGGTGGAGAGATCGTAACTCTCTCTCCCGCAGCGCGCCCCCCGTCGACTCGTCTTCTAGATCTGGCCATCCATCTGTGTAGATTACATGGATTATTTACGTTTCCTTTCAAGAATTCAATTTTCTTTTTAAATTATGAAAAATTGTTTCATTATAAAATAATCCATTATCATAAAAAATACAATTGTATTGGGATTTTATTACAACTACATAATAGATATTTTACATTAAATATATGTTGATATTTATTAAAATTATTTCATTGATATTATTCTCCGGTATTCTTCATTTTTAAATTTAAAACTGGTGAATGCATTTCTAATAACTACATACTTAACTTACTTACTTAGCTTCACGCTTTATCCCTAGTGAGGTAGTCAGAGAGAGCGGAGCGCCAAACGCTACGGGCTCTAAATACCTCTTTCGCCTCGTCCACTGTCCGTCCAGGGAGTCCTCATGCTTTTTACGTGACCTTATATCCAGTATCTTCGAAATTATGTTTTCGAAGGTCAATCGAGGTGTCCCCTTACCTCTCTTAAAAACAGCTCTACAACCCAAAAACTAAAATCGTATACAAAAACGAATAGAAATCACCATAATGCGGCAAACAATTATAGCTGCTGGAGAGTGGTCGGCACCGGCAGCGCGGCGGGGCGCGGGGCGGCGGCGGCGGCGAGGCCGACGGCGACGGCGACCACCACTCCGCCTCCATCAGCCCGCCGTGCCGGCTGGGCACGCCATGGCTGCACTCGCACGCGCACCCGCGCCCGCACCCCCGCTACCTGATCACATGTCTGGATAATAATGTATATNTTCCAACGAGTGGTCGATATCGCGTACAGATGTGGAGAGGAAACGTAACGAACGTTATGTCCTTATATCCGGTTACTGAGGGCAAATTTATTATTTTATATATCATACTTCTTAAGTTGAGACCTTCGTGGCGCAGCGGCACGAGGGTGTGACTGTAACGCGACGGTTGTGGCTTTGATCCCTCGAGGAAGTGAAATATTTATTTACGTTTATATTTCCTCCAGAATTCGGCAGAAAGTGGGGAACGGAGTGTCTCAACACTAGGTTCCCTCTGCCTACTCCGATATGTGTGGGATACAGCGTGAAGCTGATTTAACTTTAATATTTCTTAAGTTGTCGCCGTGGCTGGGTTTTTTCAAAGTTAAATATCTTGGCTGTGGAAATAACAGTACAAATTTACTACCGTAGTAACCTTACTAGTTGAATTCGCTCTATTTTGTCCAATATTAGACGTCAGTTTCAGATACACGACTGGAGAAATAATATTTTATATTTAGAGTAAAAAACTAGAAAAGGTGTGTCAAATATATTTCTAATAGAAACAATTATCTATATATCTATAAGATATTTCTACCATAATATTTCATAAATAAAGCGTAAAATCTGGTCACATATATCTAAGCATATCTTATTTACATCATAAAATACCTACTGGGATACGTCTTCTGTTAGAATTTTATTCTTATTCACTGAACCGATCATGATGAAATTTGACACAGGTTTGGCATTACGAAAATGAGTATACCCATGTGCATACATTTCATCTTATTAATGCGAGAAGGTGTAAGGAAGGAAAGTTAATCAATTACATACTTAAATAAATATTAAGAGGGAGAAGACAAGATGTACTCGTATTTGACATACCACGAATAAAAAGTTTTACTAAAAAATAAAGGAAGTCGTAGTCTTTTTTTTTCAGGTTCAGAGGGTAGGCCACTCCTACTCCATTCTCCACTTCCCGTCGAATGGAGGAATTGTTCGTTGAGTGGCGGAACTTAACGCCGCGCTTCGCGTCAACACCATAGCGAATATATATTTTGTCTCTAAATATTATGTATATTATCAATAGCGTATTTTATAATAAAAAAAATAAATAAAAAAAAAAATTCAACACAATAGGTTAAAGGGTTGTTTTAAAGGAAAATGTTAAACATACCCGCTGAAAATATAATTTCAAGGGGACATAAAATAGTAGCACTTTGTAATCTCACCCCCAACCACCCTCGGGGTAGAAATGATGTTTGATAGCGCGAGTGTCGAGTTCCCGGCGACGCAGTGCAGGCACCGTGCGGTGGAGAGACCGTAACTCTCTCTCCCGTAGCGCGCCCCCCGTCGACTCGTCTTCTAGATCTGGCCATCCATCTGTGTAGATTACATGGATTATTTACGTTTCCTTTCAAGAATTCAATTTTCTTTTTAAATTATGAAAAATTGTTTCATTATAAAATAATCCATTATCATAAAATTACAATTCCCGCCGTCTTTGGATTTTACATAAAATGTAATTATTATGTTGATATTTATTAAAAATATGTCATTGATATTATTCTCCATTTTTTAAATTTAAAACCGATCAGTGCATTTCTAATAACTACATACTTAACTTACTTACTTAGCTTCACGCTGTATCCCTAGCGAGGTAGTCAGAGAGAACGGAGCGCCAAACGCTACGGTCTCTAAATTCCTCTTTCGCCAGTGCCTCATACATGCTCTCCAGGGATTCCTCATACTTTTTACGTGACCTTCCTCCAGTATCTTTGATACTATGTTTTCGAAGGTCAACCGAGGTGTCTCCCTACCCCTCTTAAAAACAACTCTACAACCCAAAAACTAAAATCGTATACAAAAACGAATAGAAATCACCATAATGCGGCAAACAATTATAGCTGCTGGAGAGTGGTCGGCACCGGCAGCGCGGCGGGGCGCGGGGCGGCGGCGGCGGCGAGGCCGACGGCGACGGCGACCACCACTCCGCCTCCATCAGCCCGCCGTGCCGGCTGGGCACGCCATGGCTGCACTCGCACGCGCACCCGCGCCCGCACCCCCGCTACCTGATCACATGTCTGGATAATAATGTATATGTGTTATATTTGATCAGCAGAGTAGGCAGAGGAAACCTAATGTAAGGACTTAGGATTGTAAGACTCTCCGCTCCCCATTTTCTGCTAAATTCTTGAGGCATTAAGTGGCGAAATTCAATGCCGCGCTTTGACTCAACCCCACCACCAGAGTGAAGGAATGGAAATATATAATATTTAATTTCCTCGAATGGGAATTGAACCCATAACCTGTCGCGTTTACGGTCATAATTTATGCGCCTGTAAAGGAAAATTGCGTTTTATTTTTGAATCCCACAGTTGGACTATAATTGTTCAGCATGGAATTGTTTGAACTAAATCAAAATCGCGAATTGGTTCTATAAAAAAAGATTCTATTCCCCACTACAAAACTCAGCGTATTTGTTTGAGCGGAAAGAGAAGTTTAGCAATAAAGCGACACCTTTACTGGCTCGGTTTTAAAAATGCGGTAGATTCGCAAATAATAAAGTAAATAATATACTCCATGATGCACTATTTTATAATTATTCAAAAAAATATTAAAGCAGGCATAGCGCAGCGTTGAGTACCGCCACTCATCACACAATGCTTCCAGATTCGTTAAGTGACGAATGGTACTCTATTAATGAGAAACGGAATGTCTTAACACTATGTTCCCAGGTTCCCTTTACCGATCCTGCTATATGAGGGATATATAGAGTCACCGCCATTACAAAATGATAATTTTTCAAAAGTCAATACATTTATTGTTAAAAAATTTTCTTTTAAAAACACCATTAGATATTTTGTAAACGTGAAAGCTATTAATTTCAATGTGCCACTAAAACGCGAAAGTAATTTGCTCGCAAGTCGCAGGTAAAATTTTAGATGCTGTCAAATGAATTCTCCGGAGCAACAGGTTTAAAGCGTTTATTATAAATACATTTGGAACTTAGTATGTCGTTCATAATTATCTTTTTTCGTGATAATATATAGGATATCTAAAGATCTGTAGGTCTTGTTTCATTTTGCACACGTATAAACTATTTTCCTTCTGGTAGCATTAAAAGATCAATTTCACTTGGCACTTTTTATAGGGCTGGTGGTTTTTAGACCTCCGAATATAATGTTATACCAAAAAAATATTATTTGTATCGTAAAAAATATGAGATCCATGGAACTAAACGGCATTATATTACATTTTTTTAAGTTCACGCTGTATTCCGCACTTATCAAGGTAGGTAGAAAGAAGTTGAAAACCTAGTACTAAGAAACTCCGTTCTGATTAAATTACTTCCATCGAATTCTAAAGGCATTGCTTGTTTAGTGGCACAACTCAACACCCCATTAACCCTCGTTACCAGAGCGAGAAAACGAAAGCATGAAATATTTCATTTCCTCGAGTGAGAATCGAACCCACAACCTATCGCGTTTAGAGTCACACGAGCTCATGCACCACGACTTGCCTTGCATTATAATTTAATTATAACTAGCTTAGCTAAATATATCTTAACACCTTCCCTCTGCCTACCCTATTGTGAGTGGGATATGGCGTGAAGCTGATCTGCTCTGAGCTGACGAGCTGACCCACCTATGACACGTGCACCGCTCCACACCCTCGCTCACACTGTACACGCTGCCTCGACGCATCCGAGTCGCTCTGTCACGCTGTCACGCACGCCGTTTCCGCATCCTCGCGCCACGTTTCAACACTAACACGTCAGTACACTTGAGTTGCTATACACAGTTGTGCTCGCATCCTGAATACCTGTGAATGTGGAAAAATATTTTAGATTTTATTTCTTTTTGAAATATATAGTACGAAGATATTTAAGATATTCCAAAATTGTACAATTTTATACAGAATATTAAATTTATTTGTACTATATATAGTGTTTCCTAAGTAAATAATGGAAACGCTTAAAAGTAATAGTTTTTTTTAGATTCCACGCTGTATCCCGCCCATAGCAGAGACGGCAGAGGGAACCTAGTGTTAAAACACTTCGTTCCCCACTTTCCGCTCAATTCTTTTTATTACAACTACATAATAGATATAAGAAATCCATCTGAATAAAGATTAAAAATGAATTCTTTTGTCTCTTATTCGTACGTTCACTGCAAAAGCGTAATATTATTACGTGGCAGTTGAAGTAGAATTTGCATTCAATGCGGAATGCTCTAATGCGAGTTGAGAGTACGGTCAACTAGTAGGAATATATATGAGCCTTCCATGGATGTCGTCCATACCCGTAGGAATTTATTATGGACTTGTTTACGTTAGTGGAATATGCTTGATAAGGTTTAAATGTAGTAGAAAAATTTCACTTAGTACTTGGAGACCAGACGAGGTGCAGGGGTACAAGATGTAAATCGCTTAATTTGTAAAATTCAATTAACTATTAGGTCAGACTTTTTGCGAATTGGGTGCTTTCCATTCCAAGTAACTAAGTTGCTAAATTCCTTTTCAAATTGTGTCTTTAGATGTCTATTCATGAAGATGAATTCAATTAATCAGAGAACGATTTAAGATAAAGAAATTGAGGTCATCGTGGAGTAGGGGCACAGGCGTGTGGCTGTAACGTGATGGTTGGGGATTTGATCCCCACTCGGGGAAACGAATTATTATTTATTAATACTTCTTCGCTCTTATACCAACGCAAAAACGTAGCGTTGAGTTTCGCCTCAATATGCAATGCCTCGAAAATGCGGCGGAAGGATGTGTATATGTGAATGGAGTGTCTTAACTCTACTCTCCCTCTGTGTACTTAAAAAAGGTTAAAGATATAATTGCAAACAGAAGTAAGAAATAATTTTTAACTTTCATTTTATACTCTCTGGTGTATTGAAATAAATATAAAGGTAATTTATTTAAAAAATTGTAAAATTTATAAATTTATGACTCTATTACAGTGCTATAACATTTGTACGTACCATTACGTTGGTAAATTGTTATAAATTGTACATATTAATATAAAACTGTGACATAAATAAAAAAAAATCTGTTATATAATTAAAAGCCAAAAAAAATATGGAAAGAAAAATCTAAAATTGTATAGTAATTATTATAGGTTCAATCTACGTTGGGCACCTATATAAAACGGGTGAATCTTCTTTTTCTTTTCTTAGTCATTATGAGTTTATTGTATATCAAAACACGTCGAGAACCTTATTAAGAGTGTTTTTGTTCTCAAAAAATTACTTTATAGTATGCTGGGATCTTTATTAATTTTAAAAATAGCATAAGTACTATCTATTATTATATATATCTATATATATATATATATATATGTATTGAGGACAGTCGTTGCGCAAGGAAACAAGCGTCTGGAAATGGAAATGTGGGCCCGGTTCCCAGGTTCCCTCTGCCTATGTGGAAAATAGCATAGAGCTAAAAAAAATAATACTTGTACTTGTAATGTGTGTTACAATTCTATTTTAATACAGAACAAGTATCTACATTTTATTTGAGCTAAATCCTCATATGTCGGCCACAACAAACTCGTAATTCACATATTATTCCAGTTATAATCCTTGTTGTAAATCCAGGTCAACCGAATAGACATTTTTATAAAAACTGCAGAAAAACGTCCGCGTCAACCCGTAATAATTGTATTAACCATGTGATATCATAGATATTGTATCAATCAGGAAAAAATCCTGGTATACGGTCCCTTTAACTTAAATTGGATGGACTTTTAATATATACTTGTAGGGTGGGTCGATTTTAAGTTTTTTATGAATATAGTGGGGGAGGGGGGAGGAGGGAGGTGTTTAAAAGGTGCGTTATTTTAATATTATTATAGGAAAAAATATAATGATATATGGTTATGCATAAAAATATATAAAAATATATGGTTTTTTGCCTACATCTCCAATATTGTATGCTTTTTAGCAAAGCACGGCATTTAGTTCCAGTACTTACCCAATAGCACGCAGTGTATACAGAATATGGCGTAAAGTGGCTAACAGAGTGTCGTAACACTAAGCTCAGAGGAGCTTTCTGTTAAGACAGGCGAAGCCAGCGATGGGATACTAAGAAATATAAATATAATTTTTAGTCAAATAAACTCTTTACATTTTCTATTATAAATCGAATTAATTAAATTAGAAACGAAAAGGCCGCTTTTTAATAGCATCAATTTTAAATTTAAAGCGAAAAAGAATCTTTCACTCTTTAATTAAGGCGTACGTAAGTTGGAAATGAGAATATCAAAGCAATTCAGTTGATACAACTGGATATTTTATTAAGTGAGCGGTTTTTTTCCATTTTAATTAACTTAAGTGGTAGCTCCAGTAAATGCTAGAAAAATATTTATTTTTCATTTAGAAAATAATAATAATGGATATTGACAGTAAAATTCAATTTTAATACTTTATTTAAGCACAGAGGCGCAAGTGTGGTAACGTGATTGTAAATGCATCTGATCGTGGGTTCAATCCCCATTCATGGAAATGAATTATTTATTTAATTTATATTTTCATTTCATCTCTCTGGTGTCGAGGCAAAGCGCGGGGTTGAGTTCCGCCAACAGCAGTTCCTCAACATGCAATGCTTCCAGAATTCAGCCGAAAATGGGGAACTGAGTGTCTTAACACTAGATTCCCTCTGCCTATCCTGCTGTTTGCGGGATACAGCGTGAAGCTGATATTATTTTACTTTATTAAGAAATCAGCATTGGTTTCAATTTTTCCCATACAAAATTTACTTATTTTACTTGGGCTACTTGCCAGAAATATCATAGCGGCACAGGTGTTTTATATGACCCGTGATATGAAATTTTTACACGTCGATAGAGCTGTTGTGGTTAAATGTAAGCGTATATTATTTTTGTTTTTAATTTGTAAAAAATCCATTACAACAACGTTACGCGCTATTTCCCATGAGATTTGGGGGGGAGTTTCGGTTTCCATCTTTTGCTGATTGCAATTTTTTAGCTGATTGATGATTTCGTGTTGGGTTTCTTTTAATTATGTTTGTCTGTAGTTAGACTTGGTCGAAATTTTATTCTTCTATTTCTATTCTAGAAGATATGGAAAAATATAAAATATTTTATTTTGTAGCGGAGTACTGTGAATAAAGAAAGAAAAAATGTTAAGTTCCTTATTGGATGTCAAACCGAGGTGAAATGCCAGCTGAAAATTATGACGCCAAAAAACAAAGAATAAAGATCTAAGCCGAGCATCTTTCTGTCATCTGCGAACCTGTGCTTGTATACAAAGGTATGATGGCTGCACCCAGCTCATCATTGTCTGGGACCTCCCCTGTTTTCCAGTACAATTTTCACAAAACCATAACAAGTCCCAGACGTGTTATCCACCATATTTGACAATGTATACCGACGTCTAGTAATTTATGGACATGCCATGTTTAGTGTTGGTGTTGGTTTCCAACACCGCACACATCCCCACTTATCATACCAACAGGGACGTATTGGCACCCCGTAATATTGTACGCCCGTGTGGTGTTCGTTGTATATGGAAAATTGTAATCCTAGATATGGCTGACATAGATCGTTACTAGTAAGCGTTTCATTATCAGCCTACATTCAGGATTCGATTTTTAATAAATTGTACTTAAATTGAAATAATGTTCCTATAGTTTGTGTGTAGACAATTAATTTATTGAATTTAAAATTAATTCTTTTATTCGAAAAGTAATAGGGCCTCCATTTTGTCGTCGCCCCGGGGCCCCCACATACCTAAATCCGGCCCTGGCTGGGGAATGTAGTGTCTTAACACTAATTTTCCCTTATCTATCTTTATTATATCCGAAGTTTTTCAATTTACATTAGTAATATAACGATTTATTGCATAAAATAAAGTATCACTATACATATTAACTTTATATAATTGTATTTATGAATAAAGTCAAGGTAAAAGATTGCCGCCAACGCACTCCGATGGAAATAATCATTAGAAGTTATCTAAGCGTAGCGAGGGCAGGCCAAGTTTACCACGGTATGAATTTATATTACAGAAATATTCTATATATTTATTATTTTCAGCACAACTACGTACAACATATTGCATATTGTTTTTTTTTAAATATTACATTTAATTCATTTTCACACATATCTTATATTAATTGAGGCATGTACTCAACACGCTATGCCTCCAGAATTTGGCAGAAAGTGGAGGGCGGAGTATCTTAACACTAGGTTCCCTCTGCCTTCCCTGCTGTGTGCGGGATACAACGTGAAGCTGATTTAATTTTTTAATTTAAAGTGAGGCCATCACCAATTTCTTTTACTTTGCTTGTTGAATGACTAACATAAAAAGAAAGGAAAAAACAACGTTAATAACGTTAGACTCGTAACTCATTGCGCTATGAACATTGTCATTCAATGCAAGTACTACAAAGTAATCAGTTTCTATGAAGAATATTAATCCAGAATAAATGGAGACTTTCTTCGAAACCCCTTTTTTGCAAGGTCTATGTTATTTTATATTTCTTGTGGTTTCTTATGTTGTTATAATTACTAATTAAATATAATAGTTACTTTATAAAAAGATAATATCGACGATGTTAATTACTTTCTAATAACTGACCAAATGCAAAATGAATATGGAAGGTGTTGTGGAAATGAAATATTTCATAATTTCCAATTCTTCGCTCGGCAAAGCGTGGCATTGAGTTCCTCAGCAAGCAATTCCTCCAGAATTCGGTGGAAAATGGGGAGCAGAGAGTCTTATCATAAGGTTCCCTCTGCCTATCCTGCACAGTGCGGGATACAGCGTGAAGCTGATTTTCTGAATATATGTATACACTTGTGTATGTGTATATTCACATATTAAATAATGAAAATTGAAGAAGTACTTGACTGTCTAATATGTAACTTTATGACTGAAATTTATGATTATTAAACCAGATATAGGTTAAGTACAGGGATCTGGTTTTATAGTCGCTATAGTTGTTTGTTATATCATCTTTACGTGCCCATACGTCCCGTTTCGTCCCTAATACTGTATCCCACATACAGTATTAGGGAACCTAGGAGAACCTAGTGTTAAGACACTCCGTTCCCCATTTTCCACCGATTTCTGTTTGAGTTGACTTATTTTTTTTTTTCATATTGTTGGATGTATTCTAGACTAATTACTATTAAATAATATATTAAGATTTGAGATGACAATTTTACATTTGAACCGCTTTAAATTCTAACACCTATTGTACATATAAAGTACTGACTCCATAAGTGAATGAACGACATTAATATGAAAGATCATAAATGCCACAGAAATATATGAGGCGATACACATTTGAATAAGAGGCGGAGACGACCACGCCTGGAACAGAACAATGGTAGCTCTATAGAGACTAACACCCACGAAGCCATCAATTCTCCGCTTTTAACTGGAGACAGGTTTAGTTTTATTATGCACATATTAAAATTGGCATTTCTATTTAATCCAATGAACTATTTTTTTGTAGCGCACGTGACGTGTTCTATTCAAATAAAAGCAATTAAATATTTTTATTCATATTTTAGGATTGAACCAATTTATATCTCTGTTCGTTTCGTTTTTATGACTCAAATTGATTACTATGTGAATTATGTCCGATTTTTTTTAATTATGGAAAAGTAAGTAACTTTTTATAAGTAACAGATTTTTTTTTAACTAACTTTAACAATAACTGTTAAAATGTATTATTTTAATCAATATATAAAGTTTTAATTCAAATCTATTTCATTTTCCAAATTGTACCTGACAAATGTCTAAAATGAAGAAGAAAAAATAAAAATATGAAAAAATAGTATGAATTTATGTTTAAAACATTCACATATGTGACCATATATTCACGTTTGTCTATATACACATATTCACAGAAGTCAACACAATTTCACACTCGTGGTCACAATTTCATATATGTGGTCACAGATTCTCATATATTTTCACATATGTATTCGTACATGAGATATACACATTTTATGTCAACGCACTCTTTATTTAAATAAATATTCATATAAATATAAATATTTTAAGAATCATAAATTCGAATATGAATTACAATTTTTACAAGCTTTTATTTATTACATCATGGTATTAAAAATATAAATATTATTCTTTCACGAAAATTATTAAACTGTTTTTAATAAAATTCGGTGTAGTTGGGAGATTGGACGTCTGGCAAACAAAGGATATGTCCTCTACATATGAACTTTGTTGCAAACCAGAATATTATACAGTTTCGATGAAAACAGGATAGATATTTCTGGAATGTTCTGGTTCCTGTGTGGAGCCGACTGTACAGGTTTCAATAAAACTATATTGCAATATTTAAAAAGAACTTTATAAATAGATCTAAAACTGTGTTATAAATGTTTTATTATTATTTATTTATGCAGAAGTACGTTGATAAAATTATTATTTAATTATTACTTTAATTATCTGGAGGTTATGTAACTTCTTTACACAATATAAAAGTTACGAAATAATATGATAACAATAGAATTAGATATTTTTTCAAATGTGGTTTTTCAATAAAATTAAAAAGTATTAGGATTGCTTTATTTTAGTATTTTATGTTATTGTTTTTTTCGACGTCATTTTTATTATCATTACGTTATAAGGTCAAAATATAAAAGTATATAAATATCTTCACGCTGTATTTGTTTTTATATAACTATCTATTAAAAATATAATACTTAAAGTAAATTTACAAAATTGTTCAAACAATTTTAATAGTTACAGCTACTAAACTGTTTCTTAAAATGAAAAATTATGAAAGAATTTTATATTCTCTCAACGATATCTCATTTAACATACACAGCTCTCAGATTATTTTTTTTTTGATTTTGACAAAAAACTTACTTCGTAAAGGTGAATATTAATTACTATCATGTCTTTAATGGTTCTCACAAGCAAAAACCTACCTACTAATAACTACTACAAAAAATGTGAAACCAAATATATCGCGCTGAAATAATACATTCAACTCCAATTATCCAATACGTGCAAACGCATCTAACTAAATCTTCGTTGCTATAGAGGCAGCCGGGTTTTTTTTTTCGAGCTTGTGGTTAATGCTGAAGGGGGTATTCTGTCCCTGATGAAAAGCAAGCACGACGTGGCTGCCTGTGAGGAAAATTAAATAGAATGCATGGGCCGGGAATCGAACCCGGGCCGCCCGCGTGGCAGGCGAGCATTCTACCACTGAACCACCGATGCGTGTAAGGCAAGCGGGCACGGCGGACGCATGGCGAGTGGCGAGCCGTTTCGCAGCAAGGATTTTTTTGATATTGTAACAACTTCTAAAGTACTTATTAAAATGAAAAACAGTAAAAGACAGTTTTGGTCTACATTAAATGGCCAACGTAACTAATGTACTTATTTATATGCTGAGAGTAAGGGATAAGTGAAACTTGAGTAACATACAGCTGATGTGTCAACGGCGGGATGTGTCAACAATTAAATGCGTTTTTCTGTAAAACTATTCGCAATTTCGAAATATTGTAAAAAGCAAATTTTATCTTCGTTTAACGTAGAAAATTAATAAAGTATTTTAAAGGATAAGGATTAATACCATTATGGAAAAATATCCCTCACAATAAAAAATATATTGAAATTATTATTTTTAGACAGAAAAATGATCACTACACGTTATTCTTAAAAGATACGAATATGCTCTCGCGGACTTTTTTGTAGATCTTATTAAGAGGAACAATACTCCAGTACATTTTTTTCATGTAGTACTTACCATTAGAGCAGCGCATGCGCGAAAGTGTCTCAACGGGTAGGACTTTATACACATTTATCGTATTTATGTTAATTTACATAAGAATGTACAAATAATAAACTATATATAAACCTTCTACGAAAAACACTCGACTTAATGGTGAAGACCGCATCAAAATCCGTTGGGTGGTTTAGAAGAAGAAGAGTTAGAAACAACAGACAGACACGAAAAGCGACTTTGTTTTATAAGATATAGGATTAAAGTATACATACATAATATATACAAAAATCCAAATTTCCATAGATTATGAAAAAATATGAAAACGCTAAGAGTCTGTAGACTAATTAAATCCTTGTAATTATCCTGCTCATGCGGAATCGCCATTGTTAGTTAGCTCTTAATCCTTAAGTGTAATTATGAAAATCTTGCTATTAAGAGTTAAAGTTAAAATACATATTTGCGTACTAATTAAAATAAACATTATTTTTATACGATACGGTAGTTGTATTATTAGGTAATTAAAAGGATTTGTCTAAATTGCCAAAATTAGTACGAACTGCTATCTATGTATTTTATCTTTTTATCTATTATTTTCTTAATTTATTTTGTTGTTTTGTCCTGTAATTTACTGATATTCTCTAACTACTTACAAACTTTTAAAATATAATTATAATAAACTGACTATATTATTTTTAAAAAGACTATAACTATTTTTTTATTGTTTTATTGTTTTTTCATGTTTGAAAAATTTATACTTTAATAGTAATTGTATTTTTCCTTTTCTTAATAAATAACAGTAAGATTCATAGAAAGAAAGTTGTGAAGAAGTGTCTTAATGGAAACAGAGTGCTTTAACACTAGGGACAAGTCCACGTAGTAACTAAATAAAAAAAATATACAATTTATTAGATACTTGGATACTAAAACTTTACTATTTCATAAAAACATTCTTCCTGTGTAAATCTAACATGTCGCTTGGTGAGATCCTCCTTTATTAATGTGAGGTGCTCTAACACTGCTAGACTGGAGATTGAAGTTTGAAAAGCTCTTAGAATCTCTTCTTGCATTTATTTTATTTATTTTCATATTAAAAACTCTTTTAGTACATTCTTATCTATGCATGCATGCATGATGTGAATAGATGAGAATATACGCTTTTTACACGTTCTAGCTTCACGCTATGCGACCCTGCTTTTCCAAGAGGCGAGTAGTCCTGCTACTAGCTAATGTTATTTTTTTCTAAATATGGCATAACAGCTTTAAAAATGTAAAAAATATTCTGTATTTATGTGAGGTCCGTTCAGTTCTTCAAAAATGGTATGTCAAGCGTGCCAGTTGGGCCAACTGGTCCAATACTACGGACAGAGAACACAAGGGGTTTGAGAAATCAGAGATCAGAAAAATGAGGCAAATTAATAACAGATTACAAATTAAGAAGGGATTAGGTTAGAAAAGATTCAGTAAGATATTAACAATATCCTCTCATAACCAGAGAATAATTATTTTTATAGCATATAAAAACGTCGTCACTTAATATTTACTTTGATAATTCCGTCAATTTAATTAATTGTCTCCACAATCTCCGCCAATCGAAAGTGCTGGGTCGCAAAAAAGACTAAGTATCCTCACTAATGACTCTTGAGTCCAAAGCATTAATCTTCACAAAGGAAGTGCTTACAATGTTTTGTAACTGCTTTTTTTTTTAAACCATGAATAGATTTGAACTTCAATAGAGAATCTTTTCTTGGCATTTCGAAGACATCAATCATGAGAAGAAAGTTGAAATTCATTTTATTTTTTTTTAAATATTTTTTAAAATAGATACCTATATTTATATTATTAACTAGCGGCCCGCTCGCGGTTTCACCCGCGTGAACTATGTTATTATTAATTTCTGTCTCCATGACTACGTCATAGTGACGTCTATGCAAAATTTGAGACTCCTAGCATTTGTAGTAACGAAGTTTCATACAAACTTTCGACCCCAAAAACAACCCCTTAGAAGTCGAATATTGCAAATTCCCGTCTTAGCGAGCACCTACGTCCTATAAGTAACTCCTACGCAAAATTTGAGATTCCTAGCACGTGTAGTTTCTGAGATTTTGTGATGAGTGAGTGACCTTTCGATTTTATATATATAGATAATTAAATTCCCTTAAAAATAATTATTTTCAATAGCTCTTATCTTTGCCATTTTAGAAAACTAAAATAAATAAAGTATAACATAGTAAAACAAAATTTTATTAAACTTTAAAATGTTTATAATTTATACTATAAATAAACTGATATGAACCACTTAATAAAGGTGAAACTTCTTGGAACGCTTTGTAAGTGTGAATATAATTTTGAAGAAATTACTAAAGTTAAATTTATATTGGAAAATAACAAATTGTGAAAACGTGATGATGCAAAAAACTTCTTATTGCTTTCAACAAAATTTTAAATGTTAAAAAATTCAAAATAAATCAGCTTCACGCTGTATCTTGCACACAGTAGAGGCAGAGGGAACCTAGTGTTGAGACACTTTGTTTCCCACTTTTGGCCGAATTCTGGAGGCATTGCGTGTTGAGTGGCAGAACTCAACTCCGCGCTTTGCCTCGACACCAGAGCGAAGAAATGGAAATATAAACGTAANCAAACAAACAAACAAACAAACAAACAAACAAACAAACAAACTCTTCCGCTTTATTATATTAGTATAGATTATTAGATCTAATATATTTACATAAGAATTTACACAAAGGAGTATATACAAACATTAACAATTAAGTTTAAATAAGACTCTTCTAAAAACAGTTGACAACTGAACAGACAGTAGCTGTCACATATCACTAAAATTATTTTCCCAAATTAAAATACAGATTCTGGAGAACAATTTTATTATAAGACAAAATACGGACTATATAAAACAGCTTTCTAACATCTACTAAAATACCTATTTCTATTTATTCTGTAAGAGATACATCTCATTCTCCCACGTTTCCGCAACCCTTTATTATCGGAGCCAGTAATCCTATTCTCCCAAAATAAAAGGCTCAATCCAAAGAGTGAATCTCGAATTTTGAAGGAAATAATTCATCTGTAGCCTTGGACGGAAATAATAAACATTTATGAACAGCGTGTAACTGATTCAAGTTGTTGAGTGACTGCGGTGATAAAATTGGTTATACTGCGGAGAGGAAAATTGTATGAACGTTTTATTGGCGATATTGTAAGGTGCTGAATGAATTAATTGGCTAGAAGTGTTACAATAAGTTTATAAACCTCGGAAATCGGAAAAAAATAAGTTGATATAATCGGAAATCGGAAAAAAAATAAGTTGATATAATCGGAAATCGAAAAAAAAACAAGTTTATATAATCGGAAATCGGAAAAAAATAAGTTTATAAACCTCGGAAATCGGAAAAAAGTAAGTTTATACACTCTGAAATCGTTTTAGTAGTTATGGGATACCCATATCACGCCCAACTGAACTATTTTCCACGTAATAAAATCCAAATGATGCGATAGAAATGCTATTTCAAATGTCGACATCGCCTCGGTAAATGAGTCTTACGCACAAAAGGAATTGAAACCCTAATATTATTTCTTTGATCAAAGCTGTTTATTTATTACGAGAAATATATTTTCTTTATTTCTGTCTTCCAATTGTATTAATGAAATAATTATTTTACTTAATTATACGATAATTGGGATATACTGCTTACTTAATTATTGTTTATCTTTATATACATATGTATTATTTATTTAGTCCTTGTCAAAAGTTATTTTAGGATTACATAAAAGGAAAAATGTTACACACACATTTATATGTGTCTCGTACTGGCTTCAAAAGAAATACAGATGTTTTATTTGTAAACTTCCACAGAGACTTCCAATCAAATTCGGCAAATATTGGATCCTGAAAACGTAAAAGGATTTTTGTATTTCCTTATTTAATTTCAGTAACCAGAAAAAAAGTAAACCTGTACTTTATTATTTAAACCTTTTCTGCGAGAACAGTTAAGAATGGCAACAAGTGGCAAAATTTGGAGACATCTTATTAAGATTATTTTTTCATATTATATTAATAGTCTTGAAATTATTATTATTGAATATTTTTTTAGATATCTTATCTTAGCAACTCTCTCCGCATAAATAAAACATACCAAGGACTAGGAATACACTATCGGCAGGTATATTCGCGGGGCAAATAAAAGTTCCTTGACTAAAATAATTGAAAACAATATCAAAATCGGTATTTCTACGCAAAGGTACTTTACATACAATAAGCATAAAATAAAAATTGTTAATAAAACTCCATTTTGCTAAAAAAATACGATTTGTTTATTTAGGCGTCGATTGTAAAATTATTTCATGGTTTAACATCACTTGTTGCTGTATTTCTATTTTCTTATTATAATTTATTTTTATATGAAAATACTTGACGTTATAGTTATTCTATACTGAACGAATATATATAATAATACTCAATACTCAACACACAATGCCTCCAGAATTCGGTAGAAAGTGGGGAACGGAGTGTCTCAACACTAGGTTCCTTCTGCTTACCCTGCTGTGTGCGGAATACAGCGTGAAGTTGATTCAGATTTGATACGAATACATATAAAAAAGAAAATCTGTCCTAAATCAGTTCTAATTATGTTTGTGAGCATAAGTAGGGTTTAATTAGAGCTTGGCGGTCTAAAATGCAGATTGCGAGTACCTACACTGTAACTACTAAATTGCTTGTACCCCAGTCCCGAGTGCAAACGCAATCTAAATGCCGGTGGGAATTTCACTTACGTCTAGATAACATAGGACATAATAATACAATTTCATATCTATATTTATAGTAAAATGGGATTGGTATCTACGTGAAAGATATATAAGAAAAAATGTTATTAAAATAAAAACCAAATCAGCTTCACGCTGTATCCCTCACACAGCAGGGTAGGCAGGAACCTAATGTTAAGACCGTCGGTTCCCCCCTTTCTGCAGAATTCTGGAGGCATTGCGTGTTGAGTGGCAGAACTAAACGCCGCGCTTTGCCTCGACACCAGAGCGAAGAAATGGAAATATAAACGTAAATAAATATTTCACTTCCTCGAGTGGGGATTGAACCCACAACTGTCGCGTTACAGTCACACTCTTGCCGCTGTGCCACAACGGCCTCAAAAAATGTTATTGATGGTATTTAATACGTAATAGAAGGAAAACGAATAATTTTAAACTTTTTATTTGTTTGTGAGTTTGTTCACGCTAATTTTAGAGACGTCTCAACCGATTTAATTGCAGTTTCACAATTTTATCTTATCTTGTTTGTTAGTGTTTTTTCTATATTACACATGTATATTAAATGAGATTTTTTAAGGCATCGCTTCAAAAAATAAAACCCTAAGAAAATAAAAATTATTTAAGAGATATATGAGATCGATTTATACTGGGCTTAGTTGGCAGAGAAATGAAAATTATTAATTCCCCGAGAGGGGATCGAATCTACAACTATCGCAGTCGATGACAATAAAATGTATATACCCAATACATATTTCATTGTTCTATGTCACAATAGCAATTTGTATTAAACTTTTTAGTTTAGAACCACTTCAATTTAGTACTGTATTCATACAAAAATAGGAAAACTGAGTAAGTTGAAAAGTTTCTTTACAATCTCTATTCTTGCGTAAGCTAGACAGCTCTCAAATTCTCAAGTTTTGGATGGAGGTTAGCCAAAGTTCTTCATTGTTTGCCCAAAATTTGGTTTACTAACTGTATCTTTGTTTTAAATGTTCTTCTCGAAATATACTTTATTTATCGTAGTTTAAAAATTTTCAACGTTTTGTGAATCAGGACGTTAATAGAATGCTGATTTTATTTTATTATGATTTAAAAAGTTATTGACATATTAAGAGCTAAAACATATTAATTATTGATTATTGAGAAAAAAAAAGATACGGAATAAAAACATAAATATGAAACTTTAGAATAGTTAGGATATCTAGTAAAGGCCACGCTTTATTTGATTTTAAAAGACCTTTTGTAATTTAAAACCAGTTCAGCTTTGAAATTATATAATTAACAATTTTAATTCAATTTAAATTAATAATTAACAAGAAATTATATAAAATAAATATTTAATTAACGCCAGTCGTGGCGCAGGGGCACAAGCGTACGATTCCGAACGCGACAGATTTTGGGTTCGATTCCTATACGGGAAATTGAAATATTTCTACACTCTGGCAAAGCACAGCGTTGAGTTTCGCCACGCAACGCTTTCAAAATGTGGCGGTAAATGAGGAATGGAAGTGTCTTAATGGAAACAGAGTGTCTTAACATTAGGTTCCCAGGTTCCTTCTGCCATACTGTGTGTGGGATACCGGCAGTGAAGCTACAAAAATTATGGAATTAAGAAAATAACTTCCAATACAACGTAGCAGTAGAAAATTACTGAAGAATATTCAAAAAGGCACGTTACGGCAGCTACGAACTGACGTTCTTTACTTAGCACCAAGGGCACAAATGGCTTTGATAAGAAAAAGAAGAAAATAAAGAATGAAAAGATTTTTTATAGATAGAACTTTTTATATCTATGTAAAAATGAGGGCAGCTATGATTAAAGTCGGATAGCAGAAAAATAATAAAAAATAATAATTGACTATTAAAAGTTAGAGCCCATAGCTGTGCAGGGGTTTAAAAGTGTAACGGTAAACGCGTCGGTAGTGGGTTCGGTTCCCACTTGGGGAATAAAATATGTGATAATTAGGTAATGTATTAATGAGCGACGTTAAGTACCACAATACGGAATGCCCCCCGAATTCGGCGGGAAGTGGGGCACCGACGTGTCTTAATGGGAACGATGTCGTAAAACTAGGTTCCCACGTTCTCTTTTAAATTTTAATAATATTATTTCTATTTATACTAATTTAGACCCCCAAAAAAACTAAAGCTACGCATTGTAATACACTACGGTTAGGAGATTATTGAGCGATATTATTGTTAGCACACTCGCTTCCGGCTCAATTAATTTTCCCGCTTGTAAATTTGAAGCATGTGCTACCTACTCAAACAAAATGTATTGTTATAAAGTAAATTAGATAAATAGAAAGAGATGAGGTATGGTATCGAGGCAAAGCGCGGCGTTGAACCCCGCCACTCAACACTAAATTCCGAAACGGAACGTCTTAAGCTCAAAAAAAAGACAAAAAAAGAGTTAGCCTTCTGAATTAATTCAGAAGTTTTTGAAAATTAATTCCTACTTTATATATGAAATCTAAGAACCGCCTAAAATTACTTTTAAATTACAAAATAATATTTGATAATTTAATTATATGCTACCATTTTAAAAAAAATATGCACAAACCCCGATAATTGAATGTAGGAATCCACGAAATTGAAAATAACTATGAAACTATGAAATTTGATTAGAAATTTAATTGATTAATACCTACGGTAATTAACTTCATCCCAAAAATCATTTATCTTATGTAAATTTTAAATAAAAAGGCGAGTCGTTCCACAACGTTTCACAAAACGCCATATTCCATAATAAAACGAATGGGTGGGGCGTTTAACAAATTCACACTGTCAGTGAATACGGCTTACGTATCCAAGTGGAAATGGGAGATAAGACAACACCTTTACGGATTCGTTATTTATTTGCCTATTTCTACCTTTTGAATTTTTAATATAAATGTCAACATGTATCTTCTTATTTTGATATAATATTTAAGTATGAATATATGTATTATATATGAGTTTACGGAATGTTGGAGACGACGAAATAATCTACAATTGTAATAAGCTATATATTTAACATAAACATATACAAAGGTTGATGTGCCTTCCTATTACTATTTTAGTAATAACCTTTTTGAATGAAACATAAGGTTAAATAGTAAGTAAGTAAGACCTCTATATTTCTGAACGGTTTTTAAATTTTTATAACCTTTGTATATTTTAGAAATAGAAATTTTTACATTAAGATAGAAAAATAATAGAGAAAAAATAAAAAATAATATAGAAGAATAAAATAATTGTTAATCTAAAATTTTTCCTATCTTTTACATTTGCAAATATTTCACCATTTTTTGACTTATAAATTGTTTTACAGACCAGTAAAAAATCTATAACATTATTATAAAATCGACGTCGTAGCGCTGTTGGGATTTGTTTGATTACGCGCGATGACTCTTTGTTTAAGTTTCACTTGAGAATATTTATATTTAGTAGGAGTCACTCAAAAAGCAATATACCTTTTTTTTTAGCTTTACGTTACATCCCGCACATAGCAAGGTAGGCAGAGGGAACCTGGCAACCTCAACGGGGAAGACAACGCCGCAGTTTTACCAGATCGAGGAAATCACGTCACGTTTACAGCCTCTCGCTTGTGCTCTACGATGACCTCAAAAGAATACATAGATATCTCAAAAGAGACTACAAGCGGAGAATTTAAAAATATATTTTATATTAACAAGAGAACTAATTATTACAGAATTTATATTTACTATAAATAATCGATCAAATACTTACTGAACTTACAATTAACTTACTACTCGTAGATGTCGAGAGTCTTGTATTTCAAACAATGTGGATAAAATAAAACTTTTAAGCAAAGTTTTTAGAGTCGAAAATGTTTATTATTAAATTTAAGTTATATTTTTAGATAAACTCGTATACCTAGATAGCAGATATTTTTAAATATATTGCTGTGACCTCCTTTTTACAGAATTTCTTAAGTGGGAAGGTGCTGCAGGTGGTGCTCGCGCTAACAGTTCTATACATATCTTGTCATTCGCGCATCAAGAGGGATTAGTCAATCATCTCTCTCTCTCTATTTAAATTATATTACTTTCTATGTTGATTTGTTTTTAATTGATTGTGTATAGTTTGGTCTTAACTTTCTAGACAATTGCTTTCTGTTTTAGAACTTTTATCTCAAACGCTACGCTACGCTTAAATGGAAATAAAAATCTTTATAATTGTAAGCGCGACTTGGTGTAGGTTCGTTTCCCACTCATGGAAATTATATATTTAATAATTTAATTTTGCGCTGCTGAATTCCGCTACTCAACACACAATGGTTTTATAATTCAACGGAGCGTGGAGACCGGAAATGTCTTAATGTGAAAGGAGGAGGAGAACACTGTCTTAATATTAGGTTCCCATCATGAAGCATAAAAAAATGTTTTTTTTCTTAATTTCACTCAATATACCGTAGCTAAGTTCTTATAAAAGTTTTGTACGCTTACAATTTCTACCTTTAAAAGTAGTATGCACAAGTTTCAGCAAGGAGGCAGGATTTCTTCATTATACTTTCTTTTTGACTCAGTTGTTCGCAAAGGACTAACGTTTACTNCCTCGATTCCTACTCGAAGATATGAAATATTAAATTTTTTGTTCGCTCTGGTATCGAGGCAAAGTGCGGTGTTGAGCCCCGCCACTCAACACGCAATTCCGAAACGGAACGTCTTATTACTAGGTTCCCTCTGTCTACCCTTTTACATGCGGAATACAACATGAAGCTCAAAAAAAAGAAAAAAAAAAGAGTTAGCCTTCTGAATTAATTCAGAAGTTTTTGAAAATTAATTCCTACTTTATATATGAAATCTAAGAACCGCCTAAAATTACTTTTAAATTACAAAATAATATTTGATAATTTAATTATATGCTACCATTTTAAAAAAAATATGCACAAACCCCGATAATTGAATGTAGGAATCCACGAAATTGAAAATAACTATGAAACTATGAAATTTGATTAGAAATTTAATTGATTAATACCTACGGTAATTAACTTCATCCTAATAATCATTTATCTTATGTAAATTTTAAATAAAAAGGCGAGTCGTTCCACAACGTTTCACAAAACGCCATATTCCATAATAAAACGAATGGGTGGGGCGTTTAACAAATTCACACTGTCAGTGAATACGGCTTACGTATCCAAGTGGAAATGGGAGATAAGACAACACCTTTACGGATTCGTTATTTATTTGCCTATTTCTACCTTTTGAATTTTTAATATAAATGTCAACATGTATCTTCTTATTTTGATATAATATTTAAGTATGAATATATGTATTATATATGAGTTTACGGAATGTTGGAGACGACGAAATAATCTACAATTGTAATAAGCTATATATAACATAACACAAATATATACAAAGGTTGATGTTGCTTCCTATTACTATTTTAGTAATAACCTTTTTGAATGAAACATAAGGGACAGTTTTTAAATATATATAGTCTTTGTGTAACGATTTTCGAAATAGAAATTTTTAGATTAACGTAATTATTTGTGCCCATATGTTATTGAAACAATAAGAATTTTGTTAATCTAAAATATTTCCTATCTTTTACATTTTCAAATATATCTCACCAATTTTTTACTTATAAATTGTTTTATAGAATTGTAAAATATCTATAACATTATTATAAAATCGACGTCGTAGCGCTGTTGGGATTTGTTTGATTACGCGCGATGACTCTTTGTTTAAGTATCACTCTCGGGAATATTTATATTTAGTTTACAATTTTTTTAGCTTTACGTTACATCCCGCATATAGCAAGGTAGGCAGAGGGAACCTGGGAACCTCAACGGGGAAGTCAACGCTGTAGATTTACCAGAGCGAGTAAATGTAAATATTAAATATCATATTCGCTCAGGTGATAATCTAACCCGCAAGCCGCTCGCTCTACGATGACCTCAAAGGAGATTATAAGCGGAGAACTTTAAAATATATCTTATATTAACAAGAGAAATAATCATTACAGAATTCATATTTACTGTAAATAATCGATCAAATACATACTGAAGTTACAATAAACGTATTATATTTCAAATTACTACGAGTAGATGTCGAGAGTCTTGTATTTCAAACAATGTGGATAAAATAAAACTTTTAAGCAATGTTTTTAGAGTCGAAAATGTTTATTATTAAAATAAAGTTATATTCTTAGATATACTCGTATACCTAGATAGCAGATATTTTTAAATATATTGCTGTGACCTCCTTTTTACAGAATTTCTTAAGTGGGCAGGTGCTGCAGGTGCTCGTGCTAACAGTTCTATACATATCTTGTCGTTCGCGCATCAAGAGGGATTAGTCAATCATCTCTCTCTCTCTATTTAAATTATATTACTTTCTATGTTGATTTGTTTTTAATTGATTGTGTATAGTTTGGTCTTAACTTTCTAGACAATTTTAGAACTTTTATCTCAAACGCTACTTTAAATGGAAATAAAAATCTTTATAATTGAAACCGGGACTGGGTGTAGGTTCGATTCCCACTCATAGAAATGATATATTTAATAATTTAATTTTGCGCTGCTGAATTCCGTTACTCAACACAATGGTTCTATAATTCAACGGAGCGTGGAGACCGGAAATGTCTTAATGTGAACGGAGGAGGAGAACGCTGTCTTAACATTAGGTTCCCAGCATTAAGCATAAAAAAATGTTTTTTTTCTTAATTTCACTCAATATACCGTAACTAAGTTAAGTAAACTATCAGAGTTTTGTACGCTTACAATTTCTACCTTTAAAAGTAGTATGCACAAGTTTCAGCGAGGAGGCAGGATTTCATCATTATACTTTCTTTTTGACTCAGTTGTTCGCAAAGACTAACGTTTACTTTCACAAAGTCTTGTTAGTTTCAATTAGCATTTATAGTTTTTTTCAACAAAAAAATTGAAATCACAAACAATAAATATCTATATTAAATCAAAACTTCAATTCTTCTGTTCTGTTCATAAAAAAAACCAAAACTAAAAAAGAGCAGACAAGAGCACGGACCACCAAACTCCGTGGTATGTTCTATTTAATAATAATCATAATAAAAAAAAACAAGTTACTCTAGTCTCACAATATCATAATATATATTTCTTATTATTTTGTATGACAGCTTGCAAAAAAATAATAAAAACCTCAACGGGTGATTAGAAATGCGCCACTGTGACCTCTTTCTTAAGAACTCCTTAAGTTGCTGCTTATGCAAGCGGTACGACGTAATATCCGATCTCAGGCCGGCATCAAGGGCTTTCAAGTTCTGAACTATTCCCACGTCAACGTCACGTTACACTCCGAAATTGCCAATATCTGATATAAAGGCAAACATTTATTGATGTGGGAAACTTTGGGAAGTAATTTATTTTTTCAGTTTTCCACTATATCCCGGGCACAGGATCGGCAGAGGGTTAATACCTAGAGTTAATACACTCCGTTGTTCCATTTTCCTTTAGCACAGCGAAGGAAATAGAAATATCAAATATCCTCGAGCGGGAATCGAACCTAGAACCTCAGCTGGCCAGGTCGTCCTCATTATTTTTATTCTGGAAATATATAAATAACATCTATAAAAGAAGTAAAGAATTATTGTGCTCAAAACATCATATCTTGGGTAGATTGGACACTGTCGCATCATACTGTCAATAGCAGGCGATAGTTTGTATCGAATTTAATAGGGCAAGTTTCAAACGCCATAATTAAAGAACTGCGCTGAACAGAATTTAATAGGTCTTGCTTCAGTAAGATGAAACAAAATACCTTGTTAGCTCTTATCGTCCCTCATTTTCTTCATTTTCGTGACATATTTATTTATCAGTAAAAATAAAAAAAAATTGTATAAATATCAGTAAAAAGATAAAGTTTTCAAAAGAAAACGTAAGAAATATAAGTACAAATATAGGGGTTACTTTATATTTAGGGGGTCATTTTATATCAATTTTGTTAAGTTAACAAAAATATAAGAATAGCACTAGACTCTAGTGTATAAGCATTTTTCTTATCTTGGAGCATTGCTGCTTAGTGAAATTGACAGGTTTGATCCACTTCCCGAGGGATGAATGCTGGTAAACGGGTGGAATTTATAATGCTTTGTCTAAAAATAACTGCAAATTTTATTCTTTATCGTTATATTACTAGAAAAATTAAAAACTTTTTAATCATATAACGTCGACGTAGGAACACGACGTAAACGCGACAGGTTGTGGGTTCGATTCCCATGCGAGTAAAAGAAATATTTATTATTTTCATTTATTCTGTGGTATGAGGCATATCGCAGCATTAATTTCCGCTATTAAGCACTGAAAAGTCGACGAAAAGTGGTGGACGGAATACACATAAATCTATATATATAAAATTGAAAGGTCACTCACTCATCACGAAATCTCAGAAACTACATGTGCTAGGAATCTCAAATTTTGCATAGGAGTTAGTTATAGGACGTAGGTGCTCGTTAAAACGGGAATTTGCAATATTCGACTTCTAAGGGGTTGTTTTTGGGGTTGAAAGTTTGTATGAAACTTCGTTACTACAAATACTAGGAGTTTCAAATTTTGCATGGACGTCACTTATAGGACGTAGGTACCTACTCATGGAGACAGAAATTAATAGTAACGTAGTTCACGCAGGCGAAGCCGCGGGCGGGCCGCTAGTTCATAATATATTATTATCTTAGTATAGTTATGTTGTTGTGGACAAAATCATTCTTAATAAAATCTATATGAATTTTAACTGATAGTATAGTATAAAGTAAAAGTGCAGCGTTGAGCTCCGCTACTCATTACGCGGACTAATTATTTATTTTTTCTTAATGGAAATTTGATAAAGTAACATATTATAAAGAATTTAGATAAAATTTGTTATATGTCACTAATAAATTATGAATAATAAAATGTATGACAAATATGACACTATTCCAAAGACGATCGTACTCCAGAGAGTGTGGAAATCTCAGCAAACAAACTGAGAAAATTGAACGCAGAGCAAACCTGGCCTTCACTCAATTTGAATAATCCGTACATGCTTCGACGACTTGCTGCTGACTTGAAATATAATATTATATTTGCTTTCTTATTCATATTTCAAATAAACTAACAACTATTTTAAATTTTTGATGCTGACATTGTGGTAAATACTATTTAAGTTATTTTAATCTCATTTAAAAGGCTAAAATATCTACTAGATATTTATCTTAATATTATTATTGTACCTATTAAAAAATAATCGTTTAGACCTAGCAGGCGAAGCCGCCAGCGAGTCGACAGTACTTACCCAAAATGTATAAAAATTCATAGATATAGTATATATCTATGGACATCCATACGTGTTATTAACATACCAATACATTTGAGCACCTAGGGATTTAAGCTATAGTGCATATAAAGCAACATATTTCCATCATATCATCTAGCACTACCTAATATTAAGGTGATATACTATATATGTACAGCATTGGTCATTAAAATTGAATTATTTTTAATTTTTTTACTATTATTCATTAAAGTCGTCTACACGGTCCAAGATCTGAGAAATGTTTCCTACTAAAACATCTCAACATGAATAAGCAAACAGATTCGACGTGACCAAACTTAATGGAACGTGATTGAAGCAGTGCGTGTTGAAANTTTGAACATTGTATTTATTATTTTTAGGTTGTATTCTTGGGCGTATTGAATTAGTCTCGTACCTCGAGCGCTTCTAGTGCCATAGCCAAACTCGCCTGTAGTGGAATGTTCGTACTTTTTGGGGATTCCTATTTGTGCATTAAAATCACCCATAGATAATATATACTCTGTCGATATGGAATCGTGAGCCTTCGCTAAGTCCTCGTAAAAACTATCTATTTCTTCCTGAGATGAGTTTTCAGTAGGTGCGTACGCTTGGATAATTGCAAAACTTTGGATTCCCAGCTTGATTTCTAGTATACACACTCTTTCAGATATTCCTGTAAACATTATGATGTTATCTTTATATTTTCTCTTAACCAGAAAACCTACTCCATGTAGGCCTTTCGTTTGGCCTATGTAGTAGAAAATGTATTCGTTGTCTTCTATTATCTTTTCACCTAGGCGACGAACTTCACACAAACCTATTATGTCATGGTTAATAACTCGTAGTGCTGCTTTGAGCTCAATAAATTTTAGATCAGAGGATAATGATCTTACGTTAAGGCTGCAAATAAAGAAAGTATCGTTTTGGTATTTTCTCTTGGGGGGTTTTGGTCGTCAATAAAATGTAATTACTATAGTTATATATCAATTTCGAAATTTTTGACTTTGAAAACATTTAAGCTATTTATTCATCTTTGGTCTTTTAATACAGTAATTTTCGAAAAAAAAATACAATTTTTAAAATTCTGTCATATTTTCGCTCACAAACTGGCTAACGCTACGTATCAAGCGAATTGAATTTCAATTGCTAAACGTGAACAACCGGTGGACGTTTGCTTCGCAAAGTTATGTAAAACGTGGCTCCAGTCGTTTTATGGTGCAGCTTTTTCCTGAAGCTTCGTTGGAACAAATATATTTCGCCCTTTTTATGTTTGCAAGTGTAATAAGACATTTTAATTAATTATCTATAGTGAAAAATCAACAAACTACATGTTAGCTTATTATTTTTAAGGTTCCTCTAAAGGAAAAACGGAACCCTTTGGATCACTTCGTCGTCCATCTGTCTAGAGAAAGTATTTCGAAATAACGTAGAGTTACTAATCTAAAATGAAAATTAAGGCCAATAGTCCCTTGAAGCAAATATTATTTATAGAAGTTATCAGAATCTCTTAAAGAGTTGGGTTTTACCATTCAAAACGCCCTTACTTCTTCTTCCTCATGGCATTAATCCCGGCGTATGTTGCCAGGGTGTGCCTTCCAGCTTAACCTCTAAACGCCGTCACTTAACTCATGGAAAATTTACTCTAAAATGTAGAAGATACGTAATTTTGTGGAGATAAAAGAATTATAGATTTATGGAATATTTTTTTATAATATATCTATTAAAAAAATATTTTAAATTAATTATAACGACGGCATCGTCATTTTATGATATTGGATATCAACTAAATGCTATTGATTGATGGTAACTATCAACTTACAAGTATTTTCTTATAAAAGCACCTTTTTTCTATACAATAAAATTTCTCATGTCACCAATTTCTTTGGAACGGAAGATGGCTTCTTTACACCTCGAGCCAAACCCCTTCCGCATATAAAGAAGTTTTTATATCAAAGGGGTATCTGTTACTTGGAAATATTTGATCTATTTAGGACTGCCTCTACTTGTTAAAGACGGAATTTTGGATCGACAGAATAAAAGGGATAGTAGTGATGCTTCGGAGTATTTATTATTTTGCAGTCGTGGCGCACGGGCGCAAGTGTGTGACTGTAGACGTAGTGGGTTCGATTCCCACTCGAAGAAATTTATATTTTCATTTCTTGGCTTTGGTGTCAAGGCAAAACACGGCGTTGAGTTCCGCAACTCAATAAGCTATGTCTCCTGAATTCGACAAAAAAGGAGTGTCGTTACACTAGGTTCCCTCTGACTAGCCTTTTATGTGCGGGGTACAGCGTGAAGCTGATATGTTTTTAACTTTTATATTTATTCTTGACTACAAGATATTTATGCTTACTAATATTAAAAAAATGTTAGAATGACAAAATACTTCTGATATTCCTTTATTTGCATTTAATACTATTAAGAATTTTGATGCTATACAAACAATCAGTAATATTAAACAGTTTCTATAATGTTAAATATTGACAGAACCCTCAAATATGTGCTCGTCTATTACACCGAGAATGATTTGATACGAGCAAAATCAATTTCACTTTAATATATTATATGAAACACTGCAAAGGTATTAAGAAATAGAGCTACAGTGTATTTAACTTTCTTAAAATATAACAAAATATAAAATATGCCTAAAATAATATAAATTTGAAATCAATATAATAGTTTCTAACAAAAGAAAAACAACTTCAACAAGCAAATTTAACTCTTATGTGATTTTCTGATGGATGGATTGTGTAAACTGGACAAAATTAAATTGGACCATACGAGAAGCACCAGCTTACAAGAAAAAAGAATGATTAATAGGAGTCCACCCAGTCGAAAGTTCCGAGGTAACATAAAAAAATACAGTCGAATTGAGAACCTCCTTTTACAGAACTCGGTTAAAAAGAAAACTTAACTTTTTCTTTCTTTAAAAGAGGTACTCACCGTAATCATGACTAACTTGCATTTTATATTTTCATAAAGTTTGTCCCTTTGATCGTTCAGAAAAAAACCCTCGGGAGTGTGGGATGAAAAGAACACTCGTGGCGCGCTTCTGACTTTTTCCTCTCTAAAAATAATTAATTATCACTCCACCCGTATAATTTTCACATTTACGCAACGTCCAACCTCCCCTTGTAAATACACACGTTCATTGTATAACCGGCAACCGGAAACTAGTTTCCATTACACAGTATATATTTTTCATAACTAGATTTCAGTATGAAATATTTGATTTCATAATTATAATTATGAAACATTACAGATTTATTTATTAGCACTTAGTTATTTTTATTATTAAGCTTCACGCTGTATCTCACGCACAGCCGGGTAGGCAGAGAGAACCTAGTGTCAAAACACTCCGTCTTCTACTTTCCTCGGAATTCTTAAAGCGTTGCGTATTTAGTAGCGGGACTCAACACCGGTCATTGTCTTTACTGTTTGTAATATCACTATATTATTATTTATCGATTATCGATATTCAATGTAATTTATTAAATCATATAAACCCACAAATATTATTTTCTTTCATCATTCTAATGACACTATCACGAACAAATAACAAATAACAAGAATGTCTGCAAAAGCCAAGATGATGAAAAACAAAAGTTGGTCTTCAACCCGAGTTAGAAGTGGGTTTAGGTCTTTAGGTCAGCTTGGCTATAGATTTGCAGCTCCGGGCACATTTCCAATCTGAACTGGTGATATAATCGCAATTTTATGGTATATCAGAGACAGCCGTCCCTATGTGGGCTAGGTTATCTAATTCTATTTATTCTGTCCCCCGCCCACGCTGTTTAGCCTCGTAATACAATTTCCACAAACTGGAAGATTTATTCTAACATTTGGATGTTATCACCGGAGCTACATCTTGAATAATGTGTAACAATTTTTACGGCAACCTCGTTTTCCAAAAATACATAGCAGATATTCTTAATTTTTTTTCACGCTGTATCCCGCACACAGGCACAGGCAGAGGGTTTGCCTTTTTTATTTTAATTTTACATGATTTGAAAAGGTTATATAGAAGCCAATCGTGGCGTAGGGGCTCAAAGTGTGGCCTAAGCGCGACTGGTTGTAGGTTCGATCTCTACTTAATGAAAGAAATATTTATTTAATTTATATTTTCATTTCTTCGCTCTGATGTCGAGTTCCTCCACTAAAGGCACAACGGATCCTGATTTCGGCGGAAAGTGGGAAACGGAATGTCTTAACACTTAGTTCCCTCTGTGTGCGAGTTAGAGCGTGAAGCTAAAATGATATGACGTAATACGGTTATCGAAGTATCATAAGAACTGTGCCAATTAAAATTGTCGCTAGTACCTAGTACAAATCGACTGACCGGCTTTCAATTTAAAATCTAGATCTCCTGACATCCAGTACAAAAGGAAAATATAGAATGAAACTTTATGAATCTAACCAATTTATTCAGGATTTAGTCAAGAGTCATATATACTGGTGCGTACTTCATTCGGGCTGATGTAGTAATTGCCAATATCAGGCGAGTAGATCACGCGTTAACCCATTGTTGGTGTCCAGTACTGACAGATTAATAAAGACTGTGTATATATGGAAATCAGTAATATTTTTTTATTTGAATTGTTTCAAGCTATATGAGGCAGTAACTGGCTGTAACGCGACGGATGTGGGTTCGATCCCCACTCGAGGAAGTGAAATATTTATTTAAGGTTATATTTCCATTTCTTCGCTATGGTGTCGAGGCAAAGCGCGGTGTTGAGTTTTGCCACTTAATTTCAATGCCTCCAGAATTTGGTAGAAAGTGGGGGAGTGTCTTAGCACTAGGTTCCCTTTACTTACCCTGCTGTGTGCGGGATACATATATAATTAATAGAAGATATATATATATATAGTTAATAGAATGGTAGCTAGAGGCCAGATGTGATGTAGGGGCATAAGTAAGCGATTGTTAAAGCGATATGTTATGAGTTCATATCTTACCCGAGATTAAATAGTTATTAAATAGTTATTATTTATTTCCTCGTTCTGGTCTACCAGTTACTCGTTAGTACGGCACAAAGCGCGGCGTTCAGTTCCGCCACTTAACACGCAATGTTTCAAGAATTCAATGGAAAGTGGGTAACGAAAGGTTTCATGTGGAACGGAGTATCTTAACACTAAGATATCTGTTTCCTTCTCTACCTTGCTAGGTACAGGATAGAGCGTGAAGTTATATAAATAGTTAGTATTAAGTACGGAGAATATTTTTGAACTATTGAACAAGAAATATATTTATCATGTAATTTAAGGTGAAGGTGCCTGGAAATTGGTTTTGAGAAACAGCTTAGATAGAAAAAAAAAACAATATTACCTAGAGAAAGAGAAGGTAGAGAAAGAGAAAGAGTGTTAAGAAAAATTTACAACTGTCATTTGAAATGTCGACATAGAAGTTGTTCAACACACTATAAAATAAATCCACGATATACCCTAAATCGTTTTATTAAAGCCAAAAATTTTCTCTGGAAGTGTTTCCTAGCACTTTTATGAACAAACTTCAACTTATATAAACACAACTTAATGGTTATATTCACATTTGTTGTTATTCCATATAATAACTGATCTCATATCGTTATATTTAGTATAAAAAACACCCCATCCTAGCCTTCGGGGAGTGTGTTATAATAAAAAATGATATCAGCATTACGAAGCTAAACTTTATCGTATTGGCATCAGATTCCAGGCTTAAGTGGAAGTGGAGTTAACGGAATAGAAATGTGAAGTAATGTTCATATATTGAAAAGCCTTTCTCATAACCACTGTCTTACATAAGAAAGAAAGTAAAAATAGCAAACCACATCATGAAAGTCTTTCTTTTCAGGGTTGCGTACCTCAAAAGGTAAAAACGGAACCGTTATAGAATCACTTTTCTATCGGTCTGTCCGTCTGTCAAGACCATTTCTTTAGAGCATTTATTCATCCATTTTGATGTATTTTGTATGAAATTCTCCACGAAATCAATCAAAGAAAAAATCGTAAAAGTTTAAATTGTACTTCCTGCCACCTTTAATCTTAAAATTGGTACGAAACAATCGGTGGGCGAGTCCGACTCACACTTAACCGTTTTTTTAATAATTATATAAACACATGTATGATTTATAATTGTGTTTATTTATCTAACACTACTCAAAATATAAATAATTAGCGTCCAAAAACCCGATTTCACCAGCTTATGCTTATTGTTATCATCATCATTATCATCATCATCAACAGCCATCTTTTGTCCACTGCTGGACATAGGCCTTCCCCAATTCTCACCACTCGATCCTCAGCTTATTGCTAACATAAATTGTTGGCTAAGTGTCATTCTGACGTATGAGCTATATTACTGTAGAGTTTTATCTAAATCCGTTCAGTAATATTCGTCTGTAGAGATATTAGTTAAAAAGCCAACATTTTCAAAATATTGCACGTTCATATCTATTCGAAAGGACAAACGAAGGAAATTTTTGGAAGTTACAGTTTTTACAATTGTTTTTGGCCACTACTGGCCTATCATAATTTACATATCACAGTTTGCTGTAATCAAAAACAACAAGCCCTGGTGTCCATTTGTGGAGCTGCATGCTAAATTCGTTATGATTTATGTGTGCGTATATGAGCTTTATGGTAATGCACTAAAGTTTCATCATTTTATGCATAATTATCTTTTATTTAGTATCGACGCTGCTCTGTCTTCAATCTTTCAATAAAAAAATTAATATGGGTCTTTATATTCTATGAAATATTATTTTTAAAATTTCTTTTTAGCGCCACACTGTACCCCGCATACAGCAAGGTAGGCAGAAGGAAGCTAATTTTTAGACATTCCGTTCTCGTTTTTCAGTTGGAGCATTGCGTGTTGAGTGGTGGAATTCAACGCCGCACTTCGCTTCGACACCAGGGCGACGAAAATCGAAATATTAAATATTTCATTTCCTCGAGTAGGAATCGAACCACGATTGGCTTCAGTATGAAATATAGATTTATAATAATAATTTCTACATTACTTTCCATACATTTTAACTTTTCACTGGTCCTGTGCAAAACGTGGTATTGTTGTGGTATACACAATATCTTTGAATAGGTGGATATTGTAGTAAAAATATATATATTTACAGGAAGTTATTTCTGTATAAAAATAGTATACATTTTGTTATCGATTTTCTTAAAAATTCTTTAAAAATTTTAACACTAAATATAAATATGGTTAAAGTTCCCTTATATTAAATTTACTATAAATATCCTCATTAGCCAGTATGTATGTTAAGCTAGCATATCTCTTAACTGATTAGATAGCATGATTGACACTGATACAATACTATCAACTGGAGTTTATGATAGCTTCGACACCCCCAGGCTATAAAGTCGTAACTGCCATAGGTTGCCACTTAAGTGCTTTTTCAAAATGAGGCCACAACACTTATCCATAATATATTTATTCTCAGCAAGTATTTAATATTAGTATCTATTTTAAATTTAATATAAAAAAGCATATAATATTATAAAAAAATTAAAAAATCAACTTCACTCTGTATCTCGCACATAGTAGGTAATAGGGAACCTAGTGTCAAGACTCTCCGTTCTCCATTTTCCACCGAATTTCTACTCTTCGTTTAACACTGACTTTTCACAAATACAGATAATAAACGTAAAATGAAAGTCAAATTGTCAAGATAGATCAAGATTAGAGCACTCTGGATATTATGATGCTTTACATTTTAATATTATAATGTGATTACATTTTAATATTATAATGACTACATGTACTAGCACTACTAGAATATACAGTTCTGCTAGAAAATTAAGTAATAATAAAAAGTGAAGGATTTTCATAAGCAATATTCGTATAAATTAAATAGTTAGTTGTAGAGGTCGTCGTGGCCCCGGGGTACAAGGGTGTGATTGTAACGCGACGGTTGTGAGTTCAATCCCCAGTTGAAAGAATGAATTATTATTTATTAACATTTTCATTTCTCTCTGACACCATGGCAAAAGCTCAACGCCGGGTTTTGCCACTCAACACGTACACTTTGAAAAATTCAGCAGACAGCAGATTGGAGACGGAGTGTTTTAACACTAGATTCCCTCTGCCTACATGTTAGATGTGAGATATATTTATTTATTTCTATTGAAATACTTCACTACAACTATATATTGATATTTAGCTATTATTGGGGCGGAAAGTTCTATATTTACTTTAGACGACCTTTACTTGAGATTATCGGCCTAAATAAGCAAAAAGCGGGGCGCCACGAAATGAGATGTATTGCGTGCAAAATAAATATGAACGTGCCCTATAGAGAGAGAGGCCACCTCTTTACAGTCACACGACGAGCGGATTTATACGACGGGAAATCCAATTATGCTTTGGTACGTACTCGTATACTGAAAGTTAAGTAACTTCACGTTAGAAATATGCAACTATATTTACAGAAAGCAATATTCAAATAGTCAAGGTATTCAAAAGCGAAGTAAATTGACTTGTAGCCGTAACTCTTATAATTATAACACTTATAATATAACTTAGTATATTATTATATACTAGTTGGTAGAAATAACTGTTGATTATTGATTATAATGGAAAAAGTTCTAAAACTGGATCAATCAAACTGGATTAATTATGAAAAATCATTACAAAGTTATAATTGTAGTTAATTTCATACGAAATGAATGCATACGTCCGCAAATTTAAGTTTGTCTTTCATAAATTGTAGGTACTTCTTGTTGATATTTAATCCTGAAATTGGTACGGAACCCTCGGAATGCAATTCTGACTCGCACTTCAACGGCTTATTATTGATATACTTGTAAACAGAATATTTTTAAACTTTAGCACATAAAGCACGTTCTCTCTTAGAACGTAAAGTCATTCTGTTCTCTGCTCTCCATCCGAATTAGAAATATTGTTTATCAGAGCGGGGAAATTAAATAATGTATATATATAGTCATTCACCTGAGAGAGGATCAAGCATTTTTTATATACATATCTATCTATATACATAAAACTATTTGCTAAAAGTTCTTAACTTTTCTACTACATTATAACTTATTCTACTTGAGATCTACTTTGGTTGGGAAAGTCCATTAAAATATTTATTATTCTAAATAGTTATTATGAGAATATATTTAATAGATATGATATATTTAAAAATTTCCAGTATTAGGTCGAGAATTTACTTACTAATGATGAACGAAACTATATAAAAGCATATATTTTAACTTTTTCGATTCCCAATATTATTCGCGACATCACGCTGTCATATTCCCGCCATGAGTCATGGTGTCTGGTTGAATTTACTGGCATGGCATAAATGAGGAAACTTCCTAAGAATCAAATTCTTAAATGACTGCGCAGTTATTGCCAGGAAATTATAAGAATTCAAATATGGTGTCAGATTCTTTGACCTACTTACACGTATAAATATAAAATGACATTTCTACAACGAATATATGTACTAGTATAGAAAATAGTATTTGACTACTGCTTTCTAAAGCTACGTTTTGTTGACAATAAAATGTTATAAAATGACGCTCGATTAGATTTTTTATTATTAATAACTTGGTTTATCTTTTGCAATGATCTGACCACCGAGGACGCAAAAGACCGTGCAAAGTAGAGTAAGTTGAGTAGGAAGGCAGACTCTGGTAATAGCCGGGATTAATGCCAAGAAGAAGAAGAAGATCTTTTGCAAAGGATAATTAGTTCCGATCTTAGTACACTAAGGGGTGTTTACTTGAGTAGTAGATTATAGAATGTTTTTTACACCGTGGTACTTCATAGTATGTGATTAACGTTATAAGATCAATTATTTTTTAATCTAATTAAGATTTTCTTTTTTCTTCTTTTTTTTCTATTTATGTAGCCTCTTTTTCAAAATCCATAAATATATAATTAAACTAGTGTCTAATATACAGCAACATATAATAAGTATAACATAAGTATAATAGAGTCAGTATTTTTTCGGCCATTTATATATGGAATGTGATGGCGTAGTTTGTTGTTTTAATGATGCGGCATGGGAAGAAGAATGTGAGGTGAAATAGTTGTGCGTGCCGTTAGTTAAGTTGACCCTATACTTAATTATATAAAGCCAGTAATACACAGTTAAATATATTTATGCAAGTATTATATAATGGCGAATAGAGTGTCTAAACACTAGGTTCCCTCTGCTTACCCTGTTATGTGCGGGATACAGCGTGAAGCTGATTAATATTGATAAAATTTTATTATTATGGCCATAAAACGATACTTCCCTAAGCAAATTTACTATAGCGTTCTGTGATAATACCTTAATAGGTGCTTGATCTACATTCACGAGCATGCCAAACATTTGAAGAGGCAACTAAAATTTATTTCATTATCTAATTAACTATTCGAAGGTAATATAAGATAAGTAATATTAATTTGAGGACGTAGTAGTGCAGGGGCACAAGCGTGAGACTTTAACGCGATGGTTGTGAGTTCAATTCCGTATTGAGGAAAATAAATCATAATTTATTAGAATTTTCGCACCAAAGCAAAACTTCGTCTTTAAGGTGGGAATGGAGTATCTTAACACTAGGTTCCCCCTGCGTGATTTTTCTTTAGAAAATGATATCTTTCGAGCGTCAGCAAATAGCACTCATTTCTGGAAACACTAATTAAACTTGTAAGTACGACGTTATCACCGCAAAAGCTTTTAACAAGGATCTTATTTTAAGCTCGCAACTAAGTTTACTAACGATTATAGAGCTATCTCTATCAAATAACAAAGTAAAGTATTTAGTAAGAAAACTAAATTAAACTAAAAACTTACTATAATCAGGTGAACTTCGCCAAAGCCTCTTTGAAAACTTTTCTATTTATACTGTAATGGTTAATTATGTTTGCTTCTGAAAACTATTTTAATAATTAACTTAGATGAGCCCTTTCTTGTAATGAAATCTTAATAAATGCTATCTATACTAAAGCAATTTATAAAAATACTAGAAACTCAAACGCGGTTTAACTCAGCTACCCCATAAATTAAATATTCAATATTTTCATATCTTCGCTCTAGTGTCAAGGTAAAGCGCAGTGCTTAGTTCCGCCACTCAACACATAATGCCTCCAGATTTCGGTGGACGGTGGGAAGCGGATTGTCTTTTAGACTCTCTCTGCCTTCTCTGCTAAAAGCGTGAAGCTGTAAATCAAAATCTCTATCATATTTGCTTCGGTCTTTACTAACTAAAAAGCGAAGATCGATAAATTTACTTAAATATTTGGCTTCGTAGATAATTAAATTGACAACCTTATAGACACCACGCTTCATTTAATGCCCATAAAAGCACCTTCCTAACAAAAATCTATTTAAGCAAGAAAGGTTAAAAGTTCGCAGATTTTATGAATTTCGTATTTTTATTAATATTAATGTTCTTTTCTGAACAAAATGATAGTAAATTACATATATTTGATGTATAACATGGGGAGTTCAATCTATGTATCCAAGTGGAAACGTAAGATAAGGGGAACAACGGTGCACTCTTTATGACCTGGATTTAAATAAATTTCATAATAATGCTTATAAATTCAACATAATTTTCATGTTTCATTTTTATTATTGAGTAGAAATTGTAATGACTTTAATAAGATAACTTGTATTTTATTTAAAAATAGAGACCAGTCGTAGCGCAGAGGCAGAAAATGTGTGTAAACAAGACAGGTGGTGAGTTCGATTCTCACTCAAGAAAGTGAAATATTTGATATTCCCATTTTCTTCGCTCTGGTTTCACGGCAAAGTGCGGCGTTAAGTTCTGTCAGTCAACACGCAATGCCTCCAGAATTCGGCGGCAAATGGGTAACAGAGTGTCTCGACACTAGCCTTCCCTGCGACATGCGGGTTGCAGCGTGACTTTAAAAAATATCTGTGAATGTGTGAACTTGTATTAAGTTAAAAATACAAGTTTTGAATAAACTCTTATTAAAGTCCAATTAAAACGAAAATACAATTAGTTCATCATTATGTACTTAATTGTAAAGACCCCGTAGCCCGACCTCTTCAGAGGGCAATTAATAAGATCAAAAGTTTATAACAACAATAAAGTACAATTAAACGAAATTTCGTTATTTATTACTTGTAAGCTATACATATAATAAATACAAATAATCCTCATTTTCCACCGAATTTAGCAGACATTTCGTGTTGAGTGGGAGAAATCAACGCCGCGTTTTGCCTCAACACCAAAGCGAAGAAATGAAAATATTAACTTACATACCAACTACAAGCTGAGTTGTGAAGATATTTTATATATAACCAATAAAATTTACAAGAAACGTCAGTATTATCCTATATATATTCCCATGATACTCTCGTCGTAAATTTTCAATTTCTCCAGTTGAAGTGAAAATTTAAGCCGGTACAATTTGAAAAATAAATATTCTATCACAACGGAAATGCGTGCGTAATACTATAGGGAAATCCCCAATTTCCTCCAAATATATTATATAGTAGTATATATAAGGCAAAAAGTGTTTTATCTTTCTCTTTTTCTTTTTATATTATTTCTTTTTAGGTATGTCTAAAAAAGATATAAGATAGAAATTGTGAAGTACATGAATACTTAACAAGAAATACCAAAAGATTTATGGTACTCAAAAGTAAAGCAAGTAATTCCTTTGTGACATTACCCACTGGAATTAGGACTTACTTAGTGTTGGTATAACTTTAAATATTTAATTTAAGTGGATGTATATATCTTATTACAATACAGAACGAATACTAGAGAATAAATTAAAATAGTAAATAATTCATTTCAACGAGTGGGAATCGAACTCGTAATCTATCGTGTTTACAGTCAAAAGCTCACACTACATGTGGCCTGGCCTCATTAATTGAATTAATTAATCTCGTCATTAATTTTTTTTTCTTTTTTTCCCTAGCCTGCACCATCCCATTGTTGGGCAAAAACCTCTCTCCACTTCTTCCATTCTGGTCTATTTCGCGCTATTGAGCACCAGTCAGGCTATAATTGTCCAGCTCGTCTTGCCATCTTCGTTTTGGTCTGCCAATGAGGAATGGTAATAGGTATGAAATAATGCTTCAAAGTTCGTTACAGTAAAGTTTTTACGTATACAAATACACTAGTTTTTGTTTCATTAAAAGTAACCAAATAACCAACCAATTTTACAGGCATTTGAAGTTTGCAAAAATTTCAAATGCCGCTAACAGTCCCGCGGCCGGCGGTGACGTCACAGGTCTGGCAGAACTCACTAGTCGCCAACGGTGATAGGAGATCTCGCGCAGTACTTTGATTGTTTGTTACTCGCTTGTGTTTAGTGTTAATACAATTAATTAAAATGGATGAAGGATTCGAAAAAGGTCAATCGGAAAACCTACCTGTAATAAATGGATTTATGGTTGCCGATTATTTATCGGAAAATAGTGATTTCGTCGCCGCAGAAATGCGAGGAGTAAAAATGCGAAGCTAAGTTTTGTTGTCTAACTAGTAATATTATGTCAATTTGGGGTATAGATAATAACTAGCTTACGTTATTTTATTTGAAATTATTTATTTAAAACTGTAATGTGGGTAACATACCCTAACTAGTTTCATATTGTAGGTAACGCTATTTGCGTTAAAAGTACCAAACTTTTAATTCAAGTTCAAAGTAGTAAGATTGTTTTATAAGTGAAAATAATATAAATAATAATATAACTAAATTCATGCAGTAAGTTGAGCATGCACATTTTTTTTTAATGTAGATTTTTAATATTTTTATATATGTACGAGGTGTGTTCAAAAAGTAAGGTGACTTTTCAAATTTGGCGGGCAACGTACTTTCGATTATCGATTTTTTTATTTTGTTATGTTGGTACACTCTTCCCGAACATCTGTACCAAGTTTCAAGTGTATAGCATTTTTTGTTTGGTTGGGAGAGGCGTAAAGGTTATAAGTGTTTTGCGTGCTCGGCGATTTCTTGCTATCGAAAAATATGGATCAAAGGATTTGCATCAAATTTTGTGTAAAAAATAAAATAAAGTGCTCCGAAACACTTAAAATGTTGACAGTGGCAT
>JAKRZM010000906.1:50722-71390 GCA_036379175.1 Heliconius cydno galanthus | reverse complement strand
CACAGTTGCTTGAAGGCGGAAGCCCTGATTGGAAGGTATCTAGTGTGTAGTGTTGTTCTTGAGTGATACATGTCACTTATTGTAATTACATGGAACCTCTATCCGAGTACGTTAAATACATATACCTAGACGGTATGTATTTTTATCGTGTTATTTTAAAAACGCGAACCGATTTCATTTCTAACAATATTATTATTTTAGTCTAGTCGTAGTGCAGGGATACAAGAGTGCGGCCGCAAACGCGAAAGGTTACTTCTTCGATTCCCATTCGAAGAAATTAAATATTTAATATTTTCATTTCCTCGCTCTAGTGACGAGGCAACGCATTAATTTCCGCAATTCAACATGAAATGCCTACAGAATTCAGCGGAAAGTGGTTACGGAAGTGTCTTAATGGGAACGGAGTGTCTTAACATTAGGTTCCTGCCTACCCCTCAATGTGCTGGATGCAGCGTGAATCTAAAAATTAAATAAAAAAGAAATATAATTGTTTTTACCATATTATTGTAGCATTATAGCGTAGCAATTTCAAGTGAGCACGTGGTCATGGAGAATTATTCCAATTTATAAAATATGGTGATGAACATCATCAACAAATACACACACAACTCTGTGTGCTTATGTTTATAGTTATTTTCGTTTCCTGGGCCCAGTTAAATAAATTTCAATTATTGAATTCATCAACAAGGCACATCCCTTAAAAATGGAGAACATAAGTAACTACAAAAAAGGAAGTAGAAGTAAAAAGAAAAATATATTGTTTTAACCTTATTACACTCATATTCGACGATGTTTAGTTTCTTATAAATAGAAAGTTAGATATTTTTTCGAAGATAAAGTAAAACAAATAAGTTAAGTTTACATGTTTGTTCGCCTAAAAGTCCCTTTTTCGGAATCCGATACGCATCAAATATTTATAGTAGCCATATGTATATATATATTAGTATTTACTTATTTGTCTATTCCATTAAAGCGAGGATGTAAAGTTTAAGAACGCTACCAATCACGTTTATCTGACTACTCAAAAGCTTAACCCTCATTTGCCTAATGAATATACCGCCTTAATGTCTATATCTATACTTATAATAAAATCGTAAACATCTGTCTGTACATGGAAGGTNATATATATATATATACGAGTATTTACCTATTTGTCTATTCCATTAAAGCGAGGATGTAAAGTTTAAGAACGCTACCAATCACGTTTTATCTTACTACTCAAAAGCTTAACCCTCATTTGCCTAATGAATATACTGTCTTAATGTCTATATCTATGCTTATAATAAAATCGTAAACATCTGTCTGTACATAGAAGATATATAAGAATAAATTTTATTAGAGTCCTTTATTAATGTGTCTATTTGTTTTTTTGCGTTAAAATCGGCTTAACCGATTTAAACGGACTTCACTAATCTATTTTGGCAAACTTTCCCTAACATTTAGTTTTTGTTTTATTTCAATCAGTTCACAAATAAAAAAAGTTATTTTTTATTGAATTGGTTAAAACTTTTATCACGAAAGTAATTGAAATGAGAAAATATATAATTGTGTCCAAGCAGGCGAAGCCACGCGGAGGCCACTAGTATAAAATAAATATGGAAGAACAACTAAAACAAAAATATATAACCTAGATTTACACAAAGACAAACAAGCGATAACTAATATAAACGTCCTTATTTATTCAGAAAAACCTTGAAAAGTACTGTAAATTATAATTCTAATGTAGGACAATTGTAGTTAAATGACTCTAATGATATAAACTGTTCGTACACAATAAAATACTTTGATTATTACTATCAACGGAGGCCGACGCCTATTTATATAAAATATTTTAAAATAGGACGCGGTTTTTGCTAATGCTCTATAATTAGATCGCTTTACATACCAACTATTTATAATATTTATAACTAACAGAACAGTCAACCTTGACTCTGTCTGTGTTATATAAAAAATTAAATATAACTTTATAATATGATTGTGTATGAAGGTAAATCTATTTATATTAATGGCTTTGAAAACTAACCGTGTACTAAAAATATAAAATTTTAGATAGAAAAATATTTACAGTTTCCCACTAGCTAAGATATGACATCTGTTAGTGGGTGAAACGAGAAGAATCTAAGATCTAATTATGATGAAATTTACAAGTACTATCTTCTTTATTGCAGAAAGTACTTTCTATTTCTCTTTCTATCACGAAATATTTAAGAAGGTCTAGGTACGCACTTTCTCCATTGATGTACAGGTTAATTTTCAAGACACATTTTTCTGTACATACTAGCTTNAAATAAATATGGAAGAACAACTAAAACAAAAATATATAACCTAGATTTACACAAAGACAAACAAGCGATAACTAATATAAACGTCCTTATTTATTCAGAAAAACCTTGAAAAGTACTGTAAATTATAATTCTAATGTAGGACAATTGTAGTTAAATGACTCTAATGATATAAACTGTTCGTACACAATAAAATACTTTGATTATTACTATCAACGAAGGCCGACGCCTATTTATATAAAATATTTTAAAATAGGACGCGGTTTTTGCTAATGCTCTATAATTAGATCGCTTTACATACCAACTATTTATAATATTTATAACTAACAGAACAGTCAACCTTGACTTCGTCTGTGTTATATAAAAAATTAAATATAACTTTATAATATGATTGTGAATGAAGGTAAATCTATTTATATTAATGCCTTTGAAAACTAACCGTGTACTAAAAATATAAAATTTTAGATAGAAAAATATTTTTGTTTTCCCATTAGCTAAGATATGACATCTGTTAGTGGGTGGAACGAGAAGAATACATCTAATTATGATGAAACTTACAATTACTATCTTCTTAATTGCAGAAAGTACTTGCTATTTTTCTTTCTATCACGAAATTTTAAAGAAGGCCTAGGTACGCACTTCCTCCATTGATGTACAGGTTAATTTTCTAGATCTGTACATACTAGCTTTTGGACAAGGTTGGACAAGGGCAACTGTTTTCTAATTGTATTTTTAGTGTAATTAATAATCACGAAATAAACTAAAGATAATCAATGAAATTAGAGTTATATACTAAGAATATTGGCGTTATTAACACTTTTGTGAACCCCACTTTACTCATATATTCCCAAAACTCTGTTCTTATAAATATATATCGAAAATAAACTTTGTTTTTGTAATACAAAATATCTATTGTAATAGCTATCTTAATATAAGAGATTAATGATTAACTAGACAAGAGTAGATGATATAAACATTTACCATCCCCACTCACCGCTTGTCGTGGGGGGTTAATGAATCATGACGTAAGAGGACTATAACTCAAACTAGGAGTGAGTAAAGACAAGTAAACAATTAACTATTATAGCAGATACTGATGTTTAAGCTTAAAAACCAACGCAAAGAAAATTGTATTATTTTACTTATAAAAATTACGATAATATAATGCCAAAGCTTATGAAATTTTCAAATTAAAAGACACTATAAGTGCGCTGTAAACATAAAATATTAGAACACGAAAGTAATTCACTGTATTAAAGAAATAATCGTATTGTTCAAGCGGGCGAAGCCGCAAACTGGTTGCTAGTATACACACAAAATTAAAAATANCAAAGAAAATTGTATTATTTTACTTATAAAAATTACGATAATATAATGCCAAAGCTTATGAAATTTTCAAATTAAAAGACACTATAAGTGCGCTGTAAACATGAAATATTAGAACACGAACGTACTTCAGTGTATTAAAGAAATAATCGTATAGTTCAAGCGGGCGAAGCCGCAAACTGGTTGCTAGTATACACACAAAATTAAAAATAATGTTGCTATATATAAAAATTTAATTAAATTTCAATTTGTTCAGTTAACTGCCTTTAATATATTCGAATCGTTTAACACGAAGGTGATTAAGGTAGGAAACTGGAAAACGCAGTTCGCCTTTGCAAATTACTTTATGAAAAGAATTTTATACGAATAGGTATAAGCTTTTTAATTTAACAGACTTTTTACACATTAGCCAAATGTATTTTTGAACTATGAACGTGTTTCTTTATATGTGAAAAAGTAATTATTAACTTTATTATAATAGTAGCATATAAAGTAGTAAAATAAATGAATAAATCAGGTTCACTCTGTATCCCGCATATACCAGGGAAGGCTACTTTCCGCACTTTCCGTTGAATTTTTCGACGCATTGCGTGTCCTTAAAGTAGTATGCAATGCGAAATATAATAATTAAATAGATATTTTTTCATATTTTTGAAGCTATAAGCATCTATTTAGTCTTTTTAATTCACATTTGTGAAAGCTCGCAGGTCTAGAAGCTTTTCCTATTCTACTATATACGTCGGATCGCTATGGGCGATTGAGCCAAGTTTATATTCCCCACAGCTCGTCGTATACGCCACAAGTATGTGAACATAGTACTTCTAAGTAAATGCGAATAGCACATTAAAATGTTGTAAAATTCTTCAAATATATATTTTTTACCTAAATCTATTTATTTTTAGTTTCACATTGTAGCAGTAATAGGCAGAGGGAATCTAGTGCTAAATCACTCTTTTCCTATTAAGATACACTCGCTTTCCGCTGAATTCCCGCTAACTCGCGATTTGCCTTGTTACCAGAGCAAGTAAATGAAAACATGAAAATATTTAATTTCCTCAAGTGGAAATCAAACCCACAAGCTATCAGGTTAATAATCACTCTAAACCTAATAAATATTAATTTATATATATCTTCACTGATCTTATAGAAATATTAATTATTACTAGCATCACTAAGTATTAGGCTTAGCGAATATAATATGCAATAAATAAAATATTTTAAAGATTTTTATAAAATAAAAAAGTAAATGCGTTAGGCCTTTTAAGGAAGAGTGATCATTACATTCCTCGCATTTAATTAAAGAGTACGCTTCCATTTCTTCTTAACGTTAACGTGGAGCTTCGTAATCTTTAGCATTGGTCTAATTAAATTTTCTAATTGTCTCTAATAAATGTACCCTTCATTTTTCAAGCTTAATTATTATGATTATTTGCTGTTAAATGTTCTACAGTAAGTTTCTTTTTAATATAACAATTTTTAATTATAAATTGATATTTTAGGTTGTCGATCAAATTCTTGGAGCTTTTTGGACCTATATAGATTACGATTTTAATAAGCATCCTATTGAGTTTTATAACAAAATTAGTCACTATTATTATAATTAATTTATTATTATAACATTAAAAAATAACTTACTTACATCCACGTACAATTCAAAAAAGCACAACACAACCAAATATAAACTTTAGTAGCGTTCGTATGGTTTAAATATAGCGGGAAAAATGTCATGAGTGCGCGAAACGAGAATGCGAATGGCTCCAATGGCGACCGCCGTGGCACTGGCTGAGCCGCCCCGGGCGAGCGCCCCGCTTTCCGCGTCCTTGTCAGACCTAAGTTAACCCTGTGAACCTATTAATTTGTACATCTCTCGTATAAACATATAATAAATAATAGTGGCGTCAGAAAATGGAAAACGGAGTGCCTTAACACTGCATTGTTACTACACATTGATGGTTGAGTGATCTTAACACTTGGTTGATAGGAACTGCTGACTTGCTAACTGCTGAGGAAGTCCTCTTTTGTGCACAAAATATATTTTATGTTTTTTAGTACAATAAAGAATATATTAAATAAGCCAATAGATGTTTTGCTATTCATCTTTTAATACTTCTATTTAAATCTTTTTCTCTACAATTTGTGCTTTTATTCATTTTGACTTTATTCTTTTGTATTTGAAAGTGTAAACGTGTATACAGCATATTTTCCCTTGTCTTTTTATTTTTTTCAGAAAAGGAAACAGGAGCCTACTGACTCCGCTTCCCACTTTCCGATGAATTCTGGAATTCTGGATTCTGGCATTACGTGTGTAGTGACGGAACTCAACGACGCGCTTTTGCCTCGATACCACAAAAAAAAAAATATCTAATATTTCATTTTCGAAAATATTCAATATTTAATTTCCGAAAATATTCAATATTTAATTTCCGAAAATATTCAATATTTAATTTCCTCAAATGGAAATTGAACCCATTACCTGTCGCGTTTATAGTTACACCCTATTGTCTCTGAGCCACGACCGGCCTTGGATTTTATTTTAGTTCCTGAATATGTTAATATAGGATTTAGTTAGCAATAGGACAATAATTATTAAAAAAAGCTTTTATTATTTTCATTATCTCTGAATATAGTTGAAAATATCACTAACAACATTTTAATGTATGTTGTTAACAATCAACAATTAATTAAAACACAATCAAAAGTTTTTTTTAATTACATTCCCTAAGCTCACCCCTTTAACTTAACTCCGTCATTCAACGAGTGGCTGTGAGCCCATTTTCGGCAAAGTTGACACAATACAAAACGCAAAACCAGAATACTAATGAACTCTGAATTATTTTGTTTTATTTTTGCGGACTCGCCGAAAAATTTATAATAAAAGTCAAATACGAAGTTTTCCTTTTGCATAATATTTTTTAGAAAAGTTTTGAACCGCAAAAGTATTTTTTTTTTGGTTTATACTTCCAAATTAGCTCTACTGTATGTTTTTAAAGCTGCACGCTGTATCCCCTTATGTAATGTAGTGTTAAGAAACTCCGTTCCCCATTTTCAGCCGACTATTTGAAAGCACTACGTGTTGAGTGGCGGAACTCAACGCCTGGCTTGGTATCAGAGCGAAGAAATGAATATATTAATAAATAATAATTAATTCCCCCGAGTGGGGATCGAACCACAACCGTCGCGTTACAGTCAAACCCTTGTGTTCCTGCACCACGACGCCCTCAAGTCGATTCTACTGCCTGTCCTTAGTAGAAAAGTTATAAAAATCTATAAAAATAATTTTATGATTTTTTTTCTCTCGTTATAAATGAAATAGTATAATGCATTACTCAAATACAATTTTAGTTGAGTTCTAAATTCTAATTAATTTTTCAGCCGCAACCTACTGCTGGTTAAAACTTATAAGTGATGCAAGTTTTTAAGCTTGGTTTATCCCGATTTTACCAAGCAATTTATTTCCGATCGAGCACTACTTTTCATTTAAAATTTCAAATTTATTCATGAGCTTAAGATAAAACAAGTACATTTTTCATAAATGTTCCTTTTAACTGACTTTTGTAGTTTATTAAAATACAGTTTAACATTTTACTTTTAAATTATTTTTTAACATTATCAGGTGCGAGAAAATGAAAACATTATTATAATATTCAAATTCCTCGAGTGAGAATCGAATTCACAACCTGTCTGACCCACAAATTTATAAACGCACGCTTGTGCCCCTGCGCTACAACTGGCCTCAAACTCGGAACTCTTAACTTTTATTATACACTGCTTAATGTTTTTAAATTTTTGACAGGAAAATGTTTTTATTTTTCCAAATTCAACAGAACGGTCTGCGAGGTCTAAGCTAAGCTTTATGTATGTGTGGGTATTTATATGTAGTGTAAGTGTAACGTCATTTGCTTGGCCTAAACCAGTTTTAACTGCTTTTGAGAAATAACTTGCATCTTTTTTACTAATATACACATAATTAATAGAACAATATCCAAAGAAGTGATAATACAATAGAAGAATTAATATATATTTCTTTTATTGATTTTAAAAAATAAACGTTATATTAAGTATTCTGGATCTACTTTTATAAATTCACACAAATGTAAAGCTCAACTTAAACCTCTTGAATTGTACATATATTTATATCACTACCAAAAGGAATTTATGATTTTTAATTGATATAATTATATATTAAAAATAACTAATTGGGGCCCAAGTGGCTTTCAAGCACATATCATGTACTCGTTCCTCTAGTTATTTTTAGGTTAAACATAAATTAATTAAAAACATTATAAGGTAATCAAATTTTTACAGTTCTTTAAAATAGTTTTGCAAAATTAAAGTCAAAAATCCCATCGCTTACATTTGTGTCAATAATTTATAAATACAACAAAACAAGAATCGTTATTAAGAATACTTTAGTTATGATACACATATACCGTTGGCTGTCTTCAGGATTCCGTTGTCAGCCGGGAGTCTATAAATTCTTTTATCTATTATATGTCGGGTTCGCTTATCCGAACGGCACAGCTTAAGTTATGCACGAACATTTCCGTTACCGCTTCCATTGAAGATACTTCTTGAAATATATTGTCCAGTACATTGTACTCTCAAAAATTCCATATTTTTTTTTAAAAACTTTATAATAATAATTTGATGATAATATTTTTACCAAACTCTCTCTCTCTATATATATATATTTGTATCGTAATATTTTAAAAGCAAAAGAGTAGAGATAATTAAGATTAACACAACATTACGGGAATGACTATATCCATTCATACATTAATTTTCTATTACGAAAGCTTAAGAAGTTAAAAATAAAGGCATGGAGTGAACAGGATTAGTTGGATGTCTAATATTAGTTTTTCTAGTCTAGCTTCTTTGTAGGTTAATAACGTTGTAATAGATATTGCAATATTAAGTAAAGAAATAATAAGATATATCTCAAATGAAAAAAGATATAAGCAAATTACAACTTACATTTGCGTAGGCTACAAAAAGCTTTATGCTGTAAACAGGGAGAACCTGGGAACTTAGTGCTAAGACATTTCATTTTTTAATGAGAATCACTTCAGTCCCCCACTTGCCTCGGAATTCTGGAGGCATTTCCTGTTGAGTGGTGTAACTCAACTCAACGGTTTGGGCTATACGAGTAAATGGTAATAATCCAATACATCCTTCCTTATGCCTTCTCTACCAATCTTCAGGTCTATGTGTTTAGGTACGTTCAGGTAGGGAGACATAACACCTGTCAACCTTCACTCGCTTTACATATAATAGAAAATAAAATTCTTTAAAGGACAACCTTTTACTATTTTACTATACTAAAAACATGCATTGCTATTAAAAAAAATCTGTTTCACGCTGTATCCCGCTCACAACTTGCCCACCCTCCGCCTAATATTCCGATTCATTACGTGTTAAGTGACGGAATTCAACGCCGCGACATCAGAACTAAGAAATGAAAATATAAATTTAATTAAATAATCATATTCTCTAGCAGGGATTGAACCCCGTATACGTTTACATTTGTGCCCCTGCGCCATTATAGGCCTTAATAAATATATAGGTACGTACTAATAAAAGTATTGAAAATTTATTGCAATATTTATTTTATTTAAATGTACTAACAATAATTACAATAAACATCGCGCGTCATATCCGCTTTACGAGTATAACCGCTTATCTCCGCTCAGATATTTGTATCGCATTTTACTGTGTAAAATAATGAATTAAATTTTAATCAAAGGGACGATTGTTGTTATAATTTTAATCATTGTTTTTTCAACTACCCACGCATGCCTTAACCCGCATGTAGCGGGATAGATAGAGGGAGTCTAGTATTATATTATAGTCAAATTATACAAAATGTTTACATAAATTGTAAACCTACAGTTATGTAAGTTTTTTACTGTAACGTTTCATTTAAATCCGTTTAGTAGATTTTGCATGAAAGACGAACATTCATCTATATATTAGTACTATATTTTTATATTAACTAGGACATTAATATACATGAACAACCTGTAATATAGCTAACTGTCTGCGATATCTGTTAAATGTCGCTAGAGTGAATGTCAGCTAATTACTAGAATCAAGAAATGCAAATGTGGTAGAATCACAGCCTAAATACCTGTCACCGGACCTTTCTCATCACAAAATTAATTAACTAGATGTTGATGAGGAGATTTATCTACTAAAATACTGAGATAAGGTCGTCGTAGAGCAGAAGTGGAAGTGTCTGACTGTAACGCGACGTCTGTGGGTTCGATCGGCTATCGGGGGAATGAATTTTTATTTATTAATATTTTTACTATCTTCGCTCTGGTAATAAGGCAAGAAGCACGGTGTTGAGTTCCGTCACTCAACTCGTAATGCAGGGAAAATTCAGCAGAAAGTGGGGAACGGAATGACTGCTGGAATGACACTAGGTTGTCTCAGCATCTCATATTGTAGATATTTCTGATCTGGCTGGAAACTACTTAATGCTGTAGAAGCAAAAGAAAAACAGAAAGCCGAAAAGCGTAAAAATTAACCAGTTTTCTAGAGAACAACCTTTTATTTTATAGTACCAACTGTATATAAATAAACTTTTTTACTTTAGTTGACTTAGGATTCAATCTCATGTTCACAAGTTCTCCCATAATATAAAAATGCATACATACAATGCATATTTAAATACAAAAAATAATTTAATAAATATTTAATAACTTTTTTATTTAAAAAAAAGTATATATTTAAATAATAAAAAGATTCAATATCGTAAAAACAAATTATACACAAATTCATATATTTCGTGTTGAAAAACAGCACATTTTACCGTACTGAATGCAGCAACACACCTGACATACTCGTATGTATGAGGTCACTATAGCCTCACAAAGAATCATCTGGTAATGGCTACGTGCTTGTTAAATTGCATGAGAACCAGCTTACAATAACCATATATTTTTCCTTTTATCATTGAAATTGCAGTCAGAGCTTTTAGCGTATACTGGGTAAGTCTTAGTACACGATTTATATACGAATATAACAATGCATTATTCTTGGCGTTCTGCATAAGCCAGGCCAAATCTAAAATTCCATATACATATACATATATACATAATAATTATACAAAAGACTATAATAATATATGTTTGTCGGTATATTAATAAAAAAAATTGTCGGTAGGGGTCTCATCCAACCCCTCTAGTATAAGCTCTAGATATAAGTACAGTTTGAATTGTCCCAAAATTAAGTACGCCACATTAAAAGAACTTTCTTAAAATAAAAAAAGGCACGGGCAACTATGCGCCCGTGGATGTAGTTTTTTTAAAATTAAAAAAAAAAAAAATGCTTTATTCTAATTATAGAATCTATTTAGATCGGCTATTAACATAGAATAGCTATATAATGAGGCCTGTGGCATAAGGAACAAGCATGTATAAACGCGGTATGTTGAGGGGTTCGAATCCCGTTTGAAGAAATTAAATATTTATTATTTACTTTTCTTTGGTCTGGTGTCGGAGCGAGTTCAGCCACTCTAATAATACGCAATATCTTCAGAATTAGGCGGAAAGTGAGTAAAGGAATGCCCTGGTACCATACTCCCTCTGTCTACCTTACTACATGCGGGATACAGCGTGAAGATGAAAAAAAATGTTAATAGCCCTATTTCTAATATTGATGTAAAATATTCTGGAATCTCCCCATTAATTTCACCACTCATCACACAATGCCTCCAGAATTCGATTGATAGTGGGAAGTGGAGTATCTTAACACTAAGCTCAATCTGCGTAAAGAAAATAATAAATAATAATATTTATATTTAATTGCTTTAATGGTTAGTACCTAATAACATACCAATAAATAACAGAAAATATTTGTAGGTAATATACCATAAACATGCAGGAACAATAATGTCTCTATTATAGGGAATATAGACATATAGATATAGATATATAGATATGGGTACCTTCAAAAAACGCGTCTATCTCCACCTCAAAGGCCGGCAACGCACCTGTAGCTCGTCTGGTGCTGCACGGGGTCGTGGGCGGCGGTGATCATCATCAGGTGACCCGAACGCTCGTTTGCCTTGTCCTTTTTCCATAAAATATATATATATATATTTCCATGACAGTGATTGTTTTTGTAAATTCTAACCAATAATGGTAGTTTCAAATGAAAGTTAACGTTGAATGGACAATTTAATTAATAGGTAATTGTGTTGTACGAATTTTGAAGCTAATTATTGTTTACTATTAGTTTCCGTGATAAAAACAGAATATCTATTCTGTGTGTGAATTAATTGAAAAATATATAGAAATATGACTCTCATTTCGTCAAAGCTTCAAGTATGCATATTTTTTTTTTTATGGAAAAGGAATAAAAACGGAAATAAAAACGGAATGGGGAACGGAAGTGTCTTAATGGCGGTGTATCTTTACACTAGGTTCCCCGATCACCTCTGCCTACTTGCTATGTGCGGGATGAATCACAGCAGCATATATCTAAAAAAAACGCTATACTTATTAATAACGCATACAATTAGGCAATTCTCAATATATTTTAAGCAAATTTTACGTATAAACCATAATGATAATATTAAATTTGAGGTTAATAAAGTTTAAACACGAGTAAAGTGAGACGTTAAAAATATTGTTAAAAGATATAAATAAAAAAATCTAAAATATTTTGCAATTACTGTTGTAACCAGTCCCTGTTTTATCACAGTCCGTCGCAAAAGACAAACGAGCGAATAAATTAAATATTAAATTTAACGAGCTCGCCCAGCCATTTTGTTGCTCGTAAAAGCTTTCCTCGGGCGGCCCTTCATAGAAAGTTATATTATTATTTGTACTATAATATATCTTAGTGTGTTTTACAAGCACTTACTTAGCTTCTTACTTATTACTCTTACTAATAAATAAATGAATAACAATTTAAGTTTTTATATAATTAAAATAAAATCTACTATAATGATTCATATACCCATAATTTTACATGCAATAAATATGAAACATATTTAAAACTAGTCTTAAAGGAGTGTTCGAAATTAGGTTTCCAGGTTCCTTCTGCCTACTCTGCTATGCTGTAAAGCTATAATTAATATACAGTAATTATTAAAGAAGTAATAGTTAAAGTAGATAAAAAATAAATTTGCTAGGATAACTTTAGTAAATAACAGGTAACGTAATAAAAAATATTTTATTATATATAATCTTAAATTCATTAAAGAAAAATTAACCTTTGTGGTCACTCACTTAATCCAGCCATAAAAATTGTCTTAATATACAAAATATTGAAATATTACTTTAAAAATAGGAACAAAACTCAGGAAATAAGATAGCGGAAAATTAAGCATGATATCTTTTATCCCACCTATATTTCGTTTTCGGGATAATGAAGATTCCTTTTTGCCAGAGAAAAATTTTCACAATCGTTTAATATATTGAATTGTTTTCGTTTTGGACCAAATATTTTAATTAAGTAACCTGAATAAGAATAATATCCCTGGAAACCAGAGCGAAGAAATGAAAATATTAAATATTTCTTTCATCGAGTGAGATTCGAACCCACTTGCATTACTGCGCCACGAATGACCTTAAAAACTATTAAAAGTGGGAACTATATCTACCTACCTTGCAATATAAAAAATATAAAAGCTAAAAAACATCGTTTTGCTTCCAAATTTCCTGCAAATTGTATTTATCTTTTCGCCTTACATTTTAATCACATTTGCAGTTGACAAATTAAATCAAGTCAAGTAATTTTTAAACAAAGTTTGGAGTAATCTCGTAGGTGCTGAATTGTGCTGGAAGCAATTTGAAAGTAAAACTTTCTTTGGACTTCCACCGATTTTTGCTTATGGGTAAGCAAAATTTAAGCTATTATGAAATAAAGAAAAAAAAATTCTATATATATTTTTTTCAGCTTCACATTGTATCCCTAGCCGGAGGAGCCTAGTGTCAAGACACTCCGTACGCCACTTTCCACCGCATTCGAAAGGTGACTAATAATTTATTTCTCCGTGTGGGTATTGTACCCACAATCCTCGCGTTACTGTCACCCGCTTGTATCCCTGCATCACGAATGCCTTTTAAAATATTTCCCATAAATTATTTGCTTGAGTATTACTTATTTATTATTAGTTGTTTTTTTTTTGTATTATTTTCATTATAACATGTTAACTTTAATTGATGACACAGTCTTTTTAAATCTAAGTATATTCAAAAATTTAGCTAAACTATTTACTGAGCATTTATTTGTACTAAGAGCTGGCTGAACTCCAAATCTCGACAACTGCATTCTAAACGTCTAACAAAGTACTTTGAAGGTAAAATAGAATTTACAAGAAGAGATTTCAATTTCCAGGACAACATTAAAAAAAACTTACAAATTCCCCTCATTCCTATCTTTTATTTAATTTAACCAATTTAGTTTGTATCTTCATTTTTACCATATTTTCTTGGCTATTGCCTCCTACTACTGGACTTATCATATTTATATATATAAACTGACTAATATATGGACCGTTTATTTTGAAAGTGGTGTAAGTCCATTTTTGAGAAAAAATGAGCTATCACGTAATTCATGCTTNGAAATAAAGAAAAAAAAATCTATTTTTTTTTCAGCTTCACATTGTATCCCTAGCCGGAGGAGCCTAGTGTCAAGACACTCCGTACGCCAGTTTCAACCACATTCTAAAGGTGATTAATAATTTATTTCTCCGTGTGGGTATTGTACCCACAAATCTCGCGTTACTGTCACACGCTTGTATCCCTGCATCACGAATGCCTTTCAAAATATTTCCCATAAATTATTTGCTTGAGTATTACTTATTTATTGTTAGTTGTTTTTTTTTTGTATTATTTTCATTGTAACATGTTACCTTAAATGACAATTCTTTTTAAATCTAAGTATATTCAAAAATTTAGCTAAACCATTTACTGAGCATTTATTTGTACTAAGAACTGAAGCTGGCTGAACTCCAAATCTCGACAACTGCATTCTAAACGTCTAACAAAGTACTTTGAAGGTAAAATAGATTTACAAGAAGAGATTTCAATTTCCAGGACAACATTAAAAAAAACTTACAAATTCCTCTCATTCCTATCTTTACCCCTTTATTTAACCAATTTAGCTTGTATCTTCATTAACATTATTATGATATTTTTTTGGCTTTTGCCTCCCACAACTGGATTTGTCATCTTTATATATAAACTGACTAATATATATAAGAATATGACTAATACAAACGTGTACTATATAGGTTAGGCAGAAGGAACGTAGTGTAAAAACACTCCGTTCTCCACTTTTCGCCAAATTTTCGAGACATGGCGCATAAAGTGGTGGAACACAACGCCGCTTATAATATAAGTAATATTTTCGTATGTTATAAATTTACACGTCTCAGCCATTTTATCGCGGTAAAATACGTCTAATCCTAGTTGGTTATAACCTAACCAAATTTTATATTAAAATTAAACAAATAATTTTCTAAACTAACATTTTCAACTATTATTTCGATTATGTCTATTTACATTAGTACATGTAATACCAACAGAAATTATCATACAAACAAACCAGTATTTTATAAATTCCGTATAACTTCTCTGCGTCGGTAATTTGATTCAGAACTATTTGCGGCTACAGTCGACTGTACATACATATGCAATTAGTATAATTAAGTTGAACTACTTAATTAAATATCTCTATGAAATGTTGGAAAATTTATCTAGTAATACTAAATGTATACCATTCCATAAATTTTAGAAATATGAACTGCATTCGATTAAATACATTGATTTCACAAATTAATAAATAAAAATGTTTGTCTTAATCATAATTATAGAATTCCTTTTTTTTCAGCTTGGCGCTATATGCCGTATATAGCAGGGTAGACAGAGGGAACCTAGTATTAACCACTTTCCGCCGAATTTCGCTGTTGATTCGAGAAGAATATGTTTTTCATTAAATAATGAATTGATTCTAGGATATACATAGACGTTTTTCTTAACCATAATAAAAATTATAAAAAGAACCAACAGAATTTATAAGATATGTATAATAAACTATGGCGACTCTGTTCCTCCATCACCTCACCTCAATGTTCGGGAACCGTGAAGCGACACATATCCGAAACTCGTGAAACCATGTAAAATTTGTCAGCGAAATTTTCAAAGAGCTCCATAATGTTGCAAACTTTGACTAAAATTAACATAATGATTCTTTTTACATCGTACTCGTACTGCATCAGAAAAGGCAATGTGAATGCTAATTTGAAACTTTCAAATGTTCTTATTTGTTTAGTATACCTCTACCTATCTCAATTTAAACCTAAGCACACATTTATTTAAATAATATAAGAAATAATCCTTTTTAGATTTAGATTTAATAATTGTCGTTTTAAGATATAATTATTAAATCATCTACTTTGTAAAGAAAAGTTAACTGAAATAGCAGTTTATATAAAAGTATTTTTTAATATTCTTGGAACAAAAACGACGAGATGCAGACGACAAGCTTTCAATATAGCTTTTTTCAACAAGCTCAATCTGAAAATAAAGTGTTTAATATTATAAATTCCAGAATTATATTTTCTCTGGGTTGCTTTAAAGAAATTTAAATAAACATAATAAAATTTAAAATTCTTTAAATACAAGTGTTTCTCAAACCTTAACATTCAGTATTTTCTCTGTTCCAGCTAAGAATAGGATCCTAGATCCCAGCTTCCTAGAATATGACAGTGGTACTGAGAGAGAAAGGATACCAGCACCTCCGATGTTGGAGTATTCCTCCAAAACAAAAGCTACAGGTCGAATACTAGAGAGAGTACGTGGTTCTATGTTTTGGACAAGGTTAACCAGGCGTTCGCCCCATCGAAATCGAAAGCCATCCATTTTTCCGATTTATCTCCTTTATAAAAATTTACAATATAATTATGACACAATGAATTTAATTTAAAAATAAAATATACACAATAAACCAAAATAATATATGAAACCCATGTCCAACTCGTCAACGTAAGTTAAATTCAATGTTGACCTCACTTAAAAATTGCAATATGTACCTATTCTGACCTCGTTTCCATTGCGAATATGTGCCGTGGAAATTGCGAGCGCGCCCCGCTTACCATCATGCTGGAGTATGTAGGGCGTCGAAGTCTTCATTGTTATGAGTTTGCACGACGTACTGGAAAATCACTTAAAATCGCTCTATTGAGGGCATTTATACATTTTAGATTGCTTCTACGATATGTAGAACTGGTGACAATTAGTTTACTTCAGAAGAGAATCGTTTATTATTATAGTTAAAAAACTAGTTAAGTGCGAGTGGGACTCGCCCACCGATGGTTCCGTACCAATTACAAAATAGCTATAAGCTGTTCTTAAATGTAACTAGCGAGCCAAAAAGATTTATTATCTCATCCAGGATTCTAACCATCATATTATAATGAGCTAAAAACAGTTTAGCAGTTTGAATCCCTTTGCATTAAAAGCTTGGCTAAAGCTCTTCCATTCGAATATTTAATGGGATGGGCTTAAAACTATTACGTTCTATCATCTATCTCTATCTATCTACATATGAAACCTATATTTACTCAATTATTAAAAACGATTTCAACTAGGAGCAATTAGTTATTAGTTATTATGTTTTAAATTTTTCACTCTATCAGAGCGAACTACGCAAGGCTAAGCGCGGCGTTAAGTTCCGCAACTCAATAAGTAATGCCTCGAAAATTCAGAAAACTTAAATACAGCGTAAAGCTGAAAAAAATACTAAATATAGCACCACAAATATATTTATCATACATTTATTTAGTATACTAAATATAATAAGGATAGTATTAAAAATAGATTCTTTAGTCATCATTAGTTTTAGTTTAGTGAGTATTTATCATGGATAGAGTGAGAAAACTGCCCAGACGGAATGTTTGCTTTGTCTTCTTAATAAAAAAAAGAAAGATTACGATAAAAAAAGAGAGATTAGAGATGATATATTTCTAAAACAGTACAAGCTTTTAAGTAAAACTATTAGAATTAGTATTAACAACAAGACTTTATGTAAAAGCCCTGAGATAATTTCGCAAAACATGTTTATATGAATTCGCTAAAGAACACGAGTACGTGAACAAAACTTCTAAATCATATTAACCCGTTTGTGAGTGACAAACTTACAACTCTCGCGGGCATGTTTGTCTTAAGAGTTTGTGAAATGTCTAAGACAATTTATTTGTATGTATAATATTATTTATTATTTAATATAATAATAAAGAGAATATAATAATATATAATAAATAGAGTATATATAATAAAGAGTTTTATCTATCTATCTATCTCTATTCATTGAGCCCAGCCCATGACGCAGGGGCACAAGCGTGTGACTGTAAGCTTGGTGGGGGTTTGATTCCCACTCGAGGAGATGAATTATTATTTCATCACTTTCGTGTCGAAAAAAGCAGCGTTGAGTTTCGTCACTCAACACAAAATATCTCCTAATTTCAGCGGAAAACGAGAAACAGAAGTGTCTTAACAATAACGGAGCTTCGTAACAATAGGTTCCCAGGTTCCCTCTTTTTCAAAATCTCAAAATAAAGCATGGACATATTGAAAACAATGAGAATTACTCGAACTTCTTCTTCTTCTTCTTGTCTTTAAAACTGTTATAGTTATTGAAATTTAAATATCCATATTCATATCTATGATAAATAATAGTTCTGAAATATAAAATAGAAATAACATTGCAAAAAAAATGATTTTCATACATTTATCTACAATAGGGTTTAAATTGATTTAGGGTATTAATATTAATAAGGGAAGAATATTATTAAAATTAATAATAACCGTCGTTTAGCAAACAAGTCACTTGTCAAACGGAAGGTACTCTACGTACAGGCCAACGAAATTTTATATAACGAAGTATAATTTATTCCATATTTTTTTTACATAAAATAAATTATCTTTCCTTGTAATATTATACTTATTTGAACTATGAGTTTTCTGTATAAGAATAAAACTTCATCTTAGTTCAAACTCTGGCGACAATTGTGGAATTTGTTTTCGGTCACAAAATCAGGATTATGTCTCAACGAATATTCTTACTGCAACGTGCACTTAAATCATGCATATCTGTTTTTGTGAACATTTATTATGTAAATATATTTAAAACGATAACAAATCAATTGTTCTTCTTTTTTGAATTTATAATTATTATATTATTTATATTATATAGTACGTTGAAATGGCAATGGGCTGGACACATCTGTCGAAGGACCGATGGCCGTTGGAGCAGACGAGTCCTTGAGTGGAGACCGCGGATCGGCAATCGTAGCGTAGGGCGCCCTCCAGCTTGATGGACCGACGACCTGAAGAAGGTTGCTGGCTTCGACTGGATGCGGAAGGCGGAGGATCGGGAGCTTTGCCGCACCCTGGGTGAGGCCTATGTCCAGCAGTGGACCCGAAAAGGCTGATTTGGTTGATATTATGTATATAGCCTTTAAACATAGAAATATCGTTTATTTGTATTTCCTGTGCATGTTATGAAATATTACTCGGAAATACCAATCCATAAAATTGGACGCGAATTGATAGTTACATTATTAAAAACTTTAATTAAAATCTGGTGTAAATTTTAATTTTCGACAACAAAGACCCCACTTTCTCTTTATTTTATGATTTTTTATATTATATAATATTTTATTATAGAAACCATATCTATTAAAATATTGTAGTAATTAATTACAAGTATTTTTTTAACTAAACGTAACTTAGCTTCACAATTGAATACGTTTAAGCTATTAGATTAATAAGCATCTATTTTAAAACAAAGATATAAATAAAAGAAAAGAAAAGAAGAGTAAAAGATATCTATAGTTCTATAACTACTATTTTAATTTCAACTTGTGACTGTTCAGGTGTTTAAAAAGACTAAAAAACGTTTGTCAGCGTTGGAAATTAAAGAATTATGTAGACTCCAGTTTCATTTTGCAAAGTCGATGAACAATGGCTAGTGCAGGATTACTGAAGTTTTATTTAAAGTGTCGACTTGAAGGAATTTATAATCATTTTAATTTTAAAACTGTGTGGACTAACTTTTACTTTTTTTAATAAATAAAAAAAATCAGCTTCACGCTGTATCCCGCACACAGCAGGTTAGGCAGAGGGAACCTAGTGTTAAGACACTCTTTTCCCCACTTTCTGCCGAATTCTTAAGGCATTGCGTGCTGAGTGGTGGAACTCAACGCCGCGCTTTGCCTCGTTACCAGAGCGAGGTAGCGAAAATATTAAATATTTCATTACCCGGGAATCGAACTCACGAGCACGCTACGACGGCCGCTGTTTCAAACTATCTAACAATATTCAGTAAGAAATATGTGTCACAATGCACAAAACCTAAAGCTATTTATTAAAGCTATTGGATGTTTTCCAAACCTCGACTAGAATTATACCGCGCGGGTTTATCTTATAACTTTAAAATTAATTTAAAAATAATATAAGAAATAAATCAAGGCCGTCATAGCGCAGCGGCGCAAAGGTGTGACTGTAACGCAACGGTTGTGGGTTCGATCCCCACTCGAGGAAGTGAAATATTTATTTACGTTTATATTTCCATTTCTTCGCTCTGTTGTCGAGGCAAAGCGCGGCGTTGAATTCCGCCACTCAACACGCAATGCTTCCAGAATTTGGTAGAAGATGGGGGAGTGTCTTAGCACTAGTTTCCCTCTGCCTACCCTGCTGTGTGCGGGATACAGCGTGAAGCTGATTTAAAATTAATTTCATTACATATATTTGAAATACATAATATTTTTCTTTCGAAAAAACTTGATTTAGAAAGAAAAATTTAGATTTGACTTTTAAGTTAATACAGTTTGTTAAAATCTTACTGTAGTACCAGTAACTCAAAAGTTAAATGGAGGACTAATGAACTGCAAACAACACACGGGAAGAAAATACATTTTCTTTTACCACGAGTTTTTAATATTTACTTATAAAAAACCACATTTATACTTTCGTTACCTTTTTATTAATTAATACAAAAGAAAATATTATTCATAAGCTAAAATGTAAAATATATATTTAAAA
>JAKRZM010000906.1:18342-40984 GCA_036379175.1 Heliconius cydno galanthus | reverse complement strand
TTATAGATATATACAAATATACATTGGTGTACAAGGAAATGTTATCCGAGGTAGTGGTAATCCCGCGGGTCATTAGACGAGAAACTCCCTTCATTGTCGCTGCCTAATTCCCTTAAGCCGACCGAATGACCACATTTAAGAATGGTTATCGCATTCAGAAAATTACAAGTAATATATAAAATATGTTTTTTCTTATATTTATTTATCAACAAAATCATTTAAATATAAAAAAATATTAATATGAAACAAATTTGAAACAAGTTTTGCAATCTATATTAAAATGATTATTATATCAATTAAATTCCAGGCACTACTGTTACCTCCTTCCTAAAAATATTTTTCTTATTTTTCTAGCAATTATCCACAGCCATTAATTTTTGAAAGGACGAACGGTTTGAACGCGTCAGTGCAAGAAGAAATGTTTACGTATAATATCCAATTAAAAAAAATATCCTGGAAATAGGAATCGGTATTTTATGTTTTCCTACCTCGCAAATGGCGGTAGATGTGTACCTTAAAGTTAAAATATTTATATATACATTTATAGCTTTACGATTTATATATTAGCAAGGTATGTAGAGACACTCTGTCCATTTTCTGCCCAAACTCAACGTCGCATTCGACTTACTAGAGTAGGGTAATGAAAATACTTCAGGAAGTATTTTCATCTAACGCTTTCACAGTTAAATACTGTCCCCATTCAGCTAAGATTCAAGTAGACCATGTTAGGAGTATAAACAAATTAAATCTAAACTCTAGAATTTGAAAATTTGGGGCCAGTCGTGGCGCAGGGCCACAAATATGTGACTATAAACGCGACTGGTTGTGGGTGCGATCCTTACTTGAGGAAATATTTAATATTTTCTTTTCTTCACTTTGGTGTCGGGGAAAATGCGTAACATATTGTCTTAACAGGTTCCGTCTGCGTACCCTGCTGTGTGCGGGATACAGCGTGAAGCTGAAAAATCAGAACTCACGTTCATATCTTCTTCTTCTTCTTCCTGGCATTAATCCTGCCAGGGTCTTTCCCACTCAACCTACTCACGTCCACATCATTAGAACAAATTACAATATTCAAAAGAGCACGTTCATTTCACAACGTGCCTAAGAACAAGTATTACGGAGGGTCAACGGGCGCCGGGTCACCATAAATCACTGTTAAGAGACCATATTATAGCCTTTACTGACAAAGGATTCCTTCATGACAATGATACGCACGTGAAGAATTAAACTCCAACCGTAAATTCCATTAAAATCCCAAAGGATTACCCTTTCTGGAATTCAATAGGTTTTTATTTATTAAAACAGTTCCGGGATAGCCGTGATTGGGATTAGGAATTTTGTTGGCTTATTATCTCAATGTACACCTTTGTAACTGTCAGACCCAAATTTTGTTTTTATCATTAATCTCAAAATCGTATAAGGAGGTTTGTTTAAATTCAGAGATAATTATTAATATTTATTATGTTTTTTTTTCAGATTCACGCTGCAATTTCGCCTTGGTAACAGACCAATGATATGAAAATATTAATAAATAATAAATCATTTTCTCGAATGGTAATCGAACCCATAACGCGTTAGAGTCACACGCTTGGGCCTTGCGACGAGTTTTATATACCTTTAGTCATTCGTTCTATACTAGTTGGTTATGATTAATTAAAAAATATTACATTATTATTATATATATACAGTATCTACGTATAAGTATATCTATGTCTATCTTTTAGTTAAGATAAACGACGATAGCCGCAATTCCATAGTAGGCATGAGTGAAAATTTAGATAAAATCATAGATAAAAGCATACCTTACATTCATTCATCTGTGTAATATTTCACAATATTACAACAAATAAATTGTGATATTTCATATAAGTATTTTTATATTATTAAGACACTCCGTTAACATTAAGATACTGTCGAACCTAACTTTCCACCGAATTCTGGAGGCGTTGCGATTTGAGCTGTTCAAGGGTGCAATTTGCATCTTTACCAAAGCGAGAGCAAAGAAAGTAAAATATTAAATATTTCATGTCCTCGAGTGGGAATCGAACCCACAAGCTGTCGTGTTTTATAGAACCCACTGCCACTACTATAAGAATTTCGTTCTTTAACGTAACACAAACCAGAACTCTTTATTTCTGGACAAATTCCAAATCCTTTAAATAAAACTATACTTTGGCCACATAACTTTTAAAAGTCCCAATTGTTTATTGTCTGCAACAAAACCTATTCTATACTTGATTTTTTATACAACCGTAATATTTGAGAACCATCACTTAACACGAATTGCACCCAGAATTCGGCGGAAAATGGGGAACGGAGTGTATTAACACTACGTTACCGTTACGTTACGTTAATTATAAATTAAATATATAGCTAGTTACCTATATTATGGAGATAATTCTATGATAAATGTTCATTCTGGCAGTGATTGTTGAAATCCATTGATTGATATTGCGGATTCGACAACATTGATCCCGCGTACATGCATATAGCAATGTTAGACAAGACAATGTTATAATTTGTCACGTTACGGGACATTTTGGCAAAATGGACTCCTGTAAATAATGACTTCATTATTTACCTAATCCTTTAATGTAGTACTGTCACGCACTGCAGAAACTCGATTATCCGAACCTCAGTTATACGGATTCGCGATTATCCGGATTATCAACCGCAATAATTGTTTTATACAACTACAATGAAATCTAAGAAAATTTATATGTATGTAAATGTACGTAATTTATATATGTATAAATCGTACTTATGCTGGAAAATGTTAATAATTTCGTAATAAGAATTGATTTTCGTTGATATGTACATATTGTTTTAAATAGGAATATAACAATTTTATATATTCGATTATCCGGATGACTAACAACAATTAGTCCGGTTAATCGAATTTCTACTGTATATTTATATGAATATAGTTACAATGATACTAATGGTTTACGCTTCGCGAGACTTTCATTGTGTTGTTTTTTAGTTTCACGCTTTATCCCGCATACATATTGTTAACACACTCGAAAGAATATAGAGACATTTTGTGTTAAGTTGCGGAACTTAACGCTGTGATTTAACGCACTCTTTTCTGAGCTGCATTGGATAAAATAACAGTATATTTTTTTATATAATTAATAATTTACAATTTCTAATTTATGCAATTTAAATATATTTTATAATAATTTCAAAATTATAGAGCACTTAGATAACTAGAATTGTTGCAAATAGAGCCTTAGCAGCAATTTCTAGACTACGCAGCTGTGACAATAGAAATCAGGTCGATGTAGTTTTGTTTGATGTTTGAACGGGAACTCGGGTTGTGTAATTTTGTCTAATTTATTCTACTAGGATTTTGTAAGATTTTTTATATTTTATGTCCGTAAAAGTGTAATTCTTGTCGATAATAGCTTATAACGTTATTTATCAAGGCAAAGCCTAAGATTTTAAAATAAAGGGACGTTCTATTCCTCAAATAGTAAATGAACATTGAATTAATAAAAACTTTAAAAATAACTTCCGCTACAAGAATATGATTCCATTGTGAATTAAATTAAAATAAACTTTCTTAATTAAATACAACTTTGTTAATGAAGTATGTATAATTAAAGTATATCTTACAGATACTTGTCAAGGACTTCAGCGTTATATTAGCAAGGTATGTAGAGACACTCTGTCCATTTTCCGCCCAAACTCAACGTCGCATTCAACTTACCAGACTAGGGTAATGAAAATACTTCAGGAAGTATTTTCATCTAACGCTTTCACAGTTAGATACTGTCCCCATTCAGCTAAGATTCAAGTAGACCATGTTAGGAGTATAAACAAATTAAATCTAAACTCTAGAACTTGAAAATTTGGGGCCAGTCGTGGCGCAGGGCCCCAAATAGGTGACTATAACCGCGACTGGTTGTGGGTTCGATCTTTACTCGAGGAAATATTGAATATTTTTTTTCTTCACTTTGGTGTCGGGGAAAATGCGTAACATATTGTCTTAACAAGTTCCGTCTGCGTACCCTGCTGAGTGCGAGATACAGCGTGAAGCAAAAAACCAGAACTCACGTTCATATCTTCTTCTTCTTCTTCCTGGCATTAATCCTGGCTATTGCCAGGGTCTTTCCCACTCAACCTACTCACGTCCACATCATTAGAACAAATTACAATATTCAAAAGAGCACGTTCATTTCACAACGTGCCTAAGAACAAGTATTACGGAGGGTCAACGGGCGCCGGGTCACCATAAATCACTGTTAAGAGACCATATTATAGCCTTTACTGACAAAGGATTCCTTCATGACAATGATACGCACGTGAAGAATTAAACTCCGACCGTAAATTCCATTAAAATCCCAAAGGATTACCCTTTCTGGAATTCAATAGGTTTTTATTTATTAAAACAGTTCCGGGATAGCCGTGATTGGGATTAGGAATTTTGTTGGCTTATTATCTCAATGTACACCTTTGTAACTGTCAGACCCAAATTTTGTTTTTATCATTAATCTCAAAATCTTATAACGAGGTTTATTTAAATTCAGAGATAATTATTAATATTTATTATGTTTTTTTTTTTTCAGATTCACGCTCTATCCCGCTTGTAGTAGGATAGGTAGAGGGAGTATTAAGGCACTCCGTTCCCCACTTTCCACCGAATTGTGGAGGCAGTGGGTCCTGAGAGGCGGAACTTAACGCCGCGCTTTTGCTTTGGTAACAGAACAATGAAATGAAAATATTAATAAATAATAATTCATTTTCTTGAATGGTAATCGAACCCATAACGCGTTAGAGTCACACGCTTGTGCCCTTGCTACCACGACTTTTATATACTTTTAGTCATTCGTTCTATAATAATTGGTTATGATTAATAAAAAAAAATACATTATTATTATTATTATATATGTACAGTGTCTACGCATAAATATATCTATGTCTATCTTTTAGTTAAGACAAACGACGATAGCCGCGATTCCATAGTAGGCATGAGTGAAAATTTAGATAAAATCATAGATAAAAGCATACCTCACATTCATTCATCTGTATAATATTTCACAATATTACAACAAATAAATTGTAATTTTTTTTTTTTTTATTAAGATACTGTCGAACCTCCCTTTCCACCGAATTCTGGAGGCGTTGCGACTTGAGCTGTTCAAGGCCGCGCTTTGCATCTTTACCAAAGCGAGAGCAAAGAAAGTAAAATATTAAATATTTCATGTCCTCGAGTGGGAATCGAACCCACAAGCTGTCGTGTTTTATAGAACCCACTGCCACTACTATAAGAATTTCGTTCTTTAACGTAACACAAACCAGAACTCTTTATTTCTGGACAAATTCCAAATCCTTTAAATAAAACTATACTTTGGCCACATAACTTTTAAAAGTCCCAATTGTTTATTGTCTGCAACAAAACCTATTCTATACTTGATTTTTTATACAACCGTAATATTTGAGAATCGTCACTTAACACGAATTGCACCCAGAATTCGGCGGAAAATGGGGAACGGAGTGTATTAACACTACGTTACCGTTACGTTACGTTAATTATAAATTAAATATATAGCTAGCTACCTATGTTATGGAGATAATTCTATGATAAATGTTCATTCTGGCAGTGATTGTTGAAATCCATTGATTGATATTGCGGATTCGACAACATTGATCCCGCGTACATGCATATAGCAATGTTAGACAAGACAATGTTATAATTTGTCACTTTGCGTGACATTCTGGCAAAATGGACTCCTGTAAATAATGACTTCATTAGTTACCGAATCCTTTAATGAAGTACTGCTCCGCACTGCAGAAACTCGATTTACCGGACCTCAGTTATACGGATTCGCGATTATCTGGACTATCAACCGCGATAATTATTTTATACAACTAACTACGTAAATGTGTACGTAATTTATATATGTATAAATCGTACTTATGTTGGAAAATGTTAATAATTTTTATAGTTAATAATGTTTTTAATAGACATATAACAATTTGGTGCTACATATGCACACAACCAGCTTTTCTTTAAACATTCGATTATCCCGATTTTCGATTATCCGGATGACTAACGACAACAATTACTTAGTCCGGTTAATCGAGTTTCTACTGTATATTTATACGAATATAGTAACAATAATATTAATGATTTACGCTTGGCGAGACTTATATGGTGTTTTCTTTTAGTTCACTCTTTATCCCGCATACATATTGTTTTAATACACTCGCAAAACAATCGAGACATTCTTTATTTAGTGGCGGAACCCAACGCTGTGATTTAACACACTCTTTTCTAATCTGCATTCGATAAACTACCGGTATATTTTTTTATATAATTAATTTACAATTTCTAATTTATACAATTTAAATATATTTTATAATAATTTCAAAATTATAGAGCACTTAGGTAACTAGAATTGTTGCAAATAGAGCCTTACTAGCAATTTCTAGACTACGCAGCTGTGACAATAGAAATCGGGTCGATGTAGTTTTGTTTGATGTTTGAACGGGAACTCGGATTGTGTAATTTTGTCTAATTTATTCTACTAGGAATTTGTAAGATTTTTTATATTATATGTTCATAAAAGTGTAATTCTTGTCGTTAATAGCTTATAACGTTAATTATCAAGGCAAAGCCTAAGATTTTAAAATAAAAGGACGTTCTATTCTTCAAATGTCCTAAACTTACTTTTTTAGGGTACCTAAATGTAAACTAATTTATAAAAAAAATAAAAGCACATTTAAATATATTTAAATGAACAACGTTACTGATTGTACGCAGTCGTCAATAATATAAATATATCTGAACTAATTGAAACATCCAATAAAACTATAAAAATATATATAGAGCCAATATAAGAAGGTACCATTACTTATTTAAAATTTTTTTTTAACGTAAATTGAATTTATATAAACATTGAATTAATAAAAACTTTAAAAATAACTTCCGCTACAAGAATGTGATTCCATTGTGAATTAAATTAAAATAAACTTTCTTAATTGAATACAACTTTTTAATCAAGTATTTTAATTATTTCAGGTACTTGTCAAGAATTTCAGCGTTAAAACCGAAAAAAAAAACAATTTTTAAAGTTTGTTGAATTTTTATCAGTCCCTCTTCTTTTAGATATCGACATTTTGATAAATACAGGAAATTAATGAAAGGAATGGAGAAATAGGCCTCTATACTACTCTACTCATAAGCGAAATCATATTATTGCAATATTTATAAAAATTAGAATAAAGCTAAAATAAAATGTTTTTTTTTATAAACCGACTTCAAACAGTAAGTTAAAAAAAAAAAAGAATACAGTCGAATTGATAACCTCCTTTTCTTACAGAAGTCGGTTAAAAAGAATTTATCGCGCACATAATTAATGCAAATTTAACTAATATGATTTTCTCATGGATGACATTGTTAAAATTAGACCAAAGCACCAGCTTTGAAATAAAAGAAGAATCATCAAAATAAGTTCACCCAGTCGAATGTAGAACCTCCTCCTTTTAGAGACGTCGGTTAAAAATACCACACATATGGAGTAAACAATTTCCTAGTAAAATGGATGGAGGTAGTACGACCACGGCCTCGCTAATAGCGCACTTTGCGCATTTCCGACTGCCCCACACGAATGATCGTTCTTCCACTTGAGATGAGATTCCTTTCAGATCCTTATCTTAATCTATATTATTATACTAGTTTATAAGTACTTGTAGCTTGTCATGCGATGTAAGAAAACAAAGAAATCCTTCTTTTTTTTCAATTTTACGCTATATAGAGGGAGTCTAGCTCATAGTGCTAAGACATTCCGCCCCCCATTTCCCACCGTATTTTGGAAGCATTGCGTGCTGGGTGGGTGGGTCGACATCAGAGCGAAGATCTGAAAATATTAAATTTTTCATTTCCTCGAGTGGGACTCGAAAAATAGTGAATTTTAGAGAAACATTCATTTTTTTTACTTTTAATTAATTTTTGCACAAAATTTTTAAACCAATTTGTAATATATACTACTATAACTTTAACTTATTTACTTTAAGTTAACATTACTCTTTCCTGCCAAAGAAAGAGCAATGTTTCTAAATAAGCGGAAAGACGAAGATGAGTGTTACCGCACACCACCTACCATTAGATTTTCTCATTTTTAATTTGCTAATTTAGTGTTATTGAAGTAAATCTAATTTACTCAAAAGTTATAAATCTTTTAGATAGTACTAAGTTTGTGAACACATACCTATTTACAAAACAACCTCGTTTCAGTATTGGATAAATAAAAGAAACAACATTTGTTGATAAAACTTTATTAAACTTAAATGTAGTAACAAAGATATATACAATGGCAATAAATTTTATTGGAAACGCCGACATTTTGGTACTACTTGCTTGTTTTCTTTTATTATATTGTATCAGTTAACTTCTTTTTCATTATTTAACCTACGATACAAATATATCATTTTGCTCTAGATACATATACTCGTATATTTCATTGTGTTTTTATATACCTAACTAGCGGCCCGCCCGCGGCTTCGCCTGCGTGAACTACGTTATTATTAATTTCTGTCTCCAAAAGAACCTACGTCCTATTAGTGACGTCCATGCAAAACTTGAGACTACTAGCATTGGTAATAACGAAGTTTCATACAAATTTTCAACCCCAAAAACAACCCCTTAGAAGTCGAATATTGCAAATTCCCGTGTAGTAGCGAGCACCTACGTCCTATAAGTAACTCCTATGCAAAATTTGAGATTCCTAGCACATGTAGTTTCTGAGATTTCGTGATGAGTGAGTGACCTTTCGATTTAATATATGTACATAGATGCCAACTTAGCATACTATCCTATTAGTTTTACAAACAAAAATGAATTAAGTTATCATATTTTGCCAAATTGGTAAATATACAATTAGTATAACAAATAGACTGGCCTAGAGAGGCCAGTTGTAGCGTAGAGGCAAAGTGTGACTGTAACACCGACTGGTTGTGGGTTCGATTCCCACTCGAGGAGATGAAATATCTATTTAAATTTATATTTCCATTTCTTCGGTCCGGTGTCGAAGCAAAGCGCGGCGTTGGGTTCTGCCACTAAATACACAATGCCTCCAGAATTCGGCAGAAAGTGGTAAACGAATTGTTATACCAGGTTCCCTCTGCCTACCCTGCTGCGTGCGGAAAACAGGGTGAAGCTGTTTTTTTTCTTATATAACAAATATAATCGCTGTAGTTTATTGAGGCTTTCGTGAAGCAGTGAAACAGCGTCTAACCATAAGCGCGATAGCTATGTCGATCCCCACTAAGAGAATTCCTCCATTTCCCTGCTCTGATACAGAAATCAAAGCCGCTACGCTAAATTCCGTCTCTCAACACACACTGGTTCAAATTCCGGCTTAAGGAGGAAAAAAAGACTGTCTGCCTATACCTTTATAGTCTATTTAGATTTACAATTTTTCAAGTGAGTACACACAAAAAAGAAGTTTCCGCTACATTAAGAAATTCTCCCCTCTTTCAATAAAACTTGGTAATCTTCGTATTTTCACCGACGGCTTCCTTGAGGGAAGAAAAAGAAATACATTACTTACAGTTTGCAAACTTGTATAACGATTATAACACCTGGAGAACATTTAACATCTGCTAAATACTTTAAGGTCTTAAGGTAGCTTCTTGTAAAAACTTGTTGTTTTAACACGGGATCGTTTATCAAAGAAAATGGCATTAAATTACATTCATTTGTTACTTCAACACAACATTGCAGTGAGGAAATATTTATTCTTTAATAAATAAATCAACTTCACACTGTATCCCGCATACAGCAGGATTTGCAGAGGCAACCTAGTGTTAAGACAGTTCGTTCTCCACTTTTCGCTGAAATTGCGTGTTGAGTGGCGAAATTCAAGCTTTTGCCTTAATGCCAGAGCGAAGAAATGGAAATATTAATAAATAATAATTCCTTCCCTCGAGTGGAGATCGAACCCACAATCATCGCGTTACAGTGATACACTTGTGCCCCTGGGCCACAACCGCCTCCTAATTAATATAATCAATATTAAATATGTTTTTAAAGATTAACTGCAAGTGCAACAGGTCTTAATAATAAGTTCCCAGGTTCCCTCTGTCTGCTGTTGAATTACCCTTAAGTAGCTTTTAAACATTACTTTCATCAATAGGAATAACTTTGCGTTTGTGTTTATATTATGCACCATTGCCCAATATTATCTAAGAAATAACTAAAACATGAAATTGTTATAGAAAAAAATACTAATATTAAACAGAAGCACGTAAGCCTAACGATTTATTCCGCGTGAATTGTGAACGCACGTCCAATTACGCTGAGTGACACTTCGCCCCTTGCCTTTGTTAAAATAATTTGCCTACGCTTATCTCTGCCAACATTTTCTACAACAAAAAGTGATTTGAATTAATTGGTAAGAAACAGGAATGCTCTAATAAGCCTCTATATATGTACGTAGAATATAAAAAGTATATTTTTAGGATTAACAAACCTTAAAATAAAAGGAAAAAACGAAACCCTTATAGGTTTCTCACCCGTCCGTCCGTCTGTCAAGACCTGTCTGTCTTGAGAGGAGGACTGGCGTAGGTCTCAAACTAAAATTAAAAACAAATATTCATGTTTGCGGCCCCTTAGAGTATAGAAAAAACCAAGCTCATTTAAGTTAATGTAATTTAAAGTTTTCCAGGGGTTTCCTATGGGAAACTTCCCGTGGACTTTATTACGAAATTACATTACAAATAAAGGAGAAAATCCTAAAAGTAAAAATTTATAGACCCTATAGCATAAAAAAATAATTTCAAACTTATATTTGTAGTTGATTTCATAGAAAATAAATGCATACGCCGGGAAACTTAAGTTTGTCAATTTTTACCACTTATACGAATAAACAATGTGTAACATTAATTGAAAACTTTATTCATCGTTATTAATGTTTCTATTTGAAAATAAAATAATTTAAATATAAAAATTGTCTTTAGCAACCTAATTCAGACTAACGAAATACAAACAAATAAGGAAATACGAAAATTAATTCCGGTTGATTGAGGCTTTGGTCTACAGAATTCGACATTTAGGCTAAAGCAAAACCTCGCTAGCCGCTGTCATCTGTCGCTAACAAGCATTTGAAATGGGACGACGAGGTTTTTGCTTGTTTTGTTACTAGAAAATTAAAGTGCCAGCTATGTATGATATTAATAAATAAAATCTTTGAAAGTATTTATTTGGAAATTTCCTAAATGCAATTTTATTTAAATATATAAAAAAATACCTATAAAATTAGTAAGTAATTAAAAGTATCTTTCAAAACAAATAGTACTTTACTATTATAAAGTATTTGAGGACGTCATAGGGCAGTGGGATCATGTGTGACTGTAAACGCGATGCTTGCGGGTTCGATATCCATTCGGGGAAATAATTATATTTAAGTTATTTTCAATTCTCCGCTCTGGTAGAAAAAGTACGGCGTCAACTGGTCCGCCACTTACACACGATGACTTGAAAACTGAGCCAAAAGTGGGTAACGTAGTGTTTTAGCACTAGGTTCCCTCTATCTAGCACTAGGTTCCTGATTGATGCGGGAACAGTGTGAAACAAAGCACGACACAGTAGAAACTATGACTAAGATATCACCATATATCTTATTGTAGTAGTACAATCATGTTCAAAACATCGCCCCAAGCAAGACATACTTACGAAAGCACTTCGAAACAATAAAAACCACTTTTGTGGAACGTCCATTGTTCGATCTTAAAATATCTTTCCACTCAACGATCACAATGTACTGATAAATATTATTAAAAAATAAATATTATTTATAATGATATTTAGCATCAGTCATTTTAAAACTTAGCTAAGATCAATATGGTGTACAAAATATTTTTTATTTCAACTTTATTTTTTTATCTTGGTAAGTTATATTACTAATAGAGAGTAATGTATTGATAATTAAATTCTAGATTAATTAATATGAATGAAGAAATACTTCAAAAATATTATATTTTCTATTTTTTTAGTTAATATGTGGGAACCGGGTAACGCTATGCCTTCTGAGTCCATAGTTGCAAAGTCAAAAAGAAGCACTTATGAGGAACATATGGATAAAGCACCCAATGAAAACGATTCACAGGAAATATTACAATATAATAATAACAAAATGTTGCCAGTCGCAAACAATTCATTGCATGATGAAGACAGTCCAATAATTTATTTAAATATTAATAAATTTAACATACGTCAATATAAAGATTTGGATTCAAATCGAAAAAAAACTGAAAAAGAAATAATATATGATAAAATTGCAATTAGAGATAATTTAAATATAAATGGCACGTTACATAAATTAAAACCAAATATAACGATAACAGATTCAAAACATGATGAAGAGACGCAAAGTTATCAAGAAACTATTGGAAATTCCAGCAAACTATTGTCACCGAATGTATCACTATCAAATACTCTAGCAACGACAAAAAATAGTTCATCAAATAAAAGTCAACAATTGCCTACCATATCTAGAGATGATGAACCAACAAATTGCAATTCAGATATTATTGAAAAAGCTAACGAAACAGATTTTAGAAAAATGTTTGATGCCAAAAACATTGTAAACAACGAAGACCTTCAAGATCTGGATGTAACTGATCTTCCAAATGCAGTGCCGAACCCAAGACTCTGCTATGTATGCAATAGTATTTATGACCCATCTTGCTGGTCTCCTGGCAGAAAAACTGCTGTTAAATATTGTCGAGAGCAGCATCAAGTGTGCTTAACACATCTTTATATTCATGACGGTAATTACGAATATGGATAATTTTGTTACTCACCTATAATTTTTTCTCCTATCCTTGCAAATTTTAACTTCATCCAAATAATTCGATATATATTTTTTTTCAGGTGCTAGTTACGTGGTAAGAGAATGTGGGAGTACCTGCATTTCAACGACGTCTGGTAAAAGTAGCGAGTCTTTCGCCTCTTGCACTGTCTGCTATACAGATTTATGCAACAACGCCCATTATTTGAAAAGTCAAAATTTTATTTTTTTAATACTTATATTGTTTAAATTGTTGAAAAATTAACGATGTTACGACGACCACCAGCTTAAAGCATATAAAAAGTCATGGGTAACATAAATAAAATATATCCAAATATTAATTCAATGAGAAAAATATTTTTCAAAACGATGCCAAATATTGTATAATGCACCTATGATATCTTTTATGGCAAGTATATTTGAAATGCCAAGAAACCTCTTTTATTCAGGTCTGCTTCCCCATTTCCGTTGGAGGAAGGTTCAATCGACACCTCTTACAAGTAGTTAGATCCTATCTACCCTGTTTCCTTTTGAGAGTTGTTTAATGAAAAGTAAAATGTTTTCAAATATTTTCCTATTCCGAACACGTCAACTGTAACATAAATACTTATTTAAGAATAGTTGAGTGATTTAAGCGAAATTTTAAATATTATGTAATTTATAGTGTTACGTCGAATTTTTAATTGTGTACGAATTGAACTGTACAAATTGTTAAGTATAATTATTGTCAATATAATATCTAATTATTCAATAAATATAATAAATTTAATAAAATTTAAAATATATCTTTTCATATTTTCATATTATTATTATTATCAGTTTCCCGCTGTATCCCTCATATAACAAGGTAAGTAGAGGGAACCTAGTATTAAGATACTCCATCCCCCGCTGTTTTCCGAATTATTGAGGCATTACGTGCGTGGTGGGATTCATCGCTCGATTTTTTTATAGCACCAAACAAAAACATAATAGAGTATAAACTAATAATTTACTTAATAGATAATTATAGCTATTATTTAATATTCTAAGTGTGTTAGTAATTACACAAATTTTCATATGAAGAATATATTGAAATATATTCTTCATATGAAAATCCTAAAGTAATATTTTCTCGCCACAAAATTGTTTACTAAAATATGATGAATTAGGTATTTGTAAACCTCGACGTTATTTACCCTTATCAAAAAGTCGCTAAGCATACAATATTATCTTTAGATATAAATATATTTTTAAATTAATTCTAATAAAATAATATGCTATGTAACTTTTTTTATCATAAAGAAAAAAAATAAAAAATACTTGTGGGTTTACAAGGTGAAGACATGAAGACTTATTAACTTTGTCTAATTCTGTCTTAAACAAAAAAATATGAGATAGATTCGAAGTCTCTAACATCTATTTTGAACACATTTTTATTCGTAGCGCCACCATAATTATGTTGTTAGTTCAGAGGTAAAATATAAAAAAACTATAACTAATAACATCGAATCAGAGGCCGTAGTGGCGCAGCGGCACAAGGGTGTGACTGTAACGCGACAGTTGTGGGTTCAATCCCCACTCGAGGAAGTGAAATATTTATTTACGTTTATATTTACATTTCTTCGCTCTGGTGTCAGGACAAAGCCCGGGATTGAGGTCTGCCACTCAACACGTAATGACTCCAGAATTCGGCAGAAAATAGGGAACGGAATGTATTAACACTTGGTTCCCTCTGCCTACCCTGCTGTGTGCGGGATACAGCGTGAAGCTTATTTATTTTATTTTAACATCGAATGCACATACATATTAATAATTTCGACGTTAAATATTTGCTAACGCTTACAGAATTAAATATTTGACTGTATATTCAGGATGTGGTGTGTGTTTTATTAATATTTAATGTAGAAATTATAATCATTTAAATTCGTTTCAATAAAACTGAATTTATTCATTAGAAATATAAAAATTATTTTATCACTTAGAGTATTTTGAGCAGAAAAGCCTATCCTAATAAAAAAGTGGAATTAATAAATAAAAAAAGTATAAATTAAAACGACCAATATACATAGCTGTGTAAATCACGCTTTTTCTAAATAAGTGTGGGAAACATATTACTTTTGGTATTTTCTTATCTATAGTAGATATTAAAGACGACACTGAAGTTTCAGACGGACCCCTTTGAATATTTATTCCACGTTTCACCTCAGGGCAACATCAGGAAGCTGTGTCAACGAGAAAATTTAGCCTATTTACTATAATAGGGCTGAAATACTGGTTTAATTTTAATTTCATAGTAAAAGTAAATATGTAAAGTATGTAACGCCAACTACGGAAAATTTTAAAATATTATTATGTAATTTCAATATTGTCTGAATATCATTTTAAAATAAATATCTACTATATATTCATATAGGTACTCCATCGGCAGAGGGAGCCTAGTGTTAAGATACGGAACTCTCCACTTTCCGCCCAATTATGAAGGCTTTGCGTGTTTTTTTTGAACGCCATGTCATGTAATTATTTTATTTCTTAGAGACTTTAGAGTAAAAAAAAATAGATTATACCTTAGGTACTAATATAAATATTGGATGTATAATAAATATTATTTTAAATTTAATAAGGAATCTGTTCTCGACCACGTAATTGACTCTAAATTTTAAAATTCAAACCATTAAAACTCAAACCAAGATAATAAAACATATTGACAACCTTATATTTTCGCACTATATCGAGAAAAAACCTTACAATGAAATTGCCAGCAAAAGAAATCTTTTATATTACCCCATCGCTTCATCTATTCTCCATCTATAACGCCTTCTAACAACAGGTAAAATAACAGCTCCACGCTCAAATAGCAGGGTAGGCAGAAGGAACCTAGTGTTAAGATACTCTGTTGCCCACTTTTCGCCAAATTACTAGCTAGCAATAACTCATCGCCGGTCCTTGATTCAAAAGCAAAGAAATGAAAATACTTATAAATAATCATTCATTCCCCTCAATGGTGATCGAAACCTACAACCATCCCGTTACAGTCACACTCTTGAGCCCCTGCGCCACAACGGCCTCAAACCAGGTCGGTGAAACAGTTCTTAGAGATAATAAAGATAATCAGTACTAATAAGTAGGTAATATAAAAAAATGGAGTCGGCTGTAAACGAAAATGTATCTTTTATTTCTGCTGCAAATTTTCTTACTAAGAAAATCCCCGCTTATATCGTTCCCAAGATTAAGAGAGGAAAATTCCAAAGTAGGTTTTTCAAATATGCTGCTACGCCAATGACTTTACATAAAAGAATGTTGTTATATATTTGTATTTTGGTTAACTTAATTTAATTAGAATGCTTTCTTAGTTTATTTTAAAATGCTTTTTTAGCTTTTTTCTTTACTTTGAGTTTTAATTTTTCACTTCTGATTTGTTTTTAGCCACTCAATTGAACAAAAAGCCTTCAGAATTCTACGGATAGCGGAGAGCGGAAGTACTTTATTGGGAACGGAGTGTCTTAACGCTAGGTTCCCGGGATCCCTCTGCCTACCCTACTCTGTGCAAAATACAACGGGAAACTAAGAAACAACATACTTATTGTGAATTGAATTGTTGTGAATTGACTTTCATGAATCATTTAAATTTACATATACGTTTACCTGTGTGGTTATTGTAATATCTACTTATGCTACTTATACTACAGCAAAAAATAGTTTCCAAACTAAAGAAATATATTAATAATTTATTCACCAATTAGCTCTGGTCATTTCATTTGAACGAAATAACGTTAAAGCCGTAGGTATTTCAAACATAGCTTTATCAAGTACTTGCCGATATTAAAGCAGGCTCTCAATTTGTTTCTGTTGTTCTGTCCTCTATCTTGCACAGACAAAGGGAGATTGTTTCCACTGGCCTCTATACAAAATTTAACCCACAATTTTCTTTGTTCGTATTTAGAATTTACCATTTTTAAAGAAACTTTACAAAGGAATCGTTCGTCGATAACTTTTGTAAGATTAAGTTCGTTTACTTAGGTATTTTTGAGGAGGCAAATGAACTGCTTGAAATACTTTACGTAGCCTTCGTAGAATTTAAAAATAAAATCTTTTTTTGAGCCTCATGTTGCATGCTGCATGCAGCAGGAAAGACAGAGGAAGCCCAGTGCTAAGACACTCTGCTCCCGACTTAGAGTGGTGGAGAGCAGTGGAAATATTTCCTCGAGTGGGAATTGAACCCACAAAGTGTCGCGTTCAGTCACACGCGACAGGTGGCAGGCAGTAATTACTTTTTTTAAACGTTAAAATGAAAGCAAATAACGTTTTATATAATTTCATATATAGCTTCTAAGTTATGGAGAAAATATTATAATTTAATTAATAAATAGGATATTCAAATGCTTAAAATATTATCATTCTATCTCTAAATTTCTTCGTGTATATAGGCAATCAACGCAGTTATCGTTTCTCTGAATTATGTTTATAATTGAAATATTTTTTATTTATGTGAAATGTTTTCGCTTTTAAAATAATTTTATAAATTATAATATGCATTAAGTAGTACATTACATATTGTAACGACATCTCGCTAGAATATAGAAAACATTTTTACTTAATGTAGGGATACTTACACTAGATGGCCTTAAGTGTGAATTCTACGTAAAAAAATATTATTTCTTATTAAATAGGTTAATATTTGTATGGTTTTTTTACACATTTTGTATATTTACATTAAGTCACAAAATATTAAACATTTTTTTAACACTGGGAGACAACAGTTTATGCAGAATATATACTATACAAACTACGTGCTTAATATTTGCAGTTTCAAAAATATTTCCTTTTTCTTCTTTTTCTTAATGATAATCCATTATAGATATTTTATCGATATTTTGACTTCATTTTCAATCACTAATTTATTTCAATACCAGTCACGTCACTCGTGACGTTTATTCGGCAACAGTCGGCTTTGCGAGCGGTAGTCGTGTGATTTCATTGTAAGGGGACGTCGCGATTAGTCTACATCGTTGGGATTTTCCTACGTTAATCAGTATTTAAAATTATTTGAGTAAAACACGTGAGTACCTGTGTATCTATTAGGCTAATTTATTAAAAAATATACAATAAAATTATATTATTACATCACAATTTAGTACAAATTATAATGTAACATCTGAACATTTTTGCAAGGCTAACCTATAAATATATTTTTTGTCATAACCCAATCCAAAACCTTATAATTGAGCTATTATAAATTAAATACATTATATTTAAAATATGTTCTTGCAATTTATATGCTCATATGGCATATCCTACATAAATTTCATAAGCTTACGTAATGGTGTCATTATCACGCTTCTTGGCGATTCCCTATCCTAACTGACATTGATCCATTTTAGGTGACCTGATTTCTGATCTCATAGGTCATTGTACATTTTGATTTTTTTTAAATATATTTTCATTCAAAGCTTATTTTACCAATGTTAATTTCTTATTAACAACGTACCTGATAAAATCAATATTTCGCGCTTTTTTTTCAATACAAATGTTACATTATGTAATACCAATTGTATTGTTTAGAACTAAACTTGATTAAATATTTATTCATATCATGCTTACTTTACATTACATAATTTTTAAACACATTTCAATTACAGAGGTAGAATGGGTGTTCCTGCAGGAAATGCTGAAAATGGCAAAAAAATCTTTGTGCAAAGGTGTGCTCAGTGTCATACTGTAAGTGTTAATTCAATTTATGTATTTACTTTATACTGCACCTTGCCATGTCTTGTTTGTCATAAGGTTTTTCCTCAATACTTACATTTTAATTACTATCTAAACAAGGATGTCCATGATCATACCTACACTTTTTATATTATTTTTATATTACAAGGAAGTCTCACAAAAACAAGTTATGCTAATATAATTAGGTTATTACATAAATTTTCAATTTAAAGTATATTGACCTATAAAAAATGTATTATTTTCTTTTCACTTGTATTTGCTAAATTCAATTGAACAATATTTTTAGGTTGAAGCAGGTGGAAAACACAAAGTAGGACCTAACCTTCATGGATTCTATGGACGTAAAACTGGTCAGGCTCCTGGCTTCTCTTACTCAGAAGCTAACAAGGCTAAAGGTATTTTTCTTTAAAAAAAATCTTTTTAAGCAACTAATTTACACATGTAATAATTTAAATTAAATAAAACAGAAAGCAGCATATTCATAAATTTTTTAATATTATTTGACTAAATCATCAATTATGAGGCCAGTCATCACAAGTGGGTGGGTTTGGGATTCCCGCTTGAGGAAGTGGATAAATTAATATTTTCATATCCTCACAGTAGCAAAAAGGCAAATGGTGGGATTGAGTTCTGCCACTCCAAACAATTGCTTCACCTAACACTAGGTTCAGGAGGAACCTAGTTTTAACTGCTGGACACAGAGTGAAAAGAATATTTAAAAAAACCTTATTTTCTAATGTAAATGTTAACAATTTAACTTAAATTTCATGAAATTGTCAATTCAAACAATATCTCTACAATATATGTAATATTTCAATCAAAACTAATAAGTAAATAATCATCTTACTTATATTTTTTATTAAGAAAGAAATAATATTTTTTACTTAAAGAAATTATTCAGCTAAATGATTTATATTTTATTAATTATTGCAAAATAGTTCATATGGTAATCAATATAGACTTAAATAATTCCATTTGTTAGATTAGATATATGATAATATTTAAAGGAAAAAAGTAGATCCACAGATAAAATAAAACAAATTATATGCTTAAGTTATCCTTCATCTTTATATAATTATTTAACCAACACAATGAGGCTACAAAGATGAATCGAAACAACATAAACAGGGAAATTAATTATCATATCTTATAACAAAGCAAGGTGCTGAGTTCCAAAACTCAATACATAAAGTGAGGAATGGGTGTCTCACCACTAGCTTTCCTTTGCCTACCCTACTACATATAGGATACAGTGTGATTAATCAAAAACAAACCAATAATACATTTTAAACTTATTTTTCCTTCTTTGTGTACAGGTATCACCTGGGGTGATGAAACACTCTTTGAATANTAGGTTGAAGCAGGTGGAAAACACAAAGTAGGACCTAACCTTCATGGATTCTATGGACGTAAAACTGGTCAGGCTCCTGGCTTCTCTTACTCAGAAGCTAACAAGGCTAAAGGTATTGTTCTTTTTAAAATATTGAGATTTTGTAAGCGAGTATAATTTACTAAGAACACAAAGTATATATTATTATACATGTTATAGCCATATATCAATCATCAATGTTTAATAATATGAATAAGAAACACTCAGCACATTCATGAAATTGTCAATATTATTTGACTAAATCAGTAATTATAAGGCCAGTTGTAGCCTAGGCGCAAGAGTGCCTCACACTATTAGTAGAGGGTAGTGGGTTCTGCTCCCACTCGAAAAAAAATAATATTTAATATTACCATTTCTACACTCTGGTAACAAGGCAACAGGTGGTGTTGAGTTCCAACACTCAGGAACTCTGTATAGGAGTGAGGGAGGGAGGAGTCTTGTGTGCCATTTGCATGGTACAGAGTACAGGTAAATAAATATTTAATAATATATTTTTTTAAATGTCAATGTGACCGCTTGTTATAACATGACTAACATTCTAGTAACTATTAGTAAAGAAGGAAAATAACAGGCACTAAAACTTATATGTAAGATAATTGAGATTAGGGTGACCACACGAAACAAGTAGATACAGTATATTAAAGATAATAAATTATTTTATAAAATTATAAACACTACTTTCAGCAAATACTAAATTATCAATTATATACAAAAAGTCTAATTTAACTTTAATGGATTAGATTAGTTTACCTGACTAACTAATTCACACAGAATTTAGATTGAATTTAAATAATTGGCTAAAGTTAAAATTAATTTTAATTTTTTTGATTTTATTTAAAAAATTATGATGCTTTTTTTAGCTAGTATTGGCACACAATTTTATGATATTACCGAACAATGATGATGAAATTGTTAAATATTAACCATTTTCATGACATTGTCAATTCAAACAATATGACTACAACATATATAATATTTCAACCAATTTCCAAGTTATATTCTTTAGGAAGGAAGTAATTTATAAGAACTAATATTTCTTACTTAACAAAATTATGTTGCCAATTTATATTTTATTAATTATGGTAATCAATACAGACTTAAAATAATTCAATTTGTTAGATAAGATATATGATAATTTAAAGGCCAAAAGTAGATCCACAGATAAAATAAAACAAGTTATACACCAACACAATGAGGATGCAAAGATGCATTGTCACAACATAGACAGAGAAATGAATTATCATATCTTATAACAAAGCAAGGTCTACCAAGGTCACCAAAACTCAATACATAAAGTGAGGAATGGATTGTCTCACCACTAGGTTTCTTTTGCCTACCCTACTACATATAGGATACAGTGTGATTAATCAAAAACAAACCAATAATACATTTTAAACTTATTCTTCCTTCTTCTTGTACAGGTATCACCTGGGGTGATGAAACACTCTTTGAATACTTGGAGAACCCCAAGAAGTACATCCCTGGAACCAAAATGGTGTTTGCTGGCTTAAAGAAGGCCAATGAGCGTGCAGATCTTATTGCATACCTTAAGGAAGCTACTAAGTAACTTTAATGACATTAGGAAAAGTAAAATGAAATAAGAAGGAATATCCCATTATATGGGAGATACTTCTTATTTGTTAGCGCAATCAGTATCATTATTATTTATATATTTATTTTGAGTTAACATTTCTGGACAATTGTGAACTTGTTACTCATTTATACCATCTATACTATTACAATGGAGATTGTGTGAATTGGATGAATTGTAAATTATGTATGACAAACATTATCTGCCAAGCATAGCAATGTTGTGAGTGTAATGTTATTAAATTATTAATAGTACAGTCCTAACTAGCTTTTCATTTGTAAATGGCCCTAACAAATTAAATAGTTTTATGTAACCATTGTTACCAATACCTAGCTGTATTTAATTATAGTTTTATCCAAATAAACGTTTTTCTTTTTGTTTTATCCTTTTATACTGGTTTAATAATTTGTATATTAAATTATATGTTTATTATTATACATATTTCTTTTACATTTCAAGTTTTTCATGTTATGCAAATAATAAAATCTAATAGATATTAGAGGCCAGTCGTGGCGCGGGGGTAGAGACGTGTGACTGTAACTGTGACAGCTTGTGGGTTTGATGAAAGAGGAAAATGGAAAATCCTATCCAAAACGTGCTGTTGAGTACTGCCACTAAATGCAATGCCTCCAAAATGCGGCGTAAAATTGGGAACGAAGTGTTTTAACACTAGGTTCCCTATGCCTACCAGATGTACATAAGTATGATAGCTTAAATATCTTATATCAAAAAAGATTCTAAGCGCACAACTACGCCTAAGTTTGCCTATTATATATTTACTAGCCGACGCGCGCAGCTTCGCTTGCGTATTTAAGGGTGAATTCTAATAACCCATGAAACATGTGTTCAATGAAATATTTTTAAGAGTCTAAATTTCAAATTTAAAAAAAAAAATTTAAGATTTTTCCTTACAAACTTTCAACCCCTTATTTGCACCCTTAGGGGGTGAATTCTAGAAAACCATTAAACATATATTCAATTAAATATTTTTAAGAGTCTAAATATCAAATTTTATAAAAATCGGTGGCGATTTAATAATTTTCCCATAGAAACTTTCAATCCCTTATTTGCACCCTTAGGGGGTGAATTCTAGAAAACCATGAAACATGTGGTTAATTATATACGTTTAAGAGTCTGAATTTCAAATTTTATAAAAAT
>JAKRZM010000906.1:0-18299 GCA_036379175.1 Heliconius cydno galanthus | reverse complement strand
TTAAGGCGAGTCACCCAGGCCCCATTCTTCGTCCGCAACAGAACGCTCCACCGCGATCTCAAGATGGAAAGCCTGGAGGAGCACATCGGCCGGCTCGCGTCCAACGCGTTCCGCCGTGCCGATGTATCAGACCACTTGCACCTTAAGGATATCGCCCCGTGGCACTCAAGACCACCAGATGCGCGCCGTCTCCCCAGGGATCTCCTCTACCCCCCAACTTCCGATTCCTGAGCTGTCGCCTCGGTCGCTGGTCGCCTAAGCTGGGCCTCTCTCGGGTAGCCGAGGGTCTCACCCGGCTGGGCTGACCGCCCAGGCGACTCTAGCTCATCCTCCCCCTCCTAGCCTCCATCTTTCCTAAAAATTACTCCCCTCTTGGTCAAGTAGCGCTTTCACAGCCACAACCCGAAGACGCACCTATTTTAATAGGTGCAGAGTGATACCCGGCAATAGGGACTCTCCCTGATGCCGCTCCCCACGCTCCCGCAGTGTGAGCAAGAAGGATGAAAACACGCTCTCGTAACTCTTATATGATAGATAGCTGCAGTTTCAAGGTTACCTATAGAGTTATATAAGTAACCAACGATATTATTTTCAATGTTATCCATTAGATGTCGCTAAAAAAGGAATGGAAAATATAAGCCATAAAATATTTTAATTTAATAATTAATTAATTACAGCTATAATAATATACTGTACTGTTAGTCTGTAATATTAATGACTAGACACTAAACTGAAATATTTTTAATGTCAATTATATTATGTCTTTAAAAATAAGTACGTACAATAAAAAAAAATACTAAATTAACGCTCTAAGATTTTTTTTGAAAAAACTTTTGTTTATTAAATAACATCTTTTCTAAAAATAATATGTGGCAGCACCTAATGCTGCTTTCATATCTTAAATACGACATTGACATTGACAATATTTTATTAACGAATTGACAGTTGTCAACTTCACGTTCTAGTTTTAGACGAGTAAATCTAGAGATTTCTAAATTAATTTAATGTTATGTGTTAAAATAAACTCTATTTTGTCTTTATAATTGAACACTATTCTACACATGTACAATATATATTTTTTTATTGAAAGGTTATTAAATTTATCAATTTAATTGTTATTTTTCTTACTGGTGCTTGTGAAGTTCATGTTTATTTCTTGTTCATTTCGAAAAGACACTTGTTGCGTTATATAAACATCAAAATAAAAAGGTAAGTTTTATTTTTATTAGTTCTTTTTATATATAACAAAGTAAATATAAATATTGCTATGATTTATTATTCTCTTATTAACAGATAACTTGGTGATAAGAGCAATGTTTTGAAACTGAATTACATTAGAAGAATATATAGAAATAAATAGTGTGATTTAATATGGCAAACTCTTCAGTTGTCTTAAGTTTTCATGAAATTTTATTACATCAATCTGATGTTGAACTTTTAAATGGGCCATATTGGCTTAATGATACCATTATATCATTTTATTTTGAATACTTAGAAAAAGTTAAATTTAACAGTGAAAAAAATATCTTATTTGTTTCTCCTGAAGTTACTCAATGTATAAAAATGGTTCAGAGTGCTGAAATTGGAATATTTTTGGAACCACTCAACATTAAGATGAAGAAATTTGTATTCTTCGCCCTTAATGATAATGATTCACCCGAAATGGCTGGAGGCTCTCATTGGAGTTTACTTGTTTTCTCTAGAAATGAAAATTGTTTTTATCACTTTGATTCATCATCTGGAAGCAATCACAATGTTGCTTGGGATTTGGGTAGTCACTTAATGTCTTACTTAGGAAAAGGAGGTAAGATAATAACAATAATAATATACACCATTATTTTATCAATATAAAATATTATAATTATCTTTAATAAAATATACATCTATTTATATTTTTAGTATATTAAAAATATATTTGTTTTGTTTTTAGACATAAATTTTGTTGATAAGGAATGTCGACAACAAGGCAACGGTTATGATTGTGGAGTCCATGTCATATGCAATACTGAGCTGTTGGCCAATCATGCAAAAAACTTTGGAGAACTACAATCATGTGATATGACAGTGAAAATAAATCCTGATATTAAAAGAAAAGAAATCTTGAATATCATAAAAAGTCTTTCTCATTCTAATTAATACATTTTAATTGAAATAGTTTGTTAATAAATTAATCTACCCAAAATATATGTTTAATTTATTATATACCTATTTTCCCTTGAATTGGCTTATTATGTAAAATATGTTTTTACAGTATATAAATCAATCTAATGTTGTATATAAAGATCAGTTTTTGGCATCATCATAAACATATTTTTGAAATAAATTTTAATTGTGCAATTTTAAAATGCTTATATTTCAAATATTTGCATAGATTTTCGTTGTTCCCATAATCTCTTATGACTGTGGTGGTACCCAACCTCCAAACGCTTTCTCCAACTCTTCGGCAACCGCCAAGCACAGCCTGTCATTATTGTGATTTGCAATCACTTGAATTCCTAACGGAACACCATCTTTGCTTAATCCTAAAGGCACAGTTGTTGAAGGAAGACCAAGGCAATTAATTATAGCTGTGTACATAAAGTTCATTGGTCTTATTAATGGCTGATTGTGATATGGTGCTGGTGTTGGATGTGTGGGGAACAAAAATATACCATTATCCCCGAGCATATTTTTGAAAATATTTTCTAATTGCAATCTTATCTGTCTGTAAAGCTGATACTTATTGTTATCCATCTCATCAACTCTTTTGTCTATAACTGAAGTAAGAAGAGCTATCAGTGTATTATCCGATAGACCAACTGCACATTTGACAATCTCCCTAAAATTCTTCCAGTATGCATAATCTTTAATTATCGCTTCCCCAAAGCTTCTGTTACCCCTCATTGTAACAAGCCATATCGGGGCCGATTTCTGTAACCACTCAATATTTTTCTGCTCAGCTGAAATCTTGTGTTTTACATTGAAGTGATCTATAATTTTTTTCATAGCGGTAACTATTTCTGGATCAATATCACTACATAGAGGAGCGTTCATGCTAATTTGATAGAATATTTTGAGACTACCTATATTGACTGGATGGTCTAAATTTAGCTCCTTGCCATTTCCTCCTGATATGATTTTGAGAATAGGCTTCAGATCAGCAGCGTATCTTGTCATGGGCCCAATGCCTGTAAGTCATACGAAATACATTTTTTAATAAGCGTGTGCCTAAAAACGCAACTAAATATTCGCTATTTTTAAATGGAACGCTATTTTTAACTCGAATTTCGGCTTAGAGCGATCTAGGCTTTTTAACAGGAAGTCAAAAGACGAGACCATGGTGTCAGTGGTACAAGGGTTTGACTAACGTGACGGTTGGGGGTTCGATCCCCACTCAGAGGAGTGAATTATTATTTAGTAATATTTTCATTTCGCTCTGGCACCTAGACAAAAAATAGTTTCGCCACTCAACACGCAATGCCTCGGAAAGTGCGTATATGCGTGCTGTATGCGGGATACAGCGTGAAGCTGATTTATTTGATTTAGAATTATGAAACGATGAAATAAAATGTTTGAAACTCACATAAAAAGTTTTCCTGGTCTTCTGTGTAGGCAAGAGGATATTGTCCCTCATTGGAAACGATTTTCCTCGAAGGTTTATGTCCAAATATCCCATTAAAGTAAGCGGGCATACGAATAGACCCGCCTATATCGGAACCTGGAAGTAATAAATGTTGATCAACATTATATGTGGTAATAAATACATAGTTTAATACTGCGTTGCACTAACAGTTGATATAATAGGTACATATATAACAATTCAATTAACGATGTAGGTACATATGTAAATAAGTATCTATTTATAGTTGAGCCATGTTGAATTCCATAAAACAAAATGATTCAAATCGCAATTAGCTTTTAAACTAAATTATATAAATACTTCCAACGTGGGGCTTAAGCAATAGGTTAAAAGTTTTTCAGTTTCTTTAAAATTGACAAATAAGTATCTGTAATGTTTTGACTACAAAAAATTAAATCACTCGCAATGCTTAGCTCGACGGAAAGTGTGGAACTGTGTCTTAACACTAGGTCCCGGGTTCCCTCTGCTTACACTGTTATGTGCGGGATACAGCGTGAAGCTAAAAAATATAAACATGCAGGCAATGAAACTTAAGAAAAAATATTACCAATTCCAAAACAACTGCCGGCAGCCGCTTGTATGCATCCCTCACCACCGGACGATCCGCCGACGATTCGATTAGTATCATAAGGATTATTTGTCCTACCATGAATTTTGTTGTAAGTTTCGTACCTGTTATTTAATAATAGAAGTTAATTATAAACCATATTATTATTTTGTTGATATACGTGCATAAAGTTACGTATGTATATACTTAGTCTGGTCATAAAGACTGTTACAATTAAAAATAAACAAATTACCTATTACTTTTGAATTTAGAATCTATCATTTTTATATGATTGTTCAATGTGTTTTCTTTTATTCGCGCCAAAATATTGTAAAATATTTTATAATTGCAAAATGGAATGGGATGATAAAAAGAGAACCGAATCGCTGTGATTGCATTACATAAAGTAGATATGGAGCCCAAAACTATTTTTAAAATAATCCTTGCGCTTGATATTAGTAAAATGTTTGTGTACCGGGCTATTGATAGATACAATGAAACCTCTTCTGTTTGTGACAAAAAGAGACATTGGCCGTCCGGGTCATGCGAAAAAGGCGATCAAAGCAGTAAAGGAAATAATTCAAAGAAATCCTGTACGAAAGCAAAATATTTTCTAACTGGAGATTCTAATAGCACCTAAAATCATCATCATCTGGACATGTCATGATAATTTGGAGTCCATAAATCAATCCATACAATTGGTAGTAAAGTATTTTCCCATAGAGAGTTAACTGGCCTCAACGTTTAAAGGACTGTGTTGCATAAAACGGATGTCGAATAGGCTTTATATATTTTAAATGGTTGTATATTAATGTATTAAACTAAAACACTGTAATAGTAATAAATGTTACATGCAGTAAAAAAATCTTTTTTTCCTTATTACAATATTTATGGCAAGACTAAGTATGCATTTTAGTGGCACGTACAAAAACTAGATTACCCTGAACTTTAAACAATACTTTGTGACTTTATCTTCTGAGATAATTATTATTAAAATTGTATTTTTCTACATATTCAAGCAACTTTATTATTTGTATCTATCGTAAGAGAGAAAAAATAAATTCAATATCAACATATACAGCGGAATATTTTGATGGAAACCAGGCTAAACAATTATAATTCATTTATAATGTTTATTTTATACTTATAGCTTTTTTTATAATTACAAAAAAATTGGCAGCGTGCCCATTACACGCAAGCCAGGATTTTCTCGAGTAAACACACGGTTACACCTATATTTCTCAACACAAGATGGATCAAACGCGATAAATAATATATATGTATATTTTTAATTATCTTTTAAATACATTAGCAATTTTATAGTTATTATTAGCAAAATATCTTATATTTGGTTCGCTGTATAATAATATTTATTTTTTTTCTATTACGTTTTCATCATCTTTGTTAATTCTTCTCATTGTCTTATCAAAATTATGGGTAATATAATAAAAAAAGAATTTTACACACCACATACAAAGTTCCGGAACATTTGTCAGGCCTAGAATGATGGCACCCGCGTCTCTTAATAATTTAATCGACTCGGCATCCTTCTCCGCTATGAAATCTTTTCGCATAACCACTCCGGCTGTTTGATGAAGTCCTGGAAATTATAAAAAACCTATAAATATACACAAATAGTTCAAAAATTAGGTTTTAATAATGTGATATGTACTCATTGTTTATTTTTTATTTAATGCTGTATCTCGCCCTCAGCGAGGCAGTAAGGTCTTAACTCTAGTTTAAAGACAATCGCACCAAGTAAAATATTTCACTTATCTATTAACAAAATATTCTAAATCTTTCTAATTAAAACTAAAAAAAAATAATTAAAATGTAATAAAATATCCCAATATATTATGTAACTATTAAGTACTACGTCTCCCTACTAACATATCACTAATCCGTACCTTGAACACCAATACAATCCTTAGTCGTGAACGGAACGCCCAAGAAAGGTTTCTCCCTTGCCAATTCATTTTCCGTTTTCGAACCACTTCTTACCAGATCATCAGCCTTTTTAGCTTCAGCCAGAGCCAGTTCGAACCGTTCTTCTACCAAGCAATTTAACTGACGATTTACGTCTCGAATCCGTTGTATACATATTTGTACTACATATTCACTGCTTATCTGGAATTTATAATGTAAAATTCGCTTTTCAAAATTATTTACAGTACACATATTATTTATATCAGCTATTTTACGTTTTATTGCCTTGACCATTTTCCTTTATTGCACAAAGGCGACAATGGTAATTTTTATGCTATGTAAAAACATATAATAAAACCATGAGAAAATCTTTATATTCAATCTTTTTTAATTAACAGAAGACTAAGTTTAATATAAGATTAATGCATTATTAATGCAGGTACATACATATATTAATAACTTTGGAAAGATTGCAATTTAATTACATATCTAAATGTTAACTTTTGCTTTATATATTTTTTTTATATTCATGTACATTTCCCGAATATATAAATATTAAATATATATAAAGCCATGCCACCCACGGTCACATCCAGTCAATAATGTCACAACCGCACCACTGTAGCAAACTATTATTAAATATCATTTATAGGTAACACAATTGATATATAAAAGTTATTATTTTACAAGCGTTGCTTATCTGTAATTTTTAATAATAAATATTAACATTGTTCTAAAAAAAATTGTGCAATCGTCATCATCGTCATCGTAACAGCCATATTTACGACCACTGCTGGACATAGGCCTCCACCAATCATTTAATACACTAATCATTCTCACATATTTATAAACAAGAATAATATTCACTTGTCTATTTGTAGAATTCATCTTGTCTAACTAAACCAAAAGTATACGTAAATATCAAACGTAAAGATTTTCCACGCTAAATTATAAACGCAAAAGTGCTGCAGAAATGTCACTATTTAATTATTAATTGAGATATAATTATCTATCTTAATTAGAGGTTATTAAATGTAATAAAAAATCCAGCAAAGTTCGAGACGGGTTCGAGCACGCATGGTTCTATATCTATAAAAACGGAAAAATCATGTGTGTTGTATTGGATTTTATTCTGTTATTTATTATTTGTTTAGTAGCGGCAACAGAAATACATCATCTGAACAAAAAAACTTCCACTGTCTAACATAATGAGATTCTGGTGACAGACGGACAGACAGACATACGGACGGGCAGCGGAATCTTAGCAACAGGGTCCCGTTTTACCCTTCAGCTACGGATCCCTAAAAAATATTAAAAAGAAATTGCTCGGCACAATCAGACACGTACTTACTTTAACTAATTAATAATCGATACGTCGCTCTTATCCGCTACCAATGCAAGATAACTTAGTTTTCATAAATAATAAATACAATAACATATCTATTTGGAGCAATATTTTTTAAGCTGATTTTACACAATTCCGTTGCGAAACTTAAACAAAGTGAGTCAACATTTTTACTGCAAACTTTGTACCTACCTATCTATGAGCTGTGGATTGTGATTCACTTCACCAGGAATTTATGTAAGGTATATTACATATAGGTAAATATATCAATTTCAATACAATAAAGAAAACTCTATCAGGATGTGTTTATAATTATGGTTTAAAATTTCTGTTCTTGAAATGTTTACTAATGTTTGTTTAATATTCTTGTAATTTTTCACATTTTAATAATCGTTATTTCAACAGCAAATACTCAATGCGATAATTTAAAAAATGGTAACGAAGCTTTAGCAGGAACACCGGTGTGTTCATTAAATTAAAATTAATTTATTGTGAATATAAAGACAGAAATAGTGAAACTTCAGATATTCGTCAAATGCTTTTCAGTAATTATGTACCTATACATACTCCATGAATGTTCTTAGATATAAAAATATTGTATAAATACATCACTAAACAAAGAGTGACTGACGTGATAAGGATAATTAATGACTATACATTAAATTTCTTTGGATATTTTGTATAAAAGCATAAAATTTTATAGAAGAATGAAACAACACTATAAATATGCGTTTTATGACTATTTACAACACGCAAAGTAGATATTTAGTAAATAGACAAGTTGCTGCAATAAGGAAAAAAAAAGAAAATCATGTGATTAATCCTATTATTCAAATTGCTCTATAATTACAAACACCATGTAATAAATCCTTCAAGGACAAAGAGTATGCACACAAACCTGTTTAGTCCTTATTCTCCTTGCAACCTCCACAGCCGGTTGCTTCAGAATCTCGTCTTTTATCGGCGGTATCCTATTTCCTTGTGTCCCATAATACAATTTAAATAAAATAGCGGTGATCACATCGATTAATGTTCTCAATGCACTCAAAACATGCACTCTAAATGGTACAGGCCGGTATTGTACTTCGTTTGCATCCATTTTCACTTTCACAAGCGTGCAGTGTAGAAAATTACAGACGAATAATAATATTAATGGCCGCGTGAATTGAATTACTTGTTATTACGTATTTTATCGTAATGAATCATAAAAATAACAACTCGCACGACCGCCCCGCGCTCTGTAGATAGACGACTTAAATCCAATTGTGAACTGAACTAACAATATGGAGCGCGAGTTTTTAAACGTCATCTGTCTCACTCTTTCCCGTTGACTTTTTTATGAAACATCACGTCATAAAGTGGACGCCATACAGCCAAACACTGACACCTACACCACTTTTGCACATATCTGTGGAATTGTAATTTGTAACCACATTAATCTTTATTTTGAAGAATAAAAATAGTTTTTCGGTGTAAGTTCTATAGGACGTATTTGTAGATTTATTTTTCTCCTGGTTATTGCTTCGCAATAAGTAGGTAGTTTACACGTCTATGCTCATTCATCTGAGAATTCCTATATTCATTAAAGTAATTGATGGAACTGAAATTTCATCTACATTGATTAGTAAGAGATGTATAGTTATTGAAGTAAATTAATTTAATTTCAAGAATAATATTAAAAACTTTCAACTATTTTAAAGATCATGTTTTATTGATAAGTATAATCAAGTCAAAAATTATTTTATAAAAGTAATTACGTGTTTTCAAATTCAAAATGTCTGTATGTCTTATTATATAAATAATATTCTTATATGTATAGAATATGAGTTATATTATACTAGCTTTTGTCTCCATTTTCCTTAAGATTGAATTTGTGAATAGACGAGTCTATGAACTGCAAAATCACCTTATTGCTTCCTTTTTGATATTTTGAATTTAAGAGAAATCTCTTATTGCTTCTCTATAAATTTCCCACAAAATCCAACTGTCAAATTTAAGCTTAATACATCAATATTTTCGGCTATTCATTGTCTGCCAGTCATTTATGAAGTTGAGAAAAAATTTGTTACATATAAATTTATAATATTAATATCTGCAATTTTATTCTACCGCTACCATTCTCGTGTTTATTTAAATGATTAGAAAAATATGATATGTTTTACCAATATTAAAATAATCTAAAAAATATATTTAGCATAATTTGAGAGCGCTACTAGAACGTAATTTATTCAGTTAAAACTTGATGGATTTTGTCTAAAATGTTTTCTTCAGCAGCATTTGTAGGATTTCTGAAATCTTATCTTACTTTTTAATTAACATAAATAATTGAGGCCTCGATTGGGTTCGATTTCCACTTCAGGAATTCGAATATAAGATTTGGATTTTTTCGCTCTGCTATCGAGGCAAAGTGCAGCGTGCGGAAAATGGGGAACGGAGTGTCTCAACACTAGGATATTTTTATACCTATCATTTTTTCTTTTCAGATCGATATGTCCGATAAGCTGCGAGACGAAGAGTCGTCGTCACGAAGTAATTCTCTTAAAATATCCTTACCAACTGTCCTCTGCACAGATACCACTGATAATCCCGTGCCCGATCCCAATGCTTTTGTGAACTCAGATTCAAAACTATCCTTGCCAGCTAGTTTTGGCACACCAACATCACCTTTAAGATTATCGTCACCTTTATCTTTACCCACGTCGCCTACACCGTTCACAAAGGCACCGCTTCAGACACGCTCTAACAAATCCTTAGATGAACCCTCCGAAAAAAAACAGTCGAGCACCATGAATAGACCTGTTGTAAACGCAGGTTCAGCTACTGGTAAGTCGCTATAATTTATTTTTTTACTTTTTTTTGTCTGTTATTGAAACATACCTGTCATCCCACCGACAACGTAAATATGAAAAAAGGAGCCAAGTTCAATATTAAGGAATATATATTTTCTTATGTCTGCCGACAAATTAATTAAGATTTAAATGAGTTTCAAGCTCTTTTTTTCGTACAAGATACCTTGTCTTATTAAAAACAATCGTAATAATCAAAACTAAAAATATCTCAAGTTAATTAACTTATCTGTGAGAAGCATTTTTTTTATTTTACATCTTTGAGGTCTGGTGTTCTGGGTAAATTTGACATAAAAGTAAAAAAATGCCATCTTGTTAAGGCTAATTTGAATATGTTATTTTATTTATAATTTTGATATATGAAAAAAATTAAATAAGTTCAACTGGTTCGTATAAAATTCCAGTGTCTGCTCTGAGTCTGCTCTATATATCTCTATCTATCTATCTTTGAACTAAAAACAATTTGAAAACGTTATGTATTTGGCGACAGATATAGAACCTAACGCCACAACACTTTTTGAACATGAAAGAGAAGTCGAACCAAACGAAACCAACGTTTATGTAAATAACCATGGAAGCGGAGACCTCTCATCACTGACGTTAAATTATATATTTTTTTATCAATAATAAAATATAAAAAAAATATTTTCGATACTTTTCTCATCTGCGTCAAATACGTTCCATCGTCCACGTTCTAAATTGTCATGACTTCTGACCCTAATTTGAAGATGCGAAGGACGACTCGTAAAAAAACATGTTGATTAGTTGAGGAATTTTATAGCATATTGTTTCTGAGTTTTAGGTAGAAAATAATTATTACTTTAATAATTAATTTATTAATCATAGCTTTGCCTATCATGCTGCGAGAGGGATATACGTCAAGTTAAAAAAAATAACGATAGTTACCTTAATTTGCAAACCAGCTAACTGCCTGAACTTTATAATAATTGTCGAAAAAGTTATGCTATTTTTCGCAGAACACTTATAAAAAAATATGTTAGTAGATTCATAGATTGTAAATGTAACTGTATACTTAAGACTATATTTTTTTTCTAATAAGTGGCTTGAAAAAAATTACAATGTAAAATTCCCATAGAGTTAGCTGGCCTGCTAACTAAGGTATCGATTATAGATACCTTAAAATAAATACTCATGTATTTCAGTAAATATTTTGTAAAATATGTANTATTTTCGATACTTTTCTCATCTGCGTCAAATACGTTCCATCGTCCACGTTCTAAATTGTCATGACTTCTGACCCTAATTTGAAGATGCGAAGGACGACTCGTAAAAAAACATGTTGATTAGTTGAGGAATTTTATAGCATATTGTTTCTGAGTTTTAGATAGAAAATAATTATTACTATTGATAATTAATTAATTAATTAACCTTGCCTACCCTGCTGCGAGTGGGATACACGTGAACTTAAAAAAATAACGAAAGTTACCTTAATTTGCAAACCAGCTAAAAAAAGTTATACAATTTTTCGCAGAACACTAATAAAAAAAATATGTTAGTAGATTGTACGTGTTACTGTATACTTAAGACGATCATCTTTTTTTTAATAAGTGGCTTGGAAAAAATTACAAACGTAAAATTACAGTATCGATTATCGATACCTTAAAATAAATATCTACTTATGTATATATTTCAGCAAATATTTTGTGAAATATAAATATAATTAAAATACAATAAAAGATAGATATAATAAAAAAGTGGACTGCCAAACTTTAGAGGATTTTTTCTAAATACCTTTACGTAACTACCTAAATTTTTTTTTTACCAAATTAAATTAACATAAAACAAATATTTTGCGATTCCATATAAATTGGGCTAAGCTAAACGGCAAGTTCTGTTCAATTATAACTTTCAAAGTCAATCATTAAATATCAAGAAGCCAGGAAGCGAGAGAATGGAGGCAATTACAATTTTAACTAAAGACGCGAAGAAGCAAATAGTATAATTAACCAAACTCCATTATCTCTCTGTCTTAATGTGTCAATTTGCTACAATATAATTCCGTTTAAACATTAAATTCTGGCATAAGCCGTATTTGAGAATAAAATCAGCAATTTGGTGCTTTTCCAAATAATGAGGATGCTGAAAATGTATAACCCTGGCGTACCGCAGTCGAACGCAGAGCGCGGCTTGCGTCGGTTGTTTCTGTCGATTTAGATTTGACGATGTTACCTTTAATCTACAGTTACATTAGCTACGTAAACAAAAGTCATAATTTAATAACACATTCCAATAAGGATTCAATTTCAGTAATATATAAAAAAGTTAAATGTGTGTGAATACTAAAATTAAATGGTTAAAAGTTAGTCGTTAAAAGCGATGCATTTTTCGCGAACTGAGGTATCTCGCTACGAATGGGATGTTAGAAATTTGTAAATAATGCCCTGCTGTGGATGCTGGTGGAATGGCAGACAGAGGCATCGACCGCCTGATCCTACCACAGGTTATCCTGCTTATATTATGTAAATCATCATCATCATTTGGTACCACCTTAAGATTGTCTATTTAAATCTGCTAACCAAATATTCTTTGGGTTTAATTAATTAATTTCATTTTGTTCTAATGTTGTGGTGTTCTACTTTATATATTTTAATAATAACATTTTTTGTTAAACGTCCGTCTGTATATTTTGCTTTCGCAAATTTATTACAAAAGTTTCGCTTTGTTTGACGCTTTCTTTGATAAGTTTAACTAAACTCATAACACAGGTGAATTATTGTTGGTGTAATTTTTATTATATAGATTATTATGACACTCCGTCTCCCACTTTCCGCCGAATTCTGGAGGCATTGCGTGTCGAGTGGCAGATTTTAACACCGCGTTTTGCTTCAACACCAGAGCGAAGAAATGAAAATATAAATTTAAATTAATATTTCCTTTCCTCGAGTAGGGTAGGGTAGTCGAACCCACGACTAGTCGATTTTGCAGCACACTTTGTGGGGCACAACGCTACGACTGGCCTCTGCAATGTAGAAGTTTTAAATTATATTTTCAGATAAACTCTATCTCCTACCTTCTCTACTCTTTGGGATAACCTACAATGAAAATAATATATTTTTTTCCTAATACATGTTTAGCATTTATTAACTATCACTATGATAGAGCTAACAGCCCTCCTGCGGGTTCCCACACCTGGACGATACGATTATTTATTTACTCAATATTATTACCATAATTTTCTTTATTGTTTAGAGAAATTCGGTTGGTTATTTTAGTGTAATTATCAATACATACTGTTATACTGAAAATAATTTGGAATTTAAACATTTTGCTGTTGCTTTGTAGCATTCGTTTGACACGGACTTCAAAATTATAAAATCTTTGTAAAATAATTTTTCTCTTTTTAGTTCGTTGTTAGAAGTTTTTAGGTTTTTCTTTTTGTTAAAAATTATTAATTTTATATTTATTATTTTATTGAGCTAACTAATATGTATATAGTTTATATTATAATTATGTATATTTTAGAACCCATAGATATAATATCGACAAGACCCGCGTCATGACATACGAAATTAGGTCTCGCCATAAACGGCACGTACCTACCTTATTGGAACTGTTATAATGAATGCCGCATCGATTGACTGAATCACATACATTATACAGACAGACAGACAGTAGCAACTCTATTCTCGTGTATTTTGTACGTATGTACTTAATTAAATAATAATTTAAAATTAACTTAACTAATATGTTTTGCTGTATCTTTCCCAAATTAACTTTGCGAAGAGAATCGTTATCTTCATCTTCAAGTTCAAGTAAGTTTTGTTAATTTATGTTTAGTAATTTAAGTAAGTTTAGTAGCGTATAACTAGATACTTAAGCGACCGTTGGAATACTGCCAAATAGTTCAGTCATTTAAACAAAAACAAAAACTGTTGGTATAATAAAAAGCGGAAAGAAAATATTATTTGTTAGCCCTATTTTCGGGACGAAAGCTAATATTATTCGTTGGGCGTCCTCACATCTTACAAACAAAGAGTAGCTATTATTTATTATGCTATGTGAAGGGAATGGGGGCAAAGAAATATTCATGTCATAAGGTATTACGCTTAAAATGCAATATATATGAAACTAGCGGCCCGCCCGCGGCTTCGCCTGCGTGAACTACGTTATTATTAATTTCTCCATGAATACCTACCTCCTATAAGTGACGTCCATGCAAAATTTGAGACTCCTAGCATTTGTAGTAACGAAGTTTCATACAAACTTTCAACCCCAAAAACAACCCCTTACAAGTCGAATATGACAAATTCCCGTCTTAGCGAGCACCTACGTACGTCCTATAAATAACTCCTATGCAAAATTTCAGATTCCTGGCACGTGTATTTTCTGAGATTTCGTGATGAGTGAGTGACTTTTCGATTTTATATATATAGATAGATGAACATTACCCAGTGGCGTCTACCAATACAAGTATACAGTATAAATAATATACAGCTTGGTAATGATTTAAATATATAAGTACCTGCTTAATCTAGAAAACAATAAATGAATAAGAAATTTANTTCAACCCCTTATTTGCACCCTTAGGGGAAGAATTCTAGAAAATGATGAAATACGTGTTCAATTAAATGCTTTTAAAAATCTAAATTTCAAATTTTATAAAAATCGGTGCCGATTTAAATTTTTTTCCATACAAACTTTCAACCCCTATTTCACCCCTTTAGGGTTAAAATTTTTCAAAATCCCTTCTTAGTGGATGTCCAGATAACGAAGGTAAACATTAGTCCAAATTCCACGTTTCTACGCACAGCGGTTACGGCTGTGCGCGCGTCTTACCTCAGTCAGTAAGGACAAGTCCTTTTATATATATAGATAGATAGAAGATGTTATAGAGCTCCTACCAAACATGACTACATTTTTTATACGAGGCCAATTTGCCTCGTATTATAACCTCCATCAGGACTCTACAAAGTTATTCCATTCTTAATACTAAAAGTAATCTAATTCCAAATACTTATACTCTAATTCAAGTGAATTTGCGCAAAATTAAATATGGTTCCTCTACTAACCCTCGATCTCCACTCCATGACTGGTGGGAGTCGAAATATATATTTTTTTATATTATTGAGCCAACTAATATGTATATATTATATACTTTTTACCTAGATGAGGCCGTCCTAGCGCAGTGGTACAAGGGTGTGACTGTAACGCGACGGTTGTGGGTTCGATCCCCACTCGAGGAAGTGAAATATTTATTTACGTTTATATTTCCATTTCTTCGCTCTGGTGACGAGCCAAAGCGTGGCGTTCAGTTCTACCACTCAACACGCAATGCCTACAGAATTCGGCAGAAAGTGGGGAGTGTTTTAACACTAGGTTCCCTCTGCCTATCCTGCTGTGTGCGGGATACAGCGTGAAGCTGATTTAATATTTAATTTCATTTAAATTTTAAAATTTTAATTTAAGAACCCATAGGTATAATATCGACAAGACCCGCGTCACGACATATGAAATTAGGTCTCACCATAAACGGCCCGTAGGTACCTACCTTATTGGAACTGTTACAATGAATGCCGCATCGATTGACTGAATCACATACATTATACAGACAGACAGACAGTAGCAACTCTATTCTCGTTTATTTTGTACGTATGTACTTAATTAAATAATAATTTAAAATTAACTTAACTAAAATGTTTTGCTGTATCTTTCCCAAATTAACTTTGCGAAGAGAATCGTTATCTTCATCTTCAAGTTCAAGTAAGTTTTGTTAATTTATGTTAAGTAATTTAAGTAAGTTTCGTAGTGTATAACTAGATGGTTAAGAGACGGTTGGAATACTGCCAAATAGTTCAGTCATTCAAGAAAGTCAACAAAAATATAATAAAATATACTAAACGCGGTAAGAAAATATTATTTGTTAGCCCTATTTTCGGGACGGAAGCCTAATATTATTCGTTGGGCGTCCTCACATCTTATAAACAAAGAGTAGCTATTATTTATTGTTATGTGAAGGGAATGAGGGCAGAGAAATATTCATGTCATATACGTATTACGCTTAAAATGCAATATATATGAGACTAGCGGCCCGCCCGCGGCTTCGCCTGCGTGAACTACTTTATTATTAATTTCTCCATGAGTACCTACGTCCTATAAGTGACGTCCATGCAAAATTTGAGACTCCTAGCATTTGTAGTAACGAAGTTTCATACAAACTTTCAACCCCTACACCAACCCCTTAGAAGTCGAATATGACAAATTCCCGTCTTAGCGAGCACCTACGTACGTCCTATAAATAACTCCTATGCAAAATTTCAGATACCTAGCACATGTACTTTCTGAGATTTCGTGATGAGTGAGTGACTTTTCGATTTTATATATATAGATAGATGAACATAAATAAATAATATACAGCTTGGTAATGTTTTAAATATATAAGTACCTGCTTAATCTAGAAAAGAATGAACGAATAAGAATTTTATGAAGAACATTTACAATTTACAAAACTCAAAAGCAGTTTTAATGCTACGAGTATTTTTACTGGGATAAAGCTTTAGTAAATAACAAGCGTCTTATGCAAATTGGAAATATTATTCGTTATGAATGGTGAAAAAAATATAATTTTATTTGCTTTTACTATATATAGCTTCAGAATTCTTACATTTTGCTATCATTGTTGAATTAATGTACCTCTTACAAAACGCCTTTTTATCACCTATTCTAAGACTTCCCCTACTAGCCTTCGCCCATTAGTTAATAGCAACGTAGGTAAATAATCCTTAGTGGATATTACTTACAGACCGCTGGCCAGTATTTTCCAGATGTCTGTGTATAAAAAGTAAATTAGTTCGCGTTGACAATCCCTCTGAGAAAACAATTTTGCGGACTTTAATTACGCCATTTGCATTAGTCTAACCAGACCAAAAAATAAAGAAGCTTTCCCTAGGAAAACATTTTCTATTTAAAGAAAAGTTTTCTAAGTTTATATACTACTTTACTTAACCAATGTGTAAATAAGTCTGTATTCTAGTGCTAAGACTCACTTTCCACCGAACTTTTCGAGGCATGCGTGTTGAGTAGCGGAACTCAACACCGAGCTTTTGCTTACGTGTCAGAGTGAAGAAATGAAAATATTATAAAATAATAATTAATTGTCTCGAGTGGGCATCGCATCCACAACCGTCGCCCTGCGCCACGACGGCAAATAATTTTAATTTAAAAAATATCTTTAAAAATATAAAAACATACTACATTTATATAATTATTACATTTTAAATGAAATACCAGATACCATACCGGGTACCACGCTTTCGGAAAAGCCTCCGTCACCGTTAATTTTCAGAACAGCCACCGGTAAAGTTCATTTTTCATTTATTTAAGCGGCTTCCGTTTACCTTTCTCGTTTTTTTTTAGATGAAAATAACTAATTTATGAATTTTCAGACAACGTTACCTTACAAAAATTGAATTGCGGGGTTCTTTTTAAAACAATAACAATTTTGAATGTATTTACTTATATTAGGGCTGACGGTTGGAAATTTGAATTTGTCTTTTTTTAAATAACATGAAATTTCGATGACATTGTTAACTTAGAGCAGTGTCTTATATTACTTACTTACCCCAGTTAAATAGTCAACCAACCCCGAGCATGGGGTAAGTTGACCAGTTTTTCTTTTTTACAAGAACTGGCCTGTACTCTATATCATAATGAATAACGTGCTTTTTGGCACATTTTTCCATAGTTTAATAGCAAATCTATTATCTAAATCTAATTTTAAACTAATATACTCGACAGAAACAAAAATAGAAGCCTTTAAGCTGAAAATTGGTCTCCCCTACTCATGAAGTAAAAATGTCGATGTAGAAAAGATTTAAATTCTTTATACATTTGGAATGAGAAACAAATTGCAAACGACGTAAAATAAGCAGAAGCTAAATTACTAAATCAATGAAACCCTTCAATTAACTGAACACCTTTGTCAAAATATGAACAATGTTAAATTAATTTACGAAGTTATTTCCTTAGTTAATTACAAACGACGTACTCGCATATGTC
>JAKRZM010000905.1:165122-199389 GCA_036379175.1 Heliconius cydno galanthus | reverse complement strand
GAAAATGTACATATTAGGACATGTAAAGTTGAAATTAGTAATTAATAAAGGGAATATCGTGCGAACGAAATATGTAATATTCCATAAACTAAAGCGCTTATGCTCCAACTATTTCATAATGTCAGCATGGTTTGGATAGTATTGTCATATTGTGCATGTATTAAGATGTCACTGCTATACGAGTACATGCATGTAATGTGATTATATCAGCCTATAATATAAATCACTACAGGCAGTAAGTTCGAGTGTTAAATTTTAGTGGCAAAACTCAACGCAACATTTTTTTTAAGGTACCAGATCGAGGGAATCGAACCTATAACCGTCGCTTTTACAGTCACCGTACACGTACTTACCCTAAAATGAAATTAACTAAATGCATATATCTAGGATACAGTCCTTTTTATTTACTAGCAATAGAGTTGGTAGTTTTTCCATACACGTCTCTTAAGTTTTTCGATAGGTTTTTGATTCTCCATCATAAAATCGGAAAAAATAATTAAATATCACTTAAATCCAAAAGTAAAATAAATATTTTTTATAAAAATACCTATTACTGAAAAGAAATATTTAATATCTTAGTATTTATTCTATTTTCTTTAGTCTCGAATTAACGTTAAGATCATTTCACATGTTTCCGATAAGAGCAATCGTAAAATAATGATAAATTACCCTTTGTTTTACCCAAACTCATGAATTTATTATATTATATACATTCTATAACAATGCGGTAAGCTGTCATGGGATTTTAGTATTAATTTAAAAGCCCACAGATACTTGGCAGAACGCCCGATATTCAACAGGTCAGCCTTTGGAAATTCTGTAGATGTCTGTTTACTCATGTATATACATAATATATTTAAGTAAATAAAAATATAAGCAAATTTCATGTTCTAAATATCGATCATAATTTATAGTCGGGAACCGAGCATACTTTTTAGTTAGTTACTTTTTAGTAAGCTTGAATTTAAAAAAAAAAGCTCGAGACGTTTAATTTTACGGATTTATACAGAACCCTCGATGGGTGAGATCGAATCGCACTTGTCTGGTTTTTTTAGTTTCTCGCTGTATCCCGCACATTGAAGGGCTGGCAGAAGAAACTTAGTGTTAGGACACTTCGTTCCCATTAAGGCACTATTAAGCTTATGCCCCTGCTACGGCTGGCGTCTATAATATTCTAGGCTTTTTTCCATTAGAATATGAATGTATCAATAGCTTTGTCGACTTCTTTGAGAGGTTCTGTAACAAAACACAGGTTGATATCATAATAAAAACAGTGCTGACCTGTTGATGCTGTTGGCGTAGTGCCAGCCTAAATGTAGTCACGTTTAGAATATAATACAATTTAGGTGATCTCCTTGTCTGATCTTTAAGTACATTAACATAAATGGAAATGTTTTTTCTATTTATTTTACTTATTTATTATCAAAGAAGAAAGTATGGCTCACCCGGCTAGAAAAAATGAAGAGAGAAAGAAAAAAAAGATAATATTTACTAGTATAGTAGTTTTAAATACATTAAAATGTTAGAATATTCTTAGAATAAATTGCAAGCACTTAGCTATAGATTGAATTTCTAAACAAGTTTCTTCAAGAAATGATGAAGATGTTAAGTACTGCTTTGGCTCTTTTAATTAAAACGTAAGCCTTCTCAATAAAACAAAATCTTTCTTAGGTATATATTCATTAAATATGACATATTTTAGTTGTGTATAATGTTTATATTATTGTTTATTTTTCAGCTTTACGTTTTATCTTGCATACATTCACGCTCTCGGCAAAAAAATTCTTTTTTTTAGCTTCACGCTGTGCCCCGCACATAGTAGGGTAAGTAGAGGAAACTTAGTGATAAGACACTCCTTTCCCCACTTACAATTTTTTTCGAGGTAATGCATGTTGAGTGGTGGAACTAAACACCGGGCTTTTTGTCTTGATATCAGAACAAAGAAATGAAAATAATAATATATTCCATCCAGCGAGGATCGAACCCACAACCGTCGCGTAACAGTCCACACTCTTGTGCTCCTGGGCCACCACGACCTCGGTTTGTTATATCAGATTATCTAAAAATAAAGAAAAGGACGTTTCCTTTTGCATGATAGAATTCAGAGCCACAATTTTGCTTAGATGAGAAGTATTTATGTATTACATGTTTTTTTTATTATGTATGAAAATATGCAGCTTCACCCACGGAGTAAAAGTTATTTTTTTAACTTTACTCTGTTTATTTAGCTTACGCTGCTATATGAGAGAAGCACTATTTTTGTGTGCTTAGCAACGTAAAAGGAAAATAAAGAAATAGCCATACTGATATAGGATTTGAGGCCATTATGGCGCAGTGGCATAGCATCTGACTAAATGCGATAATTGGGGAATCGATTCTCATTATAAACACTTTCATGTCCTCTTTCTTGTTCCTCGTTTCTCCTATGTCTGTAAAAAGACAAACGCACTGAGGATTGGGCGGTGCGTGGCGAGCGATGTGTTTTAACACTACGTTAACTCTACCTTCACTGCTATATACCAGATACAGTGGAAGTTAGAAGAAAATATATATATAAAAGATAATATATATAAAAGAAAAAAATATTTAACTAAAATATAAAAATTCGTAAAGAGACTTTAAAATAGAAGATAAAAAACATTTTTTCTACAAAGCATAACACCAACGCCGCTTTGTCCGCAATAATTTGTGTTGCACACAAAATAATACTTGAGTCGCTATCACGCCGACATTATACGTTTATGACTTTTGAAATATTTATCTCACTTTCAAAGAAAATAATATATGAAAAACCCTCTTATAAAGCTTTCTTTTATTCATTGTTTTTACACATTTTTCGTTTCTTATTACACGTAACACGTAGTTTAGTTTTTTACGTGCAGTAAATTTGTCAATTTCTTCACGCTGCATCTCGCATATAGCAGGGTAGGTAGTGGGAACCTGGGACCTACTCTCCGCAAAAGTTGCTTGTAGAATTTCGAAACTCATCGCCGCGTTTTTCTTTGTTACCAAAGCAAGAAAATGAAAATATTAAATATTACTTTTCGATTCACTAATATTGTTATTTTTTTATGTCATGGTGCACGATAGATAAGCGCTAAAAGAAAAAGTAAGACAATTTAAGTCTACCCTACTATATACGAGATAAATGGTAAAAAAAAACATTTTTTATTAATTTTTATTATATTTTTAATAGGACTTGCGGTATACTGTTACTTTTTCTTAACAGACCAGAAAAACTAAATTTAATTCAGACTGAATTGAATCGAGCCTACTATTCATCAACTTTCATATACTGTTTCTATTTATTTATCTAAACATTCACAGTGTTACTTAGTCTTTAAACTTTATATACTCGTAATTAAGCTTCAAAGCGGAAGTTAACCACGACAGATTACGTAAAGACTAGAATGGAAGCACTTTACACGGGTATTTTGGTAAACGACAAGACGAAACTACTTCTTATGTCACAATTTAGTCTAAGATAGAAATAGCTAGAAGTTTAGGAAAGTTAAGAAGTCACAATCTACGGAGCTTTTTGAATTTGATATTGTTTATCTTGAAAAATAAGTTTTAAAATTATGTTTGGTTCGGATTTCTAATATAAAATGGGGAAAAACTTGTATTTTTAATATTAACAAAAGTAAACCACGTTGAATCACACCCACAGTTGTGGGTTCAATTCTCACTCGAGGAATTGAATTATTTAATATTTTCAATTCCCCGTCAAGCAATGCCTCTAGTACCTATATGATAAAAACTATCTTAACAGTAGGTTCCCAGGATCCCTCTGTCTACCTTCCTATGTAAGGAAAAAAATTAAAGCAACTTGTAAACATATTAAAAAGTCAAAATCTAACTACCATATCCAAACCATACAATATAAATTACGAGACATTTTTCAAAAATAATCTTTTAGTACTCCACCATAAGGTATAATATGATTAAAATTTAATTTTGTTTTGCACAGAGTAGCAAAATATTTTATAAAGCGAATGCGCTCTTTGTCCCAACTCCGACTGACTTTTAATTACTTTCTTGTGCAATTTGCGGAGATTTAATGTTAAAAAGATGTTTTTAAGCGCGGAAAAAAAATACTGGAATGACGCTAAGCAGTAAATACTGGGTAGCAATCATTTGACAGAAAGAACAAGATATATTGTCATATGCTAATTCACGATATATTTTTGCAGGTTCACGCTTTTTCGCAAAGCAGGGTGGGTGGAGGTAACCTAGTGTATAATCTATGTAGTCTTCTTTATATTTGAAGCGTAGGTCTTATATATGTTTTTCTTTTTTTTGGTACTTTCATGCTGTATCCCGCACATAACGGGTTCCGCACTTTCCGCCGAATTTTTGAGGCATTACGTGGTGTTGAATGGGGGAACTTAACGCCGCGCTTTGCGCTTTTTGTGTTTACGCCGCCCAAGTGGGAATTTGAGGGAACATTTAATGATTTCGTTTATTTCGCTCTGGTATCGAGGCAAAGCGCGGCATTGAGTTCCGCCACTCAACACGCAATGCCTCTACAATTCGACAGAAAGTGGAGGGCGGAATCTCTTAACACTACGCTTCCTATGCCTATCCTGATATATACGGGATACAATGAGAAGCTGGGAGAAGGTTTTACTCATGACTTCGCCCCATGATGACACATTCAAAGCGTCCGGAGATAACTCTGACAGCAGGTACATTATAGCCGACATTAGCAGATTAAAGTAATTTAATATAGACTATAGCCTTTATCGATGAATGGACTTCCCCTATATATGAAAGATTTTTTAAATTTGAAACTAGTAGTTCCTGAGATAACTGAATTCATACAAACAAGCACGGTACCTTTATAACAGTAATATATATTTATAGCCTCTTAATTTAGTTAGAAGTGTCTACTCTAAACTAATAGCTAACTAAAGCAATAATCTAGGAAATTCACACCTCTTAGTCCAATTCCAAGTACAATGTATGAATTTGATAAAAGCCGGGTGCGAGGAACGTTTCTGCAAATTGTAACTGGTGCGCATTCACTCTTGGCTTAACAGTTCTTAGCGTAAGTTTTACACTTTAGAAGTTTTATACTCCACATTTCAGCCATTTTTAAGTATTAGCTATTGGGTGTAGATATCGTGGAGAAATTGTTTATTGGACTTCTTTGGTTTTTAAAAAATTCTATAGGTATATGAGTGTGTAACATATTTTTGTCGCTTTATTTTTAAAGCAGGATAGTGGCTATGCTAGAAAAACGGTCTTTACATATTTTTTGCACTGCTTTTTGCTGCCTTTTGCTGCCTTTTGCACTGTCGTCAGCCTCTGCATACATGGTCTCGAAGAGTCATCGTGACCCGCTTTCAGTGTCATCGATACTAAATTATCGAAAGTCAACCAAGATTTTCCCCTAACTTCTGTAAAGTTAACCTAGTGTTAAAACACTCTGTTCTAAGTTTCCATTACGTGTTGAGTGAATACAAAATACTCATTAAGTAGGTAATATTTATTTTGGTGTATGAATTTGAAATGAAAAACATAAAATACATGTACACTTTCAAAATTCCACCCATTTCGTTTTCATATTTCACATTATAGTAGCGAAAGGTAAGAGCTCCCTAAAAGTAAGGGCTCAGGTGTTTGTTTGCAATAGGGCGACTGACGCGACTAGCTATGGAAAATTATGACGCATTTGTGATTTACTAGCCAATTCTTTTTATGTTTGAATGAAAATAATTTTAAAACTTTATATTTTTATATTTTTTCGTATAAGGAGATCATGTTCTTAGTATATCTTAATTTAACCCTACAAGGTCCTCAATGCCATATATGGGACAACCCCATTTATCGTTCCTATCCAAACGGTGGTGCTACCTCTGGCATTATTTCAAGTAAGTGAAAACGCTTACCTATTGTCTTTGCTACATATAAGAAAATTTCCTCAATATTTCAGCTTTGCTAAAGTGACGTAGGTCTGGGGGCCCTACAATCTTGGGCTATAGGGATAAAAATTATAATGATAATAGTAGTAGTAGTTCATTTCCTCAAGTGAGAATCGAATCTACAACCCGCCGTATTTACTGCGCACGCTTGTCCTCCCACGCCACGACTATACAAAGATATTAAAATTTTCATTTTAGTAATCTGTACGAGTACGCTACAGATATAATAAATAAAAACACGAAAACTTTCGTTATTATAATAAGCAAAGCCGCAAGCGGATCGCTAGTATTATTATAAAAAACGTCGTAATATTCTGTAACAATATTACTTTTTTCTATTAAAGCGGTGCGCGTTAAGACGAGCACAAATCACGTTTATTTGGTACACCATTGAATTTAATAGCAGAAATGGCATTAAGAATTTTTATTCCTGCCATAAATCTTATTAATTGTTTTTATGAAACAATATTAGTGATAGGGGTCGCTCCGGTACGTATTGTTAGTGACAAATCAAAAAAGAAATTTACAAGTTAATTAAAATAATTCTGTCATATTTTCCTGAAAATTTAAATATTTGGATGGGATTCAGTTATTTTTTCGAGGGCAATATTTTATTGAAATATTTAACATTTATTTTTCGCTCTGATAACGAGTCAAAGCGCCACTTGCTTCCAGAATTGGGCGTTGAGTGAGGAAGTTGGTGAAGATTGGGCGAAAGTCACTTAATGGGAACAGAGTATTTTAACACTAGGTAGCCAGGTTCCCTACAGGTATAGGGACGCTGGGTACCTCGCTATTTGAGGTACACAATGTGAAGTTAAAAAAGTATCTACCTGAAATGAAACCTTAAACAGTTTTAAATTAAAATTGACTATTTACTTGAACCTTTTATAAACCTAAACCACACGCATACGTCACGTAGCTAAATGTAAATTACAATGTATTGTTCTCGAAATTTATACGGGTCGCAGCGCACGGGGCACATAAACCTGACAATGTGAAACGTAGCTGGATCCCGAATAGCCCAGGCCGGGCTGTGTGGAGTTGCTAGGCAGATGGGAAATTTGCTTTCTATTATAATCTGACTTCTATTTTAAGTTTTTGTTATCTTGTTATATTTCGTAAATATGAAACGCATTTTTTTCTAGTTTGCTAGTTAGTTTAGGGCAGACTGATTATATTTTAATTATTAAAATACTCAAAATATAATCATTATCCCGTGGGGGTGAGAATCGAGGGCCCAACCATCACGTTTATAAACAGACTTTCTCCTAATATGCTTCGAAGATCTCTTAGACAAGATTTAAAAATATATATATATCTCCTACTCTTAATAAGGTAAGCAGAGAACGTTATTTTTTAGCTTTACGATTTAACCCTCGCAGAGTCGCCAGAAACAACGGACCGCCAAACGTCACGGTCTCTGCACACTTCTTTCGCCTCCTCAACTGTCATCGACTTCTTCATATATGCCCTCGGGGAGTCCTCAGGCTTTTTGCACGACATTCATCCAGTATTATCGGCATGGAGCCAAGAAAATTAATGTTAAAAAAATAGTTATTATATTTTCTCTTATATTTAGATATTATGACGTAAATATAATTAGAGTCCAATCGTCTTTGAGAATTTTACCAAAAGATATTATATTTCAAAAAGATTGGTTGATTGCGCTAATAAATAAAGTTATAACAATTTCACAATTTGAAAATATTCTTTTGACAATTATCTACGGAGCCTTAATAACTGTAATTAATTTCCATTTGTACGAGCGCCAAGTTTAACCCATTAACAATGAGCCTCATCTGGTTTGTAACTTGTTGCAGGTTGACGGGTCTGTCTGTATTCATTATAAAATTAAATCATCACAATTTTTCGTGAATATCTTAGAATAGCAATTAATATATTCTATGATAATATTTTATTAACTTCTACCCTCTAGTCTCTCTACTTCTGTATAGATAAGAAGAATAGAATAATATAGATATGTTAAGATGAGATAGGATAGGATCGCATAAGACAAGACAGGATAAAAAAAATGTAATATAAAAAATAAAAAAATATAAAATAAATGAAAAAATATATACTAACACAAATAAAGTTAAAAATGCAAATATGAACACACTATGCTAATGTTATTTATTGCCTACATTCTTATATAGACAACTTTAGGTAATAATAGAAAGACCAAGTAAAAAATAAATCAACAATAACATTGGAGCGTTTAGAAAAATAAAAAAAAATTATAAGGTTGATTGAAGTGATTTGTCACTTAGCACTATCCTATCTCTTAAAAAAAAACAGAAAAACAAAGGAAAACCAAAGATAAAACTAAAATAAAAAAAAACTAGCCTATGTGTTAGCAGCAAACACCTGATATCTTAATACAGAAAAGCATTAACGTATCAAATGTATATGGTTAATAAGGAACCACCAGGTACTGTTAACAAATAATTTCATTCTAGTTAATTTGATCTCGAGGAGCGAGACATAGATAGCTAAACAAATAACAACATTGCAGTGTCGATTGTATAAACATTGAATAGTGAATCTAAAACGTGGTTTATGGGAATCAGCACGAATTAGACAATCACTCACTGACCATGCGGTGGTTGCTCTTTCGATTCTCATGACGAATTTTTTTTTCTTCACCAAAGTAAAATTAGTGGAAACCAGAGTGTCTTAACACTAGATTATCTTTATCTAAACTACTATTTGCAGAATATATAAAAAGTAAATTTATAAACAAAATTATTACTGTAGAATCCAATACGCTTGTACACGTTTTACATACATTTTATAAATTTCGTACATGAAACAGCGACAGCAGCCAGTATTTCATAATATTCGGGGACTGTATAAATCAAAAACATGTCATTCGGTGTGAAATACTGAAGTACGTGGGTATTAGACTAACAATAAATAAATATTAGTATGATATATTTTTGATGAATATAGTACTGTATTAATATACATAGAATTGTTTTTGTTAAAAAATCATCATGTTTTTTTAGTTTTACACCTTGTAACGTATTCTCATAATAGGATAGAAACGAGCACAGAGAGAAACGAGTGTCAAAACACTCTTAGGTGTCGTGCAGTAGGTGTCTATAAAGAATTCCTATAAAACTATTAATGATATAAAGAATAAAAATCAAAAAATTACATAAATTGTAGCCTATGTTATATTATAATATATAAGCTATAATAATGTAAAGTATCATTTAAATCCATACATTAGTTTTTGAGTTTAAGTGGAACAAACATTTATCGTCACATACTTTCACATTTATAATATTAGTAGGATATCAATTTCTCAAAAGTAGACAGTCATCCATTGAGTTTACAAGCACGTTTCGTATGATGATAGCGCTAGCTTCGTATCTCAACCCAACCCTTTACTCTTGAATAATGGAAACTCCAGCAGTTGTCTTTACACGTCTGAAGACAGGTTAATGACCTTGATATGTACATACGTGCAGTACTTCTGTCGTACTTCTATTCTACAGTTGTAGCTTGTAGCTTTGAAAGAAGGGTTAATAGTAGTTGAGATGATATGAATGTAAAACATGTATTTTGTGAATAATTTAATTTAAAGTTCAAGTTAATTTTAATATATCTTTTCTGTTTTATATACAGAAAAATAAATAAAAATTATGGAAAAAGCCAATTCATTTTAATTATGAATTTTAGAATTATTGTGTCAATTCGCATATACTCGTACATATATACATATCAACACAGAATTCGCATATATCAGTAGGCAGAAATAGCCTATTGTCAAGACTCTCCGTTCTCCTCCTGAAATCGAGACTTTCAGTAAGATGAAATCATTAATAACTATCAAAATAAACACAAACCGCCATAGATGATGTAAGTAAAGACAATATACACTGGCGTCTTCGGCTCAGGTGCAAGTACGATTGCACCGACTCCCCACTGAGTTACGACTACCTCTGATTTATCGTTATTTGTGTTGGCGTTCTAGTGAATTTTGTATGAATTAAAGTTAAAATAAAAGTCTTCCTGAAAATAAACTTGAAAATCCTAACCTACATATATTTTTCGAAGCAGAATTGTAGAGAGGGAAAATGAAAATAATTGAAATTGTTCAGAGTGGGATCAAACCCACAAACATCGCGATTACGGTCAGACAATGGCCTACTACGGCACAACGGCTTTGTCAGACAAAATTTCAAAATATCTTATAAATAAACCACAGTAAGGCATTTAAGGTATAGCGTGAAACTAAAAAAAATAAAATTAAATATAAATAAAATTAAATATAAATTAAATATAGTGTATATACTTTATTTTAATTTGCACAGGCTACCCTCAACTTTTGCCCATTAACATTAGACTTGCTTTGTGAAAGTTCACAACTTCACTTGTTGCAAGTTGCGTCTACTAACAATGTTGAACTTGTACTTACATTGCCGTTATATGTTCATGTTTTTGTTTAATTAGTAAGTATCAAAAAGTTACTTTTTCAATTTATTTACACAATATGTAAGGCCGGTCGTGGCGGCAAGGGCACGAGAGTGTGATAGAAAACGCGACGCGTGGGTTCGATTTCCACTGGGGGGACTGAAATATGTAATATTTTAATTTCTTCGCTCTGGTAAGAAATCAAAGCGCGACTTGAGTTTCGCCACTCAACACCTCGAGAGTTCGCTGAAAATTGTGGAACGGGAGAGCTTTAATGGAAACGGAGTGTATTAGCACTAGTTTCCCAGATTCTATCACACATTCATAATATTATATGGTAAAATTTGGTTATCTTAAATTCACATTATCAAGTTATTGTAACTTGAATTTTTTTAATAATTCCTTTATATAGGTTGTACTATAATTATTACAAGTTGAAACCAAATATAATTTTATTTAAAACAGTATTTCACTTCGTTATTCAATATAAATGTAAAACCCCATGCAAAATAATAGGCAGATGTTTCTGCATTTTTAATGGTTTATTCAATAAAATTGTATACCATTCTTTCTTTCTCACTTTTTGTCCTAACTAATTGTATTTTAAATGAAGGCTTGGTTTACTACACTTTATGTTAACTGTAAGTATAAACACATACATAAGAACTATGTGCTAATTTAGAAATTGTACGACTCATAAAAAATAATAGAAAATTTATAAAAGGATTCTATTTATATGTATTTTAATAAAAAAATAAATAGGTTCAAGCAGATAAGGGGATAATGTCCCATACCAAAGTATTTATAACCCTTATAGTTTTTTATGAGGCCTTTAAGACTCACTGAACTTTAGCAACCTAGAAAGAGATTAGGGCTGAGCTTACTTAAAATAACATCTACTAAACTAGGCTAGCTACTATTTATCTGAAACGAGTTCATGTTTGCTTATTTCAAGAGAGATATTAATAAACTGCTTTCGTGACAAGGCGAAGCGCGGCGTTAAATTCCACCACTCACACGCAATCCTTCTAGAATTTGGCGGAAACTGAGGGCAAAGTGTCTTAAAGCTTAATTTTGTTAACATTAAAGTATATAAATAATTTTTTTAGCTATTGTTTAAGGTTTTACATATAATGTTGAAGTTTTTTTTTTCTTATAAAATATTTTTATGATAATTAATTCAATACTCCATTCTCCCGTATGAGCTAGAACATTTTAAGAATCAAGAGGTACAGATTCAATATCAGCTATTTCTAAACAAAATACAAATATATTTTTATATCCGTACAATAAAATATTAAATACATAAAGCATCCAAACTACTTTATTACAGATGTGCATGAAGAGCGCCTTCTGTATTTCAGGGGCAGTCATTCAAATAGCCTAATATTTTACTGAAATATTTTAAGAATAGACATGGGCTTTAAATAATTGCTAAAAAGGAAATAACTATTTTAAAAAATATCTTGAAAGTGACATTAACGGAAAAGCATTACAAAAAAAGTCAATATAAGTGTGAGTCATATTGTCCAACAAATTAATAACATTGATGAAAATATCGATTTCTTCTTAAATATTCCAGACTTTACCTAGTGTAATACTAGGTTCCCTCTGCCTATCCTGCTATATGAGGAACACAGCTAAAAATATAAAAGTTTACATAAAAAATAACAAATATAAAATTTTTAAACTTAAATTACTTTAATTAAGCGGTAAGCGGAACAGAGCTATCGTCTACAGCTGTTATTCAAAGTCATCCTTATTCAAAATATTTAAATAAACATAGAAAACAATGCAATAAAATGTCTTATTGCATTTTAAAAATTAAATAAGTATCAAGTACAAAAAAGTAAATCTTATCTTATCTATTGAATTGCATCTGTTTTGAGGCATTGAGTGGCAGTTGAGTGGCAGAACTCAACGCCGCGGTTGGTACAAACTGGTAAAGTAAACAAACAATTAGCAAAGAATTGATTGATAAATAATCTTCAAACGGTAGAATATTTTTTTCTTTCATGTCTAGGAACTAAGAAACTCTCGCATAAGACACCTTTTAAACGAAAAAAACCGAATAGGTCATTCGTTTAGGAGCTACAAAGTCACAAACTCATACTCACATAAACAGACACGTCATCCTTATAACACTCCTCTTTTTTCGTGGAGGTTAAATAGTAGTAAGCCTCAACATAAATATATATTGTTTTCCCATATATTTGATAGTTACATCATTACCCTCAATTGCGTCTCGATTGGTATTTATTTACCTAATGGCTTTCATTATTACACTAACGTTTGGCTCATATAATATGGGAATTATTTTTATGGTGTTGTCAATTAAATAATTTTAAATGAATACATATACACTGGACTGGATAAAATATTGCACGTAGCTGGATTTGAACCCGTGCATCTTTGAAACCACCCGAGAAATCACGTCCTACAGGGACGACTGCTTAGGAACTTTCCGAAAATTCTTTTAATTCCTTAAAAATTAAATTATCGCAATTTTATTACCCAGACCGATAGCTAGATAAAGGTCTAGCTAGGTCTCTTGAAAAAGCAGATATTTTTGCAGATGCAATTCGGACGTAAGAAGAAAATAGGTATAATGCCATCTTTTTTCAAAGAGACTAGAATTCAGATACTTTAATCGTAGCATTCTGGAAACATTAACTTGAACTAGAGACATCTTGCGGCGTATGTAATAAGCACAATTTATGTTGGCATGTACTATGTTATAAATAAGTTTTCTCGAAGATGTCGCTATATTCAAATAATGAAGTCAAAATTACCAAAAAAATTCTTGGATTGTTTATTTGTACAGTTGAAAAAACAGTACAACGAGAGTTTTAGTAGTGACGACTCTTACAATGATAAAAGGTGCTAATTATATACTATGTGAATAAAAAATGTATAGTATACTAAGAAAAGTAAGAGTAAGACCTAGTGCGTATAATTTCTTCTACTTTAATCTGTTTCAAGCTTAGTGGACTTGAAACATTTCTGAAGAGCTATAGCGAAGAAATGGAAATATAAATTTAAATAAATATTTCATCTCCTCGAGTGGGGATCGAACCCAGAACCAGTCGGTTTTACTGTCACACTCTGTGCCCCTGCGCCATGACTGGCTTCAATACTTAACAGATACATAATTATAATGACTTAACAGATACATTAAACACTTCAGCTCTTGAAGGCATCGGGTCATCATTATTTAGAGGTGCCTCCGGTTCTACCCAATACACTCAGTATTGGTGACTTAACGAATAAAATAATGCAAAGATTTTTTTTCCTGCGTCACGCTGTATCCCGCACACAGCAAGGTAGGCAGAGGGAACCTAGTGTTAAGACACTCCATTCCCCACTTTCTGTCAAATTCTGGAGGCATTGCGTGTTGAGGGGCAGAACTCAACGCCGCGCTTTGACTCGACACCACAGCGAAGAAAATGGAAATATAAACGTAAATAAATATTTCACTTTCTCGAGTGAGAATCGAACCCACAACCGTCGCGTTACAGCCACACCCTTGTGCTTCTGCGCCAAGACGGCCTCATAAAAATATTTATAAATATTAATATACATATTTTCACTACCGTGAGAAATTTTCGTGCAAACAAAATGAAAAAGAAAAATATACTACGGAAAGCGAATGCGATAAGGTTTCAAACGGTTTGACAAAATAAAAACAGAATTAATAATTTGAGTAATCCAGTATTATAATAACAATACATACAAAATAAACAAAGATTGCAATATGTACCGATAGTGTCTTTGTTACCACCACATTTGTCTGTAAGGGGTGGAATTGTGACGGTCTGTTGAACAATTATTTTAGAATTTAGAATTATTCTAGATTTCTTAAGAGATTTTAATTTTTAATGATTATATTACCTAATGGTATTCTTTTAACGTATTTAGATAATACCACACCTCACAATAGAGAGTAAAACGAGTATGGTAAGATTCACGTAATTTTATAACCTGAAAGCTTCTCTGTCCATATGCCAACATTGGTAAATTTGATGAGAAAATATAAAATTTGGATGGAGTTTAAATAAAGCAGCAAACAGTACGCGGCGCACTACTAACTTTTAAAACGACGAATACGATAACTGTGTTAAAAGCGAAACGACCAAGAAGCCGAAGGTAAATAAAGTATATAATAATATATTACTTCTATTTTGTTAAAGTATAAAGCTCATTTTTTTATATTTTCCTAGGAAGTTGTAAGAAATGACGTTTTCCATCGTCAGGCAGACGTTTTCCATTGTTATCTCCTATATCTTTTTCCAGAATAAAAAAGATCTGATCCGTGCATCCTCTTCAGTATTTAATGTATTTGTAAGAAATAGTACCGTATGTTTAAAATGATCACAGAAAGAAGAGAGGGAGAATGGGGAGAAGAAACTGACTTGAATTTATATTTACGCTATAGACCATTAGGATTAACAGTCGGGACCCATTCTTAAACCAAATAAATTAACATAAGAAAAACTTATAAATGAGAAATTTGTTGAAAAGGTCCCGACTGTTAATCCTAATAAACTATTCGCTGGTATTTTTTTTTTTTTAAGATATCGAATGTTTTTTTATACATTATATTCACAGATACAGTTGCGCTGATTGTGCTCTCATAATGTTTACGTGCTAATAAAATGAAAAGAAGTAATTGAAAAAATGATTCCGCTTCGACAGGTAATGTAAATATATTTTTTTATTTCCATATTTTTATTATTTTAAATATTAAAGTAACATTGGTATACTCGATGTTTATCGATTTGATCTTGACTCATTATTTTTATCATTTTCACAAAAATAGGTTTCAATCATGAAATATTGGAATGAAATATCTAATTGTTGTGTTTCTAAAGTACATCTATTTATATAAAGATCTAAAATAGTTTTTGTGTACGTAAATTACAGATCTTAGTAATCATTGGACTATCCCTATGTAGTATATCTGACGGGTACGTATACGGGCATATGTCAGGTATGATCAACGCTCTTCGTCATGACGAGGCAATGGGACTTTCAGAAGACGATATTTCTATAATAGGTAACATACATAAAATTAAACATAAATATAAAAAATAAACAAATCATGTACAGAAATGGTATTATATCTTTTTATTCAGCTTCACTCTGTTTTCCCGCATAAAGCAGGGTGACACGTCATTTCATATTGAGTGGCGTAACTTAACGCCGCACTATACCTTTGTAACAGAGGGGTAGAAATAAAAATATTTATAAATAATAATTTATTCACCCGAGTGGGAATCAAACCACAATCGTCACGTTCACAGTTGCACTTGTGCCTCTACACCACGACAGGCTCCTACCAATATGAAGTACTGTTTTGTATAAAGCTACTTAATTTTAGGACAGTTTCAAATTTTTCAAGACAATTTTGTTTCAGCATCCATTATCCACATAACAATGTTCATTGGCGTCGCGTTCTTAGGATTTTTCACCGAGAAATATGGACGAAAAAATATATTATTTTACTTATCTTTACTAATAATAATACACTGGCTACTGGTCTATTTTGCGAAGAATAAAGTAACTATTTTGATATCTAGAGTAATAGTTGGACTACCTTTCGGAGGAATAATGATATTGACACTTGTAAATATAAGTGAGTACATGTCTCCCAATATTAGACCTTTAGCTTCAAATTTAATAATAACTGTTGGGCTGTCAATTGGAACTGCAGCTGGACATATTTTATGCACTTTTTTTCACTGGAAAACTGTTGCTTTATTTGGTATCATTCCAACCTTTATATCAGCAATTTTACCAATATTTTGGGTAGAAAGTCCACATTGGTTAGCCACTAAAAGGAGATTTGAGGAATGTAAAAAAGCATTTAGAGCATTACATGTTCCAACTGAAGCTTCTGAAAGAGAACTGATACAATTAATAGAAAACCAGATGCACAACACAAATAGTAATAAACAATACAACGACTTTGTAGAACCGGTGATAAAATATATAAGATTAATTAAAACAAAACGGTTTTGGAGAATGACGGTGTTACTATTAGTTATTGGAATATACAGAATTGTTGGTGGAAAAACACTGATCAACACTTTGGCGTTGTCTATGCTGCAAGATATCACAGGAAGTACCAATATTTTAAAGTATGCTCTCGTAGTAGATGGATTTATGATTTTAGGTTCAAGTTTGTGCTGTCTATTAGTTAGTAGATTTAAAATGAGACCACTGTTGTTTACATCTGGACTTATATCCAACTCTATTCAAATGATGTTAGCAGCTTGTATTTACTTTTGGCCTGATAATAATAATCTCTTGGCTTGGGTAAAAACTTTAATATTTGCTTTGTATTTTATAACTATTATAGCGGGTCCCTATGGAGTGCTTGAGTCTGTTATACTAGAAGTATTGCCCTCAGATGGTAAAAATATTCATATTTTGATCATGTCTGGTATTTTGAGTGTGCTTCAATTTTATCATATAAAAATATCAATCAAAATGTTCCCACTTATAGGATATCATGGAGTCTTCTTTACTAACGGAATGTTAACTTTTCTCTGTCTCATATATTGTTATTTTTGTTTACCTGAAACAAAAAACAGAACTTTGCAAGAAATTGAATTTTATTTTGTAAACAATTCCTTTGAAAGTCATACAAATGAGAATATAGCTGAAAGAGAAAACTTATATAAAGGAGATGGAGAAAATGTAATAGCCATAACTAAGTTTGAACAAATAACTGAATGATGAAAGCTTTTCTTTATTACGAAAATAGTAAATAAATTAAAAATAAAGTTACTGTTGTAAAAATAAAAAAATATCAATATATTTGAAGTTAATAATGTTGATGTAATAAAATATAAATAAATAATAAATTGTATATAGTTACATAATTAATAAAAATTGTATAATATAAAGAAATAAGTATATTTTTACCTATACCCTCTATACGCATATAAAAAAGGATAGAAAGTCAATTCTGTATATATATATTTTTATGTCATATTATACAAACAAAAATCATACAAATGAATTAAAGAACGAACGAACGAATTATAATTTATTCCATAAGTAAAGATAGTTTGATTGATTGATTGATTTTTATTTGATGTTTTACTACCATAAGGTTTAATATTATAAGGATACAGAGCTTCATGCTGCTTTTTGAGATGTATAGTATTGTGGAATTCATAAAACTGAAGGTAAGCTAAGGGAATTCTTCATAAAATGAAAAACTGTGTGCTTGTACATACATTTAACATGTAAATTAGTATATTAATAATAGTAACAATACATTAGTATATTAAACTTCAGCTCATCAAACTCAGTATCGGTAATATTTATTAATACCTACTAATATACATATTTTAACTACCGTGAAAAATGTTCGTGCAAACAATGTGAAAAAGTATCTAAAACTAAATTAGTGTATTTTCTATACTCGTATACTGCGGAATGCGAATGCCATAACGTTTCAAACAGTCTGACTTGATTAATAGATCGAGTTCCCAGGGGCCCCAGGCCTACGTCATTTTAGCAAAGCTAAAGTTTTGAGGATAAATGGTTTAATATGTAGTTAAGACTGTATGTCTAATTACTACCTTGAAAGTGGGGCCCTTTCAGAGGTAACGCCGACTTAAGGTACACTTTCACCCACGTTAAAGCAGAAACATTCGTATTTAAATATGTTTTTAATAATAATGTAAAAAAATATATTCATTTTTGCCAGACTCTTTACGTGGGCCTTTACTCCTGACATTCGTATTAGACTAATAGTCCTCAAATTTTCATTTTTGCTAAAATGACTTAGGTCTGGCGGCCCTGCGATCTTGGGCTACAAGAACAGAATTTGAGTAATTAACAGTATCAAAATGACAATAGATATAAAGTAAACAAAGCTTACAATATAACCGATTGTGTATTTCTCTTTCATCATATTTTTCTGTAGGGATTTGAAGAATTGCGACGGTGTGTTGGATAATATTCTTTCTCCGTCACGTTAAGGTAAATTCCTAGATATCTTAAGACATTTAATTTTTTTTATTATTATATAAACCTATTTATTATCATCTTCACTCTTCAGACAAACTCCTAAAAATTCGAAATGAATTAGGCGCATTGCGAAAATCTTTTGAACGATAAAAAAATAAAAACGCATAGATATGTATATACGAGTAAAAGGATGCAAGTGAGATAGTGAGTTTGGTCTATTGTGATATTTATTCAAAGTACAATATATCGTTTATATTAATTCTCAATTGGTCATGTCTTAAAAAACACATTCATAGAAGAAAATGTTATGCTGGTAAGTAATAATACAAGTATAACCATAAAAATTAATAAACACAAACAAATAATAATAGAAGCAGCCAGCGATCTTGAAAAAATATTTAAAAGTTTTTTTTAGTGTCCGACTTTTGTCCTTTTCCTTTCCTTTGTCCGAACAAATTTGAAGTATATCTCCCAATTTAATTTTGGCGTAACTAGTACTAGTAACTAACTTATTTTTTGTTTATATATGCTTCATATTCCACACAAGATACAGTAAGCCTTAAGGCGCCCTCGTCTCCTATATTTTTTCAAATCTAATTTTCTTCCCCTGATCATCCACAGGGAAAATATCTGATCCATGGTTAAACAACCTGAAAGGTTAAACAACAACTTTATCGCCAATACCTAGGACTTGGTTTCGAATTGACGCGTGTATCCCTTTAATAGATTTTAGTGTGCGTGCGTCGTCCTTAACAAATGGCGTTTTTTTTTACAATTTTAATTTTATTATTTATTTTGTTTGAAAAATAAAACGTTTTCATTTTTGGGAAAAAAAATATTAATGGCTTTTATAGACAAGTTAAAACTGTGGTTTCATTTAAAGTGGTATTAACAAAAATACTCTGTATATATAGAAGACCACTTTAAAGTGCATTAAATGGCAAGGCTAACGAGCGTTTTTACTTAGATAAAAAATAATAATTAACAAAAAACAACACCTTCGTAAATAAGGTGATATTTTATACAATAATATTTTAAACATAAAAGTACCTATAGTGTCAACCGTTAGAGATAGAGATATGATATCTCGCGGAATTTATTGTAGCATTATATGAATCTAGAAATCTCTCTAGTAAATTGTTGTATCTCTGGTGGTCTACGCGGCGCACGCGACTGAAACTGTTAGTAGGCAAAATTTTACGAGTTCTTCATCAATAATCGTTATATTTTAGTCAACAATTTAGACAAAACCAAGATAAATTTTACACCAAAACCTTCCTTATAAATCACTATATTGCTGAAAATCCGTGCAGTGATTTTATACCTGTTGGTATAATTGTGCGTTTCAATAGTGTGCTGTAATTACGTGAGTAGTAGCAGAAATATACCACATTGGACTGCGAAATCAAATCACCATGATATATTTTCCTATATAAGGTATATTTCAAATTAATAGATTGTAGCCAAAAAATGTAAAATATTAAAAATATATTCAAAACAAAACACACGACTGCATAAAACTAAAAAGAAAAAAAAAACAAGCGCTATAGTTCATTAGGATTAACAGTCGAGGCCTATTCTTTAACCAATTAAATTTTCTTAAAAAAGAATTACAAATGGGTAATTAATTGAAGAAAATGCCCCGACTATTGCTAATCCTAATTAACTATTACGCTTGTTTTTTTTAAGGTGACGGGCGTTTTATTTTCAACCGACTTCTGTAAAAAAATTATCAATTTGACTGTATTTTTATTATGCTTGTTACCTTAGAACTTTTGACTGGGTGAACTGATTTTATTGATTCTTTTTTTATTTGAAAGCTGGTAGTACTCGTGTAGCCCCTTTTTAATTTGGTCCATTTCTGATAATGATATCTATGAGAAAATCACATGTTTTAAATTTGCATAAAGTATGTGCAGGACAAATCGACGAATTATTACTCGGCATCAACCCAACCGATTTCAAAGATTCTTTTTTTATTGAAAAGGGTGTGCACCCTTGCATGGAGGATTGCTTGTGCATCGGGGGTAGTTTGATAAAAGTTTGGTTAAGTTCTGGTAATGGGAGCCGGTTGAAATTGAACGAGTCGGTTATTATATACATTTAGTCGGCAGAGGGAACGTAGTATTAAGACACTCCACTCCGTTCCTTGCGTGTTGAGTGGCGGAACTCAAAACCTCGCTTTACCTCGACACCAGAGCGAAGAAATGAAAATAAAAATTTAAATAATATTTCATGTCCTCGAGTGGGGATCAAACCCACAACCAGTCGGCTTTACAGTTCACTTTGTACCCCTGCGCCACGACTGGAAAAAATATTATATATTTTTTTTCTGTAATAAAATATTTGCTTTTGCCTATAATAAAACATTTTCATGTACCGTAACATAATGTTATGTTCATATTATTTTACATTATATTCACAGATACAGTTGCGCTTATTCTTGTTTCATAATGTGTACGTGCAAATAAAATCAAAACAAGTAATTGAAAAAATGATTCCACTTCGACAGGTAATGTAAATATTATTCTGCTTTTTACTTCCATATTTTTATTATTTTAAAAATAAAATAAAATACATTTAACGTTGGTAAACTCGATGGTTATCGATTTGATCTTCACTCACTATTTTTTTCTGTGTCACAAAATATTATTAAATCTGAATGATTGTTATGAAATAAACGATATTAGATTATTATGTTTTTTTTACTTCACAAGGAAAGCAAGGCAGAGGGAACCAAGTGTTAAGTGACTCTGTTCCCATTTAGACAATTCCATACTCCACTTTTCACCGAATTGTGGAGGCTGCGTGTTGAGATACGGAATTCACGCCTTCTCGTGTATGTGTTAAAATTTGTTTTTGTGTATGTTATTACAGATCTTAGTAATCATTGGACTATCCCTGTGTAGTATATCTGACGGATACGTATACGGGCATATGTCAGGTATGATCAACGCTCTTCGTCATGACGAGACAATGGGGCTTTCTGAAGAGGATATTTCTTTAATAGGTAACATATAATCTATATATATAAAAGGACTTGTCCTCACTGACTGAGGTAAGACGCACGCACAGCCGTAACCGCTGTGCGTAGAATCGTGGAATTTGGACAAATGTTTACTTTCGTAATCTGGATATCCGCTAAGAAGCAATTTTGAAATTTTTTTACCCAAAAGGGGTGAAATAGGGGTTGAAAGTTTGTATGGAAAAAGATTGAAATCAGCACCGATATTTATAAAATTTGAAATTTAGATTTTTAAAAGTATTTAATTGAACACGTGTTTCATCGTTTTCTACAATACACCCCCTAAGGGTGCAAATGAGGGGTTGAAAGTCCGCTAGTATACAAATATAAACAAAATCACATTAATTTCTTTGTTGGAAAATATTTTCATTTTTAACCGACTTCTGTAAGAAAAGGAGATTATCAATTCGACTTTTTTTTTATGTTTGTTTCCTCATAACTTTTGACTGGTTGAACCGATTTTGAAAATATTTTTTTTGTTTGAAAGGTGAAGCTTCCCGAATGGTCAAGCTAATGCTTCAACACCTTTACTACAATATCTAATTACCAAGCCTGTTTGTTTTACTTGGCACCGACTTCAAAATTATAAAATCTTTGTATAATTATTTTTCACTTTTTAGTTCGTTGTTCAAAAAAAAATATTAAAAAAACTATCAGTGTGTACAGAAATTATATTATTTCCTTTTTTTTAAATTTCAATCTGTTTTCCGGCATATAGCATGGTAGGAAACTTACACCTTTTTACGCACATTCTGCCGATTTTTTCGAGCCATTGCGTGTTGAGTGGAGGAACTCAACGCCGCATTATACCTTTGTACCAGAGAGGAAGAAATGAAAATATTAATAAATAACAATTCGTTTTATCCCGAGTAGTAGTCGAACCAACAATCGTCACGCTCACAGCCTCTACACCACGTCGGCCTCATGCTAATATGGCAATATTGTATACTGCGTTGTATAAAGTAACCTCATTTTTGCACACCTTTCAAAAATTTAAAAATAACATTGTTTCAGCATCCATTATCCACATAACAATGTTCATTGGCGTCGCGTTCTTAGGATTTTTCACTGAGAAATATGGACGAAAAAATATTTTGTTTTACTTATCTGTACTAATAATAATACAATGGTTACTGGTCTATTTTGCGAAGGATAAAACTACTATTTTGATATCTAGAGTAATAGTTGGACTACCTTTTGGAGGAGTATTGGTAATGACATTTGTAAATATAAGTGAGTATATATCTCCCAATATTAGACCTTTAGCTTCAAATTTAATAATAAATGTTGGACTGTCATTGGGCACTGCAGCTGGACATATTTTATGCACTTTTTTGCACTGGAGAACTGTTGCTTTATTCGGTATCATTCCAACCCTTACATCAGCAATTTTACCAATATTTTGGGTAGAAAGTCCACATTGGTTAGCTACTAAAAAGAGATTTGAGGAATGTAAAATAGCATTTAGAGCATTACATGTTCCAACTGAAGCTTCTGAAAGAGAACTGACACAATTAATAGAAAACCAGATGCACAACACAAATAGTAATAAACAATACAACGACTTTGTAGAACCGATGATAAAATATATAAGATTAATTAAAACAAAACGATTTTGGAGAATGACGGTCTTAATATTGGTTATTGGAATATACAGAATTGTTGGTGGAAAAACTTTGATTAATACTTTGGCGTTGTCTATGCTGCAAGATATCACAGGGAATACCAATATTTTAAAGTATGCTCTCGTAGTAGATGGGTTTATGATATTGGGGTCAAGTTTGTGTTGTCTATTAGTTAGTAGATTTAAAATGAGACCACTGTTGTTTACATCTGGACTTATATCCAACTCTATTCAAATGATGTTAGCAGCTTGTATTTACTTTTGGCCTGATAATAATAATCTCTTGGCTTGGGTAAAAACTTTAATATTTGCTTTGTATTTTATAACTATTATAGCGGGTCCCTATGCAGTGCTTGAGGCTGTTATACTAGAATTATTTCCTTCAGATGGTAAAAGTATTCATATTTTCATATTAGCCTTCATTTTGAGTGGGCTGCAATTTTATCATATAAAAGTATCAATCAAAATGTTTCCCCTTATTGGATATCATGGAGTCTTCTTTACTAACGGAATGATAACTTTCCTCTGTCTCATATATTGTTATTTTTGTTTACCTGAAACAAAAAATAGAACTTTGCAAGAAATTGAATTTTATTTTGTAAACAATTCCTTTGAAAGTCATACAAATGCTGAAAGAGAAAACTTATATAAAGGAGATGGAGAAAATGTAATAGCCATAACTAAGTTTGAATAATTGAATGACGAAAGCTTTTTCATATTAACAGAAAAATTTATAAATTAAAAATAATAATTAAGTTATTGTTTTTTTAAACTTAAAATCAAAATTGTATATAGTTTATAATTAATAAAGTTTTTGTATATAAAAATAAGTATATTTCTTACACCTACATATATCTCTATTTAACATAAGGATAAAAAGTCATTTGTGTATATATATACATTTTCTTTTATGGAAAAGAGAAGGCGAATGAATGTATAATAGATGACCCATCTGATGGTAAATGATCGCCACCGCTGCCCACGACCGCGTATAACACCAGATTAGCTACATTTTCGTTGTTGGCCTTTGAGGTTGAGATAGATACGCTTTTTGACGGTGCCCAAGTCATATCGACCTGGAAACACTGCCGCAAGTAGGCCTTTCCACAGCTGTGTAAGCGCGCAGTAGTAGAGTACCATGTATTCAAATGGTGTGGATTGTATTTGAATTTGTGACGTACTGTACGATTAGAAAATTGGGTGTAGGTAACAGGTTAAGCAATTCCCCAGAACAAGCTCTTCGTTGTACGCGATCAAATGGTTCAAGCTGATATTGGGAAGCACCAGCCCAGAGATGATATGGATAAGTATATAGAGAAGCAAAATTCCACTCAGCAATTTTTTTATCTATATATCTATCTATCTATTAGTTTGTTTACGAATCATGCTGAAACTGCTCGACAGAAATGAATGAGTTTTTGTCTGGTAATACCTTAATGCCGAAACCAACATAAAAGATTGTTTTCATCCTACTATTAAGTGCAGTGTTCGTAATAAAATCTCATACAGTCAAATTATACCAATAGTTTATAAGTGATGCCAAATTATATAATCATAACACTTGTACAAAAAAATACCAACTTTACGGTGTATTCCGCACATAGTGCGTATATTAATGTTACTTATTCAAATAGCAAAGTACTCGTTTCAAACTAATAAAAATAAATAATAGATGAGGCCACCGCACATGAGACAACATATTGTAATGCAAATTTTAAAAGAATTAAAGTATGTAATGGGATTCTTGTTTTTGTCTACATTTGTCTATTTAGCTTCGTTCATGGCGGTGGTTTATTGTAATATAATTCTCAAAAATAAACTTTCTTGGTCACGATAAGGTAAATTTACCGAACTGTTTTCATATTTATAACATGTAAACTAAACTTTAATAGAAGTTAGCTAACGCTTATTGTGAAAGTCAAAATAAACGAAATTAATAAATAGTCTAGCGAAATTGTGAGAATTAAAAATTAATTACATGTAAACAAAAAACCCGACTGCATAATAGAAAAAAAAAAAGAAGCCCAATAATTTATTAGGATTAACAGTCGGGACCCATTTTAAATTTGCTTGGCTCCTTGTGAAGATATAATTGATATAAGAATAGGTCCCAACTGTTAATCCTAATAAATTATTGGGCTTGCTTTGTTAATTTTTAGTGTTATGCAATCGGGTTAGCGTCCATTTTGAATTAGGTTGTTTTTTTTATATTTATATTTATAACTGAAGGTGATTACTTCGATATGTTAATATTATTTGTTATTTATTTTTTCAATGAAAAATTATGTCCACAGATATATTTGTTTTGTATATATAGATACGCAAATCACTATTGTATAAAAATACTGATGTATGAAGTCATTAGAGGTATTACATAAAATGATTCCAGTACAAACACTTCGACAGGTAATGTCAATATTTATTTGTATTAATATTTTCATATATTTTATATCTTATTTTATGCAACTTATTACTGCCCCGTAGGGCATGTATATATAAAAAAGTTGATAACAGTGGACGAGGCGAAGACCGAAGGTAGAGACCGTAGCTTTTAGTGCTCCAATGTCTCTGACTACCCCGCTAAGGGTACAGTGTAAAGCTAAGTTAAATTAAAGAAGTTATATTCAATCTTTGTATGAATATAGCGAAAGTATAGTAAGAATTAAAATATTAAATATTTCATTTCCGCGAATGAAGTCTGAACTTACAACCCTTCGCATTTACAGCCACACACATAATATTTTATTTCATTTATCTTTATAAATTTCAGATTTCAATAATCACGGGACTCACAATGTGTAGTGTATCAGATGGCTACATATTTGGTCAGATGTCAGGCATGATCAACGCTCTTCGCCAGGACGAGACGATAGGGATAACTGAAGATGATATTTCCTTGATGGGTAAAGTTTAACTTGTTTTTGGAAAACAGTTCATAGAGATATCTTTAAATGTTATTTAGTAATATATAAACTGTTACTTTAATATGGCGTCCATTTTGAATGAAGTAATTTAAATAAAGCTCTTTTAATATTTTCATACTAAAAATATTTTTCTTGTTTCAGCTTCCATTATTCACATAACTATCTTCATAGGCGTCGCAACTATTGGGTTTGTCACAGAAAAATATGGCCGAAAAAAACTTATATTTATTTTATCTGTATTTGTTATAATACATTGGCTACTGGTTTACTACGCGGAAGACAAAACAACTATTTTGATATCTAGAATAATAGGTGGATTACCTTTTGGAGGAATATTGGTCATAACGTATATAAATGTGAGTGAGTACATATCTCCCAATATAAGAGCTCTGGTTTTAAATTTCATGTCCAGTGTTGGACAGTCATTTGGCACCGCAGTTGGACATATCTTATGCACTATTTTGCATTGGAAAACTGTTGCTTTACTTGGTATCGTTCCTACTGTGATGTCAGCAATTTTACCATTTTTTTGGGTAGAAAGTCCATATTGGTTAGCAACTAAAAAGAGATTTGAGGAATGCAAAAAAGCATTTAGAGCATTACATATTTCCACTGAAACTTCTGAAAAAGAATTAAAAATGTTAATAGAAAACCAAATGCATGATACAAATAATAATTGTAAAAGCAGCGAGTTCATAGAACCCTTAATAAAATATATAAGATTAGCTAAAACAAAACGCTTCTGGAGAATGACGGCCTTAATAATGGTTATTGCAACGTACAGAGTAGTTGGAGGAAGAGTTCTGATGAACACTTTGGCACTATCCATGTTGCAAGATATCACAGGAACTAACAATATTTTACATTATACTCTTGTCGTAGATGGGTTTGTGATATTGGGTTCAAGTTTATCCTGTTTATTAATTAGCAGATTTAAAATGAGACCACTGCTATTTACATCTTCCCTTTTATCAAATTGTTTTCTAATTTTACTAGCGATTTGTATTTATATATGGCCTGTCAATGATTTTATCATGGCATGGATAAAGACTCTACTGTTTGCATTATATTTTATAACTGTCTTAGCAGGCCCTTATGCTGTGCTCGAGCCTGTGATGCTGGAACTAATGCCTTTAGATGGTAAAACTATTCATATTTTTGTCATAAGTGGTATTTTTAGTGTCGTCCAATTTTATCATATTCAAATCTCAATCAAACTGTTCACACTAATCGGCTATCACGGATTTTTCTTTATTAGTGCTTTTTTATCTTTCCTTTGTCTTGTATACTGTTATTTTTACTTACCTGAGACAAAATATAGGACATTACAAGAAATTGAATTCTATTTTATAAACAATCGTTTTGATTGTGGTATTGATAATAATATAGGGGAAGAGGAAAATTTATTTAATGAAAACGTTGAGTGTGTTATAGTAACAACTAAGCACGAGTAAAGTAAATATATTTACTTTACTCACTTTTAATGGACGCTAGAATACCGTCTATATCTACATTTTTTCTGTAAATAATGTCAATAAATGTATTTTTTTAAAATCAATATTTCATAGAATATGTAAGATTAGATTACTTCGATCAATTACACATTAATTATCAATTAAATATAGTATATAGTTAATCGAAGCTGGATTAACATAAAATGTTACATACAAGTTATTTTATAGTCTTCTTATTTTTATTCTTTTAGCTTTATCTTGTATTTCGCATATAGCAGGTTTAGTCAGAGGAAATGCTTGCGTGTTAAGTTAACACCAGAGCGAATAAATGAAAATATTAAATATTCATTTCCTCATGTGGGTATCGAATCCACAACCTTTCGCGTTACAGTCACACGCTTTTGCCCCTACGCCACGACTGCCCTCTTGACGCTAAATAAAATAGTAGTAGTAGTATATAACAAAAATTGCGCTTGAATTGTTTATAATATAGGCGAGTTATATACGCCTCCTCGTACATAGTGTCAAGAAAACAGACGAAATAACAACATATTTTCGTAAAAGTCGAAAATACTAAATAATATTAAGTTTACTATGATTTATTATTAAGTTTATTATATATATGTTAAATTAATTATTACTAATATTAAACATAATAAATATAATAAAAAAATTTAATAAATCAGATGAGATTAAATAGGATTAAAATTAAAAGTAGTACAACCTTCATGAACCTATTATTGTTATAGTCATGTAGCTTTAGAATATAAAACTTGATAATCTATACTAATACTATAAAGAGAAAGAGTTTTTCTGCTTTAACGCTCTAATCTCAGAAACTTCTAGTTCACAGCACTGATTTTCCTCTTTGTAGGAGATTTGTCAAAAATGTCACGTAGAATTTTGCCTGAATAAAAATAATTATTGGATAAGATTTTTTGTAATTTACATTTCGTGCGAAATCATGTTGTTTTAAAAAAATAATTTCTTCTCTACTTTCTTATTCGTTTTATTTTCTTTATTTAATTTATATACAAAAAATTGAATTCCTTCCTATTTAGAGACATAACATGTTGGGCTAAACCCAGTGTTAATTTTGTTTATAAGATTGAGGAAATCAGTTTAAAATTACTGATTTCCCTATAGCTAATCGATGATTTGACGTCAATCAATTAAATAATTATTCATTTTAATAAATATCCATATAAATATAATCATAAATTTATTAAATCATTACAAGTAATATTTATTGTGGCTTTGGGTTACGCACGTAATGCATCCAGAATTCTAAAAGTGAGAAACGGAAGTGTCTTAATAGAAACAGAGTGTCTTGACAGTTTTCAGGTTCTCTCTGCTTACCAAGCTATACGCAAAAACATATAAGATACATAAAAAGTATATAAGAAACATACCTATTAAAATCACTTCAACAATAAGATTACTTATAACTTTCATGTAAGTATTACTTAATATATTGATCATCACGGTTGGTGACTCCTATTTAATACCTTGTCTTTTGTTATGACAAAAGTAATATCAATAGCGAGTGGTTTCGTCTTGGTAATATTAAAACCATTTACTCGCGCCCAGATCGAGCCCGTATGCCCATACAGGGCCCATCTGGGCACGGACTGTAATCTTCTGTTTGTCCATCTTCTTTGGTGTGATCTGTAAACAACTAGAACGTAATAATTTGTTAATTGTTGCTATTCAACTGGACTCTATAAGCCAGCACTGATAACAGGAAGAAAGGACTCGCCCTCGGCTATTCTTCGGAAGTACCAAGGAAAATATCTATGGAAAGATTGTAACCTGCTATTATTATAATACAGTCTGATGAAATTAATACTTTTTTTATGATAATTTTGTAATTAAAAAATAAGTACTAGGTAGTAAGAGTTGGCGGTTAGCTTACAAAATAAATTAATTGTAATACTAATTTTGTTAAGTCAATTTATTTTTTATCCTTCGATGTTTTATAATTTTGATTTAAATGATTATTATTGATATATAGAGGCTATTGTGGCGCAATTGCACAAGCGTTAAACTGTAAAGGCTACGATTATGAGTTCGATTCCCACTCGGGGAACTAATTTTATATTTCTATTTCATCCCTCTGGTAAGCCACTCAATACGCTATGTCTCAAGAATTCGGCGGTAAGCGGGAAACTTCTGCTTTATGCGACGTACAGCGTGAATTTAAAAAATATATAAAGATTCGATCCGATTTACCATTTGTGGTAGGGAACCCTAAAAAGGAATTTTATAATTTAGGAAATCGATTATTTATAACACAAAACAAATAATATGCACTAATTTAATATTTTCCGCTTTAAAAACTCGTCTATTTTAATAAAATTTGAAAGATGCCTAAAAATTTAAGATGATGCCGAAATAGCATGATGGTAAATATAGTAACTTACCTTTTACGTTTACAAAGACAGCTGTATAAATTTACTTAAACGTTTTGTATAAATTAACATTTAATTATTTTATTTCCTTTTGCCCTTTGAATCTTTAATAAAAATCTCATTTCATTAAATATTAATACAAAATTTAACAACGTAGTTTAACACAAAACTTAACATCGGTGAAGTTAAGTTAACTTAGTCCTTATGGTGAAGTATTAGTTTCAATGACATCATTATTTATAATGTTCTCCAACTGGATAATTTTGAAATACTTTGTTAATAAAATACAAACGAGTTGGAATTACACACCGACGTTTCTGTACTTAATTATATAATAATTATAGGAAAATAACAGTTGACAGCCTTATATTTGCTGGCGCATGCCACTCATTTTCTATTAAAACAACTGCAGATAAAAGTTTGCAATTGTTTTTATTTCCGTGATTTACATAGATAGACAATATCAATTTACGTTTTGTCTTTTTATTGACTTCGGTTTCATGTATTTGTGTACACTTTGAACGACCTGTGTTCTGAAGGACGTGTTTTTTTTATATATATTTCATATATTTTTATGTATTATGACAGATAGATACACAGACAACTAAACGATCCTATAAAGATTATAGATTTTGTTTTGAGTAGGTAAGGCTTGTTAAGTTATTTTTAGGGTTTCTAAAAATAACTTAACAAGTCTTATTCACGTCATCAGGCCCCCACAGTCAATCCCCTACCCCCTGACAGAGGACTTCCACCGTATGAAAATCACCGGAGATTGCTGGATGCGCATAGCGCAAGGCCGATAATCAGAAACGACGACAACCTCTCAACGATGATCGAATTACCAATAATTATTTGCTTTGTTTTAGATATATTTACATATAAAAATTCAAAACAAAAGGACAAGCGCGACTCGGACTCGTATTAGTGAAATTTTATTAATAATATCACTAATATTTGACCAAAAAATTATTTTGTGTTTCATAGTGTTCATATTTATTGGATAAAATTATATTCACAATATATAGAACATTTTCAATGTTCTATATTTTAAAATTGACTAACGTTTATTATAAGGTAAGTCAGTCGTGGTGCAAAGTGGCACAAACCTACCCTGCTATGCGTAGGATGCAGCGTGAATATAAAAAAAATGTAGTGTATGTAGTGTTTGTTTTATTAACTATATGGACTTCTGTACTCCTTCTGTACCTATAAAAAAAAATTCTCTGACTAGATATATATTAGAACTTCGTAACGTCAAAGTAAGTTTTTGTTAAAGAAAATCATAGGATACTCAGTAAGAATATAAAGAGAGAAGACTGTCAAAAATCTTAAACATTTTTTTATGAAAGAAGTGGTGGTGCAAGTTCTCCACACAAAACAGTACGAAAAGTTTTTGTAACAACACTTTAAATGTTAACGCAGATATAGCAAGGACAAAAATATTTTATTTTTTGTATGTTCGTTTGTAATATTGCATTTGCATACTGCGTTGCGTGTTGAGCGGCGGAATTCAATGCTGCCCTTTGCTTCGTCACTAGAGCGAAGAAATTTAATATTTTCAATATTGATTTACTCGAATGGGAATCGAATTCATGCCCCTGCACTACGACCTATGAATTTTATATTATATTTATTTAATAAAAATATAAATAAGTAGGTACATTGAAAACATACGAAATGAACGAAGAAGATAACATGGCACAGTGGTAGCGTCCGACTGTAAATCTGATGATTGTGCATTCGATACTTTTCTTCTTCTTCTCTGTCGTAATACTCTTGTCAGAGCGGTCGTGGTGATCACAAAGGGATATTAGCGGCAGATGTTACACGCCTCGCAAGCATTCGCCACTTATCTCTACTGGCTGAGAGCCTGGTACACTCATGTAAGGATCCCCCTACTGCAGTCTTAATCTGGTCGGTCCAACGCATGGGAGATCTTCCTCGCCCTCCAGTGCCTTCCACTCTACCCTGCACGACTAGGCGGTCAATGGAGCCACTTCCCCTTCGGAAGACATGTCCAAAGAACTTTAGTATACGACCTTGTACGTTGTGACGTTGTTTAGTGCCGATTTCTAGAATAGAGACGTTGGTGCGAAACTCGGTCCATGATACACCCAGCATTCGTCTCCAGCACCACATCTCCAGAGCATCAATTTAGTTCTTCTCGCCCTGTCGCAAGGTCCATGTCTCCGCAGCGTAAAGAAAAATGGGAAAAACAAGCGTCTGCACAAGCCGGATCTTAGTGGCTATTGTAATTGTTGTTGTCTCTCCATTGCAGTTCTAGCCATCGCCATACGTCTCTTTACCTCTTCCACGCAACCTCCACTGTTTGTGATTAAAGTTCCCAGATTACGATTGGACTGTATCGCAGCTCGCGATCTGTGTGACTTCGGGCGAGTTATTATTTGGTCGTTCTATAATCATAATTTATATTCGATACACATTCGAGAATTCGATACACATTCTAGGAAAACATTTTATACTCATATGTAACACTATTAGGAAAAGACGTGAGCTTGGTGATTTTTTTTTAATTGGCTCCAATAGCACATCATACTAATATTTTCAAAGTATTTCCCGGTGTAAAATCACAATAGCAATTACAATTTATACTCATACGAATACCTGAGGAAAATAACGAAAGTTTTAAAACGACTCAACTCGAGCCACTCTATTGGTGGCGTACATAGAGAGAAGCACGCAGTGTGATATGTGAGAAAATAATTATAATAATATTTGTTTACGTTTGTTTATATTATATTAAATACAGTAAGTGGTTTTATTTTATTTAATTTGATTACTGGTGGGCCCTGCGTGGGTTCGCCCGCTTCTTTTTTATTATATTTATTTAAATATATTTTTGGACATTTATTGGTTATTTGTATTTTATCTATATATAGATAACCTGACTATTTTTCGATCGGCTAAAGTTAAACATTTCTGGGTGATTTTCGTTTTTTTAAGATAGCTTTCGTTTTTCTAGGCGTCTGATAGTGTTCAATTTCTTTTTGTAATAAATAATTTAATTTATTTTTAAAATAATCTCTTATTCAGTTTTCTATAAAATTGTAAATCTTATTTCGCCTAACCAAATTTACGTGCCATTCCCAAAAACGGAACATTTGTACGTCCCGCTGACATGTTTCGGGACACCGGGACTCTTCAACGAAAAAAGGGACAGTCTCGATCAAAACGGGACGTTATATATAGGTCACTTCATAATTCATAATTGAAATCTTTTGGAATTTTGTTTGATTTCCTCGCTCGCTAAAATTGTTGCATTTCATAGAACAATATTTAGTTATTTCATACGTACCTAGGACTTCGACGACAAACGCTGTTTATCCAGTGATAATCTGTATCAGTCTTTAGGGAATTTCGGGACGATAAGTACTCGTATATATATTGCTCTACAACCTCATAATTGAGTTGAGTTAAGCAGAAAGATACACAGACAGACAAACACTTTTAAATGGTTTATTTGTTTTTTAGTATCATGTAAATAACTATATGCTCCTAAGAAATGCCAGGTAGACCCTTCAATTTTATTTATATGTACCTATAGAGTATTATTTCAGTGTATTTAAAAAAAAATGTTTGGTATTTTTTTTATTATTATTATCTATACTGTACACTTAATAAACCGTAATTATATTTTTAAAGTTTTTGTTTTCATTTTACTCGCAAAGACAATCGTATTTAAAAGTAAAATATTTAATTATTTCATATCTATGAACAAGGCAAACGTAGTTTTTCCTACTATACATACGTAAATCCCTATCTCGTGGAAATTCCTAGATAAAAGTAGGCTATATGTTGCTCCTCACTGTGAAAATTAAAATTAAATTGTTTGTTTGTGTTTTAGTGTTATGTTATGTATGCACTTAAAAATTACGGTTATTTTGAAAATACCGATATACTACCGATAATTGTATATGTAAAGACAAAAATTGTCAACTAAACTTAAAATGCCTTTCGCCAAGGCATTTTATGAATTATAATTAATTTAGCTAAGCCATTACCACCATTATGTTCTTATTTAAACTTTCCAGGTCGTCAATTTAGCTGCTTCTATTCTTATAGAGGCTTAGTTCTTAAAGTATAGCTGGACTGCTACGTTTATTTATCATATACGCATACCGTCTTAATTACATATCCTATCCTATCCTATATCTTATAAAACAAAGATCTTCTCTTAATAAGATCTACAAAAAAGTCCGCGAGATCATATTCGTATCTTTTAAGAATACCGTGTAGTGATCATTTTTCTGTCTAAAAATAATAATTTCAATATATTTTTTATTGTGAGGGATAGTTTTCCATAATGGTATTAATCCTTATCCTTTAAAATACTTTATTAATTTTCTACGTTAAACGAAGATAAAATTTGCTTTTTACAATATTTCGAAATTGCGAATAGTTTTACAGAAAAACGCATTTAATTGTTGACACATCCCGCCGTTGACACATCAGCTGTATGTTACTCAA
>JAKRZM010000905.1:148096-160369 GCA_036379175.1 Heliconius cydno galanthus | reverse complement strand
GCCAAGTCAGATATTACACATAAATAAAGTCTCCAAGTTGTAAGAAGAATGGACATTTTCAGTTGTTATAAAATATTTTATATTGTTAAAATTAATTTCAGGACTGACCATTGAACTTGGCATACATTTACATCTCACTTCTTTTATCGCTGAAAGCATATGTTTTATTACTGAACTTGGCTTTCATTTTACATTTATGTTTTTGACGGGATTAATCTTACTCGTATGTTCTTTCACAGTCCTAGAGTCACACAGTTAAAGAAAATGAAATTATGTAACTCTATAAAGTGTTATAACCTTTAAAAATACACGTATATAAATATATTTTTCTGGATATATTGTAGTATATATTTGTATTGTAGGTATTCTTTGAGAATCGAAAAATATAGCAACTTCAAATGTATGTAGCTGTAAAAGAGTTTTTATTTATATTTTGTATTTTGTTACCACAAAATAATATTGATAGCACGGGGTTCCGTCTCGGTAATGGTAAACAACTAGAATGTCTAATGATATGATACTTATTAGTGCCCAACTTAGTTCCAAATGATGCCCAAGTGCTCGACGTACCCTGAACCGGCACTCATAACATGTAAAAAAAAATGTACGAAAAAATCTACGAGACACATTGGAGGAAAAAACATGTGTACATTTTTTTTCATTTTCTCGCTCTATCCCGCGCACAGCAGGGTATGCAGAGGGAACCTAGTGGTAAGACACTCTTTTTCCCACTTTCCGCTGAATTCTGGAGAGATTGTGTGTTCAGTAGCAGAATTCAACGTCGCCCTTAGCCTCTACACCAGAACGAAGAAATGAAAATAAAAATTTAAATAAATATTTTATTTCCTCGAATGGTGATCGAACCCACAACCAGTCGCGTTTACAGTCACACTTTGTGCTTATGCACCACGATTGGCCTGAACATCCAATTCTTTTGTACTTAAATTGTTTTTATTTCCCCACTCTATTAGGAAAAGCCAACGTTGAGTTGTGAGATATTTTTTTTAATTGGCATCATTAACATATTACAATAATATTTTTAATGTATTTGCCGCTATAAAATAACAATACCAAAGACAATTACGATTTGTGTTTATGACAGAGGAAAATAATGAAAGTTTTAAAGGAATCGACTCTTGCCACTCAATAGGTTGTGTACATTGTGAGAAGCACGCAGCTTCAGATTTATTGTGATATATATCAAAATAATTATAACAAAATTATATTTTTATACCTGAATATACTTTTATTAAATTAGTTAATCAATTTTACATTTTTAAATATAAATTATTATAAAAGAGATACATTTAAAAATATAAAAAACCCTTCTTTCGAGGGCGGGACAAGGGTCCAAGCCATCGGTGGCTAGGGCTCCAGACAGAGGAACCTCCGCACAATACGCGCCGTCTCAAGTAACACTGCCTTCTGTATCCGGTTCTTGATCCTTACCTTATTATTATATTAAACACAGTAAGTCGTTGTATTTTATTTGATTGTTGCTTTTAAGCCATTTTTTCTTTTTTGCCACTTTCCGCCGTATTCTCAACGCATTACGTGTTGAGTGGCGGAACACAACGCAGCGCTGCCACCAGATTTTGTAATCATTTTAATTTTTAACATTCTAAATCTGCACACGCCCGTATCTCTTACAACTAAATACCTCTCTTCAGAAGATACCTATCTTTCAGAGATAACTACTAGCAATAATACCGCTCAGTATTTATATTCACGTTTTGTTTTGTATTTTCCTCTGTTTTCATTTTAAGTTTTTATTTCATGTTTTCCTTTGTGTGCAATAAAGAATTTCTATCTATAGGTTAAGTAACTATACGTTATATTTGTTTACAGAAAAGTTTAATGAAAATCAGGCTGTTTTTTTTATTATGCTAGAAAGACGATAAAACATAGTGCACAAAAGACATAATCCTTCTAACAACATGACGTATAATATACAAACTCTACGGCAGGTTGGTTTACTTTTGTCAGATCATTTAACATTTAACTTTTTTTATATTTGTTACCTCAAAACTTTTAATTAACTTTTTATATGGAAACTTAAAAATTTAAATAAATATTTAGGTTTTCGTTGTGAGTGGACTGACACTATGCAGTATATCCGATGGCTTTATATTTGGTCAGATGTCGGGCATGATTGACGCTTTGCAAAAGACTAGCGGTTTTATGGAATTGTCTGAAGATGACATATCTACTATTGGTAAATAGAATATGTTTTTTTTAATATATATAATATATTTAATTCTATTATTACTTAACTATTCAACCAGTCAGTAGTATCCTACAACGGCTTTTTGGATGATAACTAATAATCGAGACCATCGTGACGCAGGGGCTTAAGCATTTCTCCTTAGGTGAAAGAAATATTTAATGTTTTTATTTCCTAACTCTGATAACAAGGCAAAGCGCGTCGTTGAGTTCCGCAACTCAACACGCAATTCTTTGAAAATTCGGCGGAAAGTGGGGAACGGAAGTATCTTAATGGGAACAGAGTGTTTTAATCCAAGGTTTCCAGAATCCGAGTATCCTACTCCTGTAGTAGTATGTGCGCGATACAGCGTGAAGCTTATTACTTATTTATTTAATTATTATTATAAAAAATAATAATTAAATAAATTTATCGACGAGAAATTTAAACATTCAACTACTATTGACCATAATAATTAAAACATTATTTTTAATTTAATTATTCCAGCTGCAACAGTTAATATAACCTGCTTTTGGGGCTTTGCATCTATGGTAGGACTGACTGAAGCTTTTGGTAGAAGAATATCGCTCACAGTTTTATCAATTCCCGTATTAATATGTTGGATAATGGTATACTTTGCGCAAGATAAAACAGTGCTAATAGCGAGCAGAGCCATAGTTGGACTATCATTTGGAGGCATTCTTGTAATGACTTGTATAAATATTGGAGAATATGTGGCACCTCATAAGAGATCACTTTGCTTAAATATAATGTACAGTATCGGGACGACGTTAGGAACCATGCTTGGACATGTGCTAAGTCTCTTCTTGCATTGGAGAAATGTAGCCCTTGTTGGTCTAATACCAACAGCATTGTCTGCAATTATTCCACTATTTTGGGTGGAGAGTCCGACATGGCTGGCGACACATAATAGACTCGAAGAATGTGAACAAGCATTCTATTCTCTTCACCCTCATAGCGAGGCAGCGGAGAAAGAATTGAAAATGTTGTTAGAATATCAAATGAATAATGCCAAAATTTCTAAAAAAACATCTAGTAATTTTGTGATACTTATGAGAAAATATAAAGAAGCATGGAAACATCCTTATTACTGGAAAATAGTTATATTAACGAATATTGTCTGCTTGTACAGAGTGGTAGCCGGTAGAATTTTATTGAGTACCATGGCTATAACGATTATAGAAGATATAACAGGTACAAGTGATATTTTAGTATACACGGTAGTGGTTGACGGATTCGCTCTTATAGGAGCAGGATTTTCTTGTATATTAGTAACAAAATTTAACATGAGACCATTACTATTTTGTTCTGGCATCATTTCTAATACAATACAAACGATATTTGCAGCAAGTCTTTATTTTTGGCAAGATGGGGAGATGGCGTGGGTCAAGATCTCGTTATTAGCTCTCTATTATGTGACTGTCACTGCAGGCCCGTATTCAGTACTTGAGACTTTGCTGTCAGAGTTACATCCTTTGGAGATAAAAACCATGAACTGTTTGTTGTTGGGCGCTATTTCTAGTGTCGTACAATTTATTTGTATTCAATTTGCTACAAAAATGTTCACTCATATCGGTTATCATGGAGTATTTTTTTTGAACTCTGTTATCGTATTTTTATGTTTACTTTACCTTTATTTCCAATTACCAGAAACAAAAGGTCGCACACTACAAGAAATAGAATATTATTTTAAGAATAATACATTTGGAGATGACAAAAACGAAGTTAACGAAAGCGAACGATTAAATAAAGCAGATGATTCAGAAAACAAAGCTTAAATTAAATTTCGAAAAAGTTAAAATTAAATCAAAATAAATCAGCTTCACGCTTCCCGCACACAGGAGGGTAGGCAGGGTAAACCTAGTATTAAAACACTCCGTTCCCCACTTTCCGCTGAATTCTGAAGGCATTGCGTGTTGAGTGGCGGAATTCAACGCCGCTGTTTGCCTCGATACCAGAGCGAAAAAATGAAAATGCAAAACGTGTAACAGAAATGGAGGAACAGTATCATAATAACTGTGCTTAATTGAATCATTCTTTCCCACTTGTTACATAATATTTATGAACAAAAACAATTAGAAGTCTAAAGATATAAAATTGTAATTAAAAATGTATCTTTTAACGTATTTGCCAGTTCGCTGATTTTAAATAAATTTGTTTTTATTTTTTAGTAGTTTATCTTCAAGCTAATATACATATGTTAAAAGTTACAACTGCTTAGTGTATTAATTATTCATTATGTTCTGCCCTGGAGTCATAACAGTTAAAAAAGATGAAATTATGTATTCTCTACAAAATTCCTTATATTATTATTCTGTATATATCGTAGTGTCTATCTGTACTAAAGGTACTTTTTGAACCTGTAGGGAACAGGCCTTTAAACCAATTCTTTCATACTCAGCTATAATGTAAACTAATAAACAAACAAAAAAACAGTGTTTTGGGTTTTATTGATTTAATAAATGTCCGCAGAAAGAGATTTTCTCTATTGAAAATATACCTATCATTCATGTAAATACTCAGACAAGTTACAATTTTATTATATGTATAATTTTATAGTTTTTCTTATACACCAATAATTCTGACTTGTTTTGTTAGAAATAGGGATGTTTAAGTAGCTTATAAATCTAATATTATTGTGGTATTTGTATTGAATTGATGTTGTCACGGTCAGATATTCGAGTGTTAACATTTAAGAGTACAGAAAGTGTACGAGGAAGTTAAGTACACATAAGAAAGATTTTTTTGAGTCTCAATGGCGTCGTGCATACTTTTCCCTGCATATTGTATACAATTCAACACGTAATCAAAGCCAATATAAAAATGAAAAATGCATAAATATCAACAGCATGTACCACAACCCGTGTCTAGTACAAAATTTCTATTTTAAAGTTCCTAGGAATTCCCGCAAAAAAACTAATCTTCTCGAAGTTCCTTGTCGGAGGCCTGTTTTGGGCAATAATTCCCCTATGTCTCGATTTTGCACTATTGTTCACGAAAGGACCGCTTTGGATCCCTTCGGTAACTCATTCTTATTATATCGCCGAAACGTGACACATTGTAGTATTTAATATTTGATATTGTATTTACTGATGTTTAGTTAACTTAACTTTGATTTTAATTTTTTGTGTATATTATTGTGTAAAATAATTGGGTACAATGGCTATATAGTTAGATTAATGCATGTGGTATTCACCTTAAAAGGTAATGCATTTAGCTGTAATAATTTAAATGTAAGAAACTTACTGTATGATTAATTTAATGTTATTACCACTGGTGGATCTTAATAAATAAATAAATAAATAAATAAAAATAAGATGCTTTCCGACCTTCAATTGTGAAATTTGGCAAGAACTCACTTCATTGGCAAAAACTAACAATACAAATAAAGTAAAAATTCGGAAAAATCGATTTTTTATTATAGAAAAACATAATTACAAACTAATATTTGTAGTCCATTTCATACCAAAACAATGCACATACCTGAAATTGTTAACGTTTATAAATTGTAACGTTCGTAAATTATATTTATGTATTGTTGACCTGCAATCATGAAACTGATACGAAATCCACAGTAGGCGAGCCCGACTCGCACTTAACCATTTTTTTATAAAGTATGATTTATTATTATAATTTTACCTTACACAAAAATATGTTTTATGTAAAAGAATTAATTATGCTGTACATTTGGCGAAACTGTTTATATTATATTATATTATGTAAGTATATCTGTCTACTCGGGTTATAGTAGAACACTCTTGTCTGCTTGGCTTTATAACTAGAGGCATAGACCACGACAGTCTTCTCAATACTGTTTCTTTTTTCCCTCATAAAACAGGTAAGAATAACGTAATGAAACTTTTTTAATTTTATTATATGGTAATTTTTAAAATTCGTTTGCATTATATTTTTTGTTTCGTCCATATTTCTTTCGTTACATCATTTAAGTTTTATATATTCCTTGAGGCCAGTCGTGCCGATTTTAAAAGGCACCTTAAGCCATTTAAACGGTTATAATACTTTATAAAAGTGAAAATTTTATTTGTTTTTTACTGCGTAAGTTAACAATTATTATTGTTATATAATTTTTTAACAATTAAAGTTTAATTCAAAGTTGATTAAAAACATTTTTTATATGTTTATGTATTGTGCATAGACGCTTTAGTCCTTGTAACTTTATTCCCAAATGGTCTAGCCCGATAAGCATGAGAAAACTGCACTGGCTTCTAATCAATTATTTTTATTATGATTATATTGCTTTTTATTTATTTTATTTTTATTACATTTTGAGATGTCTTAAGTGCGAGTGAAAGATGTGTCATTAATTTAGCATGATAATAATGTTTACTGCTGAAAATTGTAGTAGACCGAGAGTAGACCAGTCAAAAATAATTTCGTTAAAATTATATTTTGTTTATTCCATTGCTCCTTCAAAGTTGACATATTAAATAATATTGCAATCTTTTAAAACACTGCAACTCTTGTTTTTACACTGTTTTGCCATATGATATAATTTTGTAAAATGCTGAACTGCTGAAGTGTTATAAGATCGTATTTATGATGAGTTAGATGTCTATATAAGTTTGTTACGCGCATGCACGTAATCATGGAGGTTTTTTTTATTTTGATATAAGTTTCACTTCTTCGATTTTTGTTTGGAAACTTATAGTATAGATAGCCAAATGGTAGGTGCCAATTCACGGGGGAGAATATAAAAGCGTCCTTAAAAAAATAAACTTAATTTTTTACAATATATAATGTTTCAAAGATCTGAAAAATAAATAATAAGCCATATTCAATTTAATTTTTATTAAGATATCGCTAATAGATACTGACAAAATATAATTTAACTTTAAGGGTTATTACCCCATAACTCCCTTACTGTAAGGGTTAGAGACAAAAAAATGGTGTGTCGCTATTTCAGATAAAAAGCGATAATAATAATAAAATAACTTATTTCTCTCCGCAATGTAAAATCTACATAAAAACATTATTTAATTATTTACAATCATGTGTGAGACTAAATCTTGTAGGTATTAAGTTCTGAGCTGATTTTCTAGGCAACAGGTTCTCTTCAGATAAATATGCAGGTATGCACAAGCTATTATTTCAGTAGGTGATATGCAATAAAACCATATTAAAATTAATTAATTAAAAGCCAGTTTAGGTTCCCCTTGCCTATCGGAGTCTAGACCCTTTTGGTTCCATTGTCTTAGCTTCTCTGGCTAGGTTGAATTGAACCCATAGTAGTTCGAAAACATGCTGAGATGTTTTAGTAAACCTTATAGAGGCCTTCTACTTCTACTCTACTTTAATATTTTTAAGTATTACAAAAAAATCATTAATTATGTAATATTTCAGATGAAAAACGGCCATTAAAATATAATTAAAATATAATAGAACACACACACGTACGTTTCTTATGTTGTGCGATTAATTTTCTGCTCAATTTCTAGACAATTACGTGTTCTAATTTTAGTATCGATCGCGGAAGAACTAGGTAGTACTTTGCTGTTTTCTAATACGAAACGAAATTCTCTAAAAATATATCTGGAGTGACCTGATAATGAAGTTTCTCTTTTTAATATTTTTCTACGATTAAGTAACGGTGTTCTTTAATTATTTTTATTACATTTCAGTCACATAAGTTGATAATATAAGACACTTATGTTACTTGCAATAACATCAATTGTTGAAGTAATCAAAAAATGATTCCCGACCAAACGCTTCGACAGGTAACTGTTTTTATTTTAGACATTTTTATCCTTTTATATAAATCAATTTTCTCAAATAATAATTGTTATATTTAAATAACCCCCTAATACTTACTAGATCTAACTAGATCTTTTATGTTTCAATTTTAGATTTCAATAATCACTGGGCTAACATTATGTAGCTTTTCAGACGGCTTCATATTTGGTCAGATGTCAGGGATGATCAATGCTCTTCGTCACGACACTACAATAGGGATAACTGAAGATGATATTTCTTTGATAGGTAAATATGATTTCGTTAAATGCTTAATGTGTTGGCTTAAACTATTCATTTGAAAGTTCGCAATAGGATAGTCTCAATATAGGTCTCTCATCTTCGTATTTTTTCTTAAATTGACTCTGGAAAATACGGAATAGTGTTTATTTTGTTTTTTTTTTTCAATAAAAAATTGTAACAATTTCTAAAAAATCTAAGCTTTATAGAATGTAAGCTTTTAATTGTTTTTAGAAATTATCTTGATTCAATAGCGTTTTTTTTTTGTAATTTATCGTTTAAATAAATAACAGCAACAAGTTATACTGTACTAATATTTCTTTCTGTTCTAGCTTCCATAATAAACATAACAATATTCATGGGCATCGCCTCATTATCGTTTTTGACAGAGAAATATGGCCGGAAAAAGTTAATAAATTTTTTATCCGTATTTATAACAATTCATTGGTTGGTGGTGTACTTCGCACAGGATAAAACTACTATTTTATTATCTAGAATAATAGGTGGACTACCTTATGGAGGGATATTATTCGTGACGTACGTAAGCGTGGGCGAGTATGTGTCTCCTAATCTCAGGCCTATAGCAATGAACGTGATGGCCAGCGTTGGACAGTCTTTGGGCACCGCTATTGGCCATATTTTATGCACTATTTTGCACTGGAAAACTGTTGCATTACTTGGTATTATTCCTACTATAGTATCAGCAATCCTCCCATATTTTTGGGTAGAAAGTCCATTTTGGTTAGCAACGAAACGGAGATTTGAAGAATGTGAGCAAGCGTTTAGGGCTTTACGTGTTACAACGGAAGCTTCTGAAAAAGAATTGAAAGCTTTAGTGGAAAGTCAGACGCATAATTTAGCCAATAATGGAAAATATAACGGATTCGTAGAAGCTATAGTAAAATACTTAAGATTATGTAAACAAAAACGCTTTTGGAGAATGACGGCCTTGTTACTGGTTATTGGAATATACAGAGTGTTTGCAGGAAAGATTCTTATAAACACTTTGGCACTGTCCATGTTGGAAGATATCACAGGAACTGAAAACATTTTACAATACACTCTTGTAGTAGATGGATTTGTGATATTGGGTTCAAGTATGTCCTGCCTGTTAGTAAGTAGATTTAAAATAAGACCGCTACTTTTGATTTCTGGAGTCACATCGAACTGTTTTCAAATTATTCTTGCAGCTTGTTTTTATTTATGGCCTGTAAATTATAATTTGATAGCTTGGGTTAAAACTTTATTACTTGCGTTATATTTTATAACCGTCATAGCAGGCCCCTATGCGGTACTCGAGCTAGTCATGTTAGAAGTTATGCCTTTGGATGGTAAATCCATTCAAATTGGTATTACCAGTGGCCTTTTTGGTGTTTTACAATTCTATCATATACAAATTTCTATGAAAATGTTACCAGTTATAGGATACCATGGAGTCTTCTTCTTTGATGGGATAGTAATTTTTTTCTGCCTCTTATACTGTTACTTTTATTTACCTGAAACCAGAAATAGAACTTTGCAAGAAATCGAATTTTATTTTATAAACAATACTTTCGCAACCGACGCTCCCAAGAATGTGGCTGAAGAAGAACANATGAAATATAAACGAAGCTTTATTCTATTGTGCCTTAGCGTCAGTTCATTCAACCAATGAGGCCAGGTCTTGACGCAGGGGCACAAAGTGTGACTGTCAACCGATTGGTCGTGGGTTCGGTCCCCACTAGAGAAATGTGTCGAGGCAAAGGGCAGTGTTGGGTTCCGCCAAGCAATACGCAATGCATCCAGAATTCGGCGGAAAGTAAGTGAGTAAGCGTCTTAATTCTAGGTTCCATCTGCCTACCCTGATGATTGCGGGATACAGCGTGAAGCTGGTTTTTTTAATTTATTTTTAACCTTCATATTTTAACAGTCACACGCGTGTTATGTAGACCATGTAGGCATTATAACATCAACGATCGTTGTTGTCGACAAATGTAAACCTTATTTGATTCTAACTTTCTAGTTTCCTTCTGGAAATATTTAAAACATGAAAATAAAGACGTGAATGTAGAGTCTTGTCAAATGTATCTAGAAAATAAGTAAATGCAAATGTAAATATAATTTTAAGTTTATTTAAATTATATATAATATATGATAATTGACGTAAAAGAAACATTATATAATATATTAAAATATTTTTAAAATAAAGTCGTATTTGTTTTTCTTAGATTTTATTCAAAAGTTTTGAAGAAGCACGAAATTTACAGAAAAAGATAATAATCATCAAGTCGTACGTATGGTAAAATATATTTTGTTAATATTAAATCCAGCTTGTCTTGTAGAAATGAGCGACTCTCGCAATAAAAACATTAGGCCGTAAAAGTTCCTGAAGGCAAAAAATTAAAGAAAGTTTTAAAGAAATTAACATATTGACTTGACATGACTTGAAATTAACATTGATTGACTATAAGCGCGACAGATTGGGGGTTCGATTCCCACTCCAGTAAATGGAACTCTAAGGTTTTAAATATTCATATTTTCATTTTCTTCGCCCTAGTACCAAGTGTATTCCTTCCAATGTACGTATCACTGCTAAGAGGTCTTATTGCCTGATTATCAAAGCGAGGGAATGAAAATCCCCCGAGCGGGAATCTAACCTACAATCGTCGTTTACAGTGTTATCTCTTGTGTTTATACCATATGTTCGACAATAGACACTTTTGTATAAAATAACATAAACATTGCGATGGAACGTGTATCATAAGCGCAGCTAATTTATTCAATTTTTTACAAGGCTTTTTTCCATGTTTATAATTATATATGTTTATAATGATAATTATAAGAGTTTGTTTGAGTAAATGAGCTCAGACCCCAATGGTTCGAATTGAGTAATTATTTTTCGATATTTATATCTTTTTTCAATGAGAAAGGCAATTTATTAAAGCTTCACGCCTTATATCCTTCACGCACGTAGCAGGGTAGACAGAGAGAACTGGGGACCTGGAATTAAGAACCTCTGCTCCCTAATAAGACACTTCCGTTCATTCCTTGCATTGCAATGTTATTTAAATACTAGCTTAATATATAGAACCATACTTATAAATATAATATACTAGTACTGAAGCCAGTAAGGCCAGAAAGTGTGACTGTAAAAACGATTGGTTGTGGGTTCGATCCCCACTCGAGGAAATGAAAAAAATATTTAAATTTATATTACCATTTCTTTGCTCTCGTATCGAGAGCTAGGCGCGGCGTTGAGTTCTGATCCTCAACACGCAATACCTCCAGAACCCTCTGCCTATTCTGCTGTACCCTTGAGTGATTATTAGATAATCAACACTATTACAAAAAATAGATAGAAATGAGGAACCAGTGCCCAGTGACGAAGTTTGGGAAGTTTCTGACCATTTGTTACGACACAGCCTCATGCTGTATCCTGCAGGTAGCAGAATAGACAGGTAGTCTAGTGTTAAGGCACTCCGCTCCACATAGTTCTAGAATAATTGATCGAATTTGATTTGAATTGATAGAAATTAAGATAAAATGAACGATTTTATAATTATTTAGCGTTTTAAGTCCTTTAAAAATCCAAGTAGTCTTTTAAATGACGCACGGCCGCTAACGTTACAAATGACTGCACGGCTCCTTGGTTACATAATTATTCAAATTTGCCGTTAAAATATTCAAAGTTGTGTTGTTCTTTGTGCTCATGTATATCTATCTATACACTGTACATACAGATGTTTGTACATGTAGTTGAATATGAAAAAAACCGGCCAAGAGCGAGTCGGACTCGCCAATGAAAGTAGTCCGTAGGAGTCCGTAACAACAAACAAAAAAATAGTACCACCACTTCTATTACTTCGAAAAGGGGGGTGTTCCCATCTTGGCCGAAAGATATTTTCTTCGAAATTATCTCTAACTCACGAACGTGTTAGAAACAAATATTTCACAAGATGTTTACTGGCTCGCATCTTTCTCGGAGAAATGTTTATATCTATATATATAAAATCGAAAGGTCACTCACTCATCACGAAATCTCAGAAACTACATGTGCTAGGAATCTGAAATTTTGCATAGGA